>JALRML010000031.1:0-383172 GCA_026120125.1 Pseudocercospora vitis | reverse complement strand
AGTAAATGTATTATATTTAGATAATAAGTATCTTTTACTATTAATTAATTAATATATTATAGTTTCTTAATTAGTAGTTAATAAAGTACTAAATACCGCTTAATAGAAAGTTCTATACTTTTTATATATTTAGAATATATATTTCTAATTAATATAGTAATAGAATCTATATAGAATATATATTCTATAGTTTAAGCTATATACTATCTAGATCTATTTCTAGAATTTCTAGAATATTTATATATCTCTATTTATAGCGTAATACGTTTTCTAATATATTTTTAGATATATAGTTTATAGTAGTACTATAAGAAATATATATAATAATAAGAAGCTTAATTTTACTTTAATCCTTTCTAGCTTTAGAGAAATATACTTTTAATTAGCCTTTTATAAGAATACATTTTTTTCTACTAAATATATAATAGCTATTTCTATTTTCTTATTTGTCCTACTAGTTAGAAAGATAATATATTAGCTATAGAGCTAGGACTATAAGGAAGAGTATTTCTAGATATATAGATATATATATTATTAAGACAATAGATAGAGAAATAGAGAAGAAATTGAATAGACACTTATTCTACTATCCTTCTAGGTTTAATAATCTCCTAGATCTCTAAAAGGACTATAAGTCCTAGATAATTTCTCTTCGCCTACTGGAACAACTCCTGCGCAATAGCCTTCATGTCTTCCGGCTCCGCACCGTCTGCAGTCTTGACCTTTTGTCCATCCTTGAACACTACGACACTTGGATAGGTCTTCACATCGAGGAAACCCTATTCATCCAAATGATTTTAGCGCCGAACCTCACTTGATAGACATCCATCAAATCTGCTTTGCGCCCTATCCGCATCTTACATACCTTGACATGAGGGTGCTTGGAAACGTCAACCTGGTAGGGCGCAACCTTGTCGAGGAAGCGCTGGGCCATCCTTTCATGCGTAAGCCATCCCAGTTCCAGACGAGAAAGGTACGCAAGAACCTACTCGTTGGCCTTCTCACCCACGGATCCCTCGTGCGCATAGACGAGCACATATTTGCCCTGGGTCTTGAGAGCATTCTCAAAGTCTTCTTTGCTGTTGAGTTCTTGGTGGACCGACATCTTCGAGGTGCTGTGCTAGGAAGTAGTTCTCCAGTTGATGCAACTTGGTCAGGAATTGGAAGGAAGTGAATAGCAAGCGCACGAGGCAGAGTGGTGTCTTTATATCCTTGCTCCCCGCGCTGTTTGGGACTTTGGCGATCACTTGCTCGAGCCGGCCCTGCGAGACGCTACTGTATCCTACTGGCGGTGAAGCATGAGCCGTTGGTACGAAGGTCGCGTATCCGGGACACGCGAGTGGATGGCACGGCTTTCATGCGGCCGATGCTTGGCTCGATACAACAACGACTACTGAGGCCCGTATTTGATGCCAGTATGCCGGTAAAAGCATTGTCACCACAGCTTTACGGCACAATACTCTGCTCTGATCTGTCATACAAAGTCGTTGAATGTTTGAGACCCCACCGACTTGTGTCAGAGACGCAATGATCAAGCGGGAGCTCTAATGATCAAGCGGGAGTCCTTGGTTTTCGTTATGTACCTGCAGTAGCGTGTGACGATTTAATCGCCGCGCGTGCTCTGGAGGGGCAATCGAGGGGCAATCGAGGGGCACATCGACGGATGGATCGGGGTCTGTACTAAAAAGTATATTATCGCGCAGTGCAGTGGGATACCTGCGGTTATTAGGCTGCATGTCCATGGCGAGGACATTGGTTGAATGCACCAACGAAGCTCGTTCCAGACGTCGATCGCTGCGGCCGGTGCTCCTTCAGCACATTCAACGGCTGATAATGTTGTAAGGCAAATGTCAACAGGATGAGATGGGAGGGGCGACTCTGCAACAGACTTGACAAATTCCATTATGGTGCCGTGGGCCTAATGGAGCATTGGTGGTAGATACGTCCGTTCTTGTCTTGACGCGGGTATGCATGTCAGACTCAACGACATGCTCGTTCATATGGTCCAATCTCTCCAGCCAGCGCACGCTCTCCATGATCGAAGAGTCGAGCCAATGCGCTTGTGCAAGCATGGCGCAGTCTTGGCAAATGCGATTGGGCGTAGACCTAGCGTCGGAAGTAAATGCTTCTCTAATGAACCTCACTGTTGCCCCTCGACGCTGTTCCTTTCAATGCATCGAGTGGTGCGGAAGAATTGCAGCGACTCACAATTCCCGACGACAATTTCCAAGCCGCGATGGCCGGCTGTGAGGAGACAGGTTCAACCCGCATGCCTCTACAGTATAGACTGTCGCTGAGCAATGTCCCGCTGTATTGTATCCGCCAAACTTGGCAAGGAAGGGCGTGTACGAATTTCGAGTCGAGCTAACGCGAGTTAAATCGCTACCGTTTCGTCTCGTCATCGCTCACATATCATTCCAGAACGAAGGCCACAGTGAGGCACGGTGAGGAAGACGAACACTACTAAGAAGATCCCTGTATATCGTGGGGTTGCCCTAGCACACAAGGTCAGCGCTAGATATCAGGCGGCTTTGGTAAGAGCGGAGAACACTGCGGAAGGATCTCGAATATATAAGCAGTCAGGAATTGAACCAAGGCCCTGGCGACCAGACCGAACAAGTTGTGGAGAGGAGGAATGATGTAGCGGACAACTTTCCGACGCAGGAGCACCGAGAAAGCATATATTCGAGATCATCGTGTGCAGAAAACAGGGAGAAGAAGCTACAAAGACACTACCGATGAAGTGTGCGACACCATGGAACCAAACTGCGATCGTCAGCTTTCCTCTGGCCGAAGCTGAGCACAGTAGCCGGGCCCGCGGTGGTGGTTTTTCAAGGCGTGGCGAGTATAGGTCTACGCCAGTCCTACTACATCGGATAAAATCCCAAATGTCACTAGATCTGCTATCATTCATCTGAGCTGTTACCTTTGCACGAGTTTATCTGGGATGCCACTACATCTACATACCACATTTGAGATGACATCTGAGATGTCACTCCTGTTACTGTTAGATCTATACATAGATCTACGAGTACCAAAGGCACTGAGGCTATTAGCCGCACTGAGCTAAAGGCACTGAGGACACTAACACTAAGAATGGGATAGTCATGACTGGGATATAATAGCGCCAATATAAAGATATCTTGGATTAAGGGTAGTGATAGACAGTGACAACCCAGATCGGTGAGTGACAGCTCAGATGTATGATAGCAAGTTCAGGGACAGTTGGGGTCCTACGCGCCTGCTACAGCCCGCAAAGTGGCTGCTAGGAGATGCTTGGGCTATTCATTCCTCTCGGGCCGAAGAAAAGCAAGTCGTAGCTGCTCGAGCTGGGAGGTAGAACCAAGCCATAATGTTCACGACCACTGTCAATACCCATTCGATAGTAGCACCGACTGATGCTGTGTTTCAGAAGCTCAGATCACTGCGATTGAGGATGACATGCCCAGCCTGTCCTCCTCATTTGCCCAAGTCATGGACACAACTCTTCAAAATTGGTGGTTCTGCACTCATTGCCCCAGTTCGACGCAACGAGCAGAGTGAAGCTATAGAAAACATAGGTAAAGGGCAACACTTCGCTCAACCCTTGCCACCTTTCTGGTATTATATGCGGGATATTGTTTAACAACGCATATTGTTATCCATCATGGCGACTGTCGCAACTTACAGTCAGAATCAGAGATGATGTCCTTGAGGTCCGTAAACCACCCGATGCATGTGTATCCCAGGAATTAGATTTGATGCTCAGTGTTCATCATGCTTCGTCATTTCGTGCGTTTCCTGTCAAAGGACCCCATAGCTAGAATCACAGCGCCGAGTCTAATTTTCATGTCCACAATGAAGGCACAATCAATGCTTCACTTGGGATCTTCAGAGCCACCATCCCTTCGCCCGACTACCATAAGGGCGAGCAATATGGGACTACTGGGAGGGCTTTCAAATTTATGATGCATACTTCATGGCAGGTGTGACTGCTGCATAGTCGCTTCTACATACGGCCTCGCTCTGTGGGGCCCCAACCTGGTGATAACGCAGATTGTCGTTACAAGTGTGACTGGGTGAACTCAATACCTTACCGGCATACATTTTCTGGTCCACGTCGCCACGGTTGATGCTCTTGTTGAGCATTTCATGCGATATCACCGATCGATCTTAATGTCTCAAGGTCGGACAACAAGGGCAGAGCGCAGAGACAGTATATGTTCTGAGTGGTGGGGCTCGCATTCTGGAAGGGAGGAGCAGGAAATGAGTATTGGCGGTGGAATTATGTTAGAAGTGTTGTTCGATTAGAACCTTCAGGTCTTGGCTTTCTGTGTAAAGTAAGGTAAGCTTCTCCATGGTTTTGCTTTACTTTGGAATTGTGACTTCCTGATATTGGATGCAATGGTAGGAACCAGTAAGCACGTTCTCCGAACACAGTCGTCAGCGTATAGAAGAAGGCAATACCTAACCGGACTTTGTCAACACTGTGGATCAGCTGCGCGCTGCCCCCAGATCATGACAGTCGCTTAGGGTAGTGCCGCACCAGATAATATCTGCAGGGGAAGATGAACAGCGACGCAAAAGGATAACACAAGCCTTGCCATATGTGGAAGCAGCAATGCCTGGAAGGAATAGAATGCGGTCACGGCCAATCAACTTCCAGTTCCTCAGCTACAGTGGCTTCATGGAGACTTTCAAGGACCTAGGAGCAGTCAGTAACATGACAGGGGGGATGGGCGTCAAGACTTACAGGTCGTTCTGAGCCAAAGAACTTGACCTTCTGTGTAAGGCATGAGCCCTCCTGGCCGTCCTGAATAGCGGTGAGCGCACAGTAATGTTGGCTCCGCACTTTGAGCATCGTCATCGGACTCGTCGGGCGGGAGTCGCCAGAGCCATAGATCCAGCATCGGACGTCCCTCAGCATGCGGAGCTCTTCATACGACCGCATCTTCATCCACTTGAGTACGGCCCTAGCTTTCCCAATGAAGATGCTGCGGGAGTAATAGTGGTGCTTGATGATCTGTCTGGTCACTCGATCGACTTGCATGAGCTCCGGCGCCGTGTAGTACTCGTCGATGCGGACTGTCTGAGGGTACCACGTAAAGGTGTGGGTAACGACGTCATCGTACAATTCCTGAGGGAGAGAGTGAAGGAAGTGGTACAAACTTGGTGAGGCAAGCGTCAGCGCCATGGCGAGAGTGTTGCGCGGTGAACGTGTAGGTCTATACAAGGGCACTCACATTCATTTGCTTATCCGATCTTCATATACTGCCTCATCAGCTCCAGCTTGCGACAGGCCTGGATTTCGGGGCTTACACACCATAGGGCCCAGAACTTCGTGTGGCTGCCGAGTACACTCGAATTGCTCGGCTCAAGCGCTCGGTGGCGTTCGTAAGCGGTGATACAGGACGTTCCACCGACCATGATACCTGTCGTCTGACCCAGCCCTGGTCGGCTAGCAGGCAGGCAGCGTGAATTGGTGGCTGAGGACGGTCGCCTTCAACTCTTCGAGAGCAACTCTTCTGACTTTTCGTGGTCGATTGGTTGATCTACGAAAGCAGTTTGGACCAAGGAACTTCCACTTCTGCCGACCCTTTTCTGGGCGTCCGCATTGCTTCCACAGCTAGATGTAAGCGATTTAAGCTTAGCGTCGCCGCAGACGAGGCTCGACTCCGACCCGAGACTCAGGGCGTGGTGGTAATGGTACATTGTTCATGTCGTATTGTCTACAGTAGTGCCTTTGCAGCTCACCATATATTGCTCAACTCTGAGCCTGTGACTCGATGTCAGTCAAATGCAAGCAGGCTTCTGCGAGCATCTGTGACTTTGTATCTGTCCCTGGCCTTAATAGCCACGCCATCCTGTTGTGAAGCAGCTCTTTCATGCCCAGACGTCCTTCCCAACTCCTTCGATCCAGTTCCCTAGCCTCTCAACACCACCATCCCACTCTCTCAGCCTCGTCCGCATACCCTCAATTCCGTTCCGGTCCAGGACTTTCGGTTGCACCCAGGTAATGCGCGCCACCTCTGCCACCTGGTCGATGCTGCCTCTCAGTAAACCCAAGCTCAGTGCTTTCATGATCAAATGCTCAATCTCATCCAGCTGCACCTTTGTCTCCTGGCTGATGGTCTGGAAGGTCATGCTGCGATCTTGTGGTGGGCGAGAGAAAACCAGCTGGGTGAGGGCGGACAGGGAGATCTTCTGGTACAAGAATTGCTGGTGCTCATGCAAGAGGCGATTAGCGTCAAGATGTTGCTGCAGGATGTTGTATGCGGAGAGATCGCCGCGGTTGAAGGCGAGTAAGAGATCGCGAAGCCACGATGCGTGCGGCGTCTTGGCCAAGCTGTCAAGGATTGGATGCAGAAGCAGCTCGCCGAAATTGTAGATATCCTCGCTGACGAGTGCGGCGATAGAGAGATCGTAGGCAATGCGCTGGCGGTCTTTTTCGGAGAGATCCTTGAGCTCGACGCATGCAAGGTAGAGCAGAGCTGTGCGGTAGTACTTGGCGAACTCTTGCTGGGTCTGGTAGTATGCGGCGGACACCCAGTAGAAGTTGGCATGGACTTCGGTTTCGACGCTGTCGAATGTGTCGAGGATGATCTCGCATTTGTCGAGCTCCTTGCGGGCTTCTGCGGGTTGCTGGAGGCTGAGGCGCGTGTTGGCCACAGAGGTAAGGGCGTACGTGTAGGCGTCTTGGGAGGAGGGCTTGTCGACCTTCGTGGCCAGTGCTTGGAGGAAGTTGAGGCGCTCGTGGTCATCTGGCAGGCAAGTTAGGACCAATCGAAGATTTCTTTCGACAGGAGACTTGCATACCCGGACATGTATTCGCAGTACTCAAGCCAATCCGCACGAGCTTCAGCTGATTGATCTTGTCGGCGAAGGCCTTGATGAAGTTGTGGTATATTGCGAGGCGCTGGGGCTTGCTGTCGGGCGAGTTGTAGTATGCAACGAGGATGTCTGTAAGCTCGTGCCACAGCTTGCGCTCCCAGTAGTCTTCGAAGGAGAGGAAGTAATGCTGCATGTCGTCGGGCGCTTCATCTCGCTGTTGCTGTAGGAAATCGGCAATCTTTTCGTGCTCCATCTTGCCTGCCTGCCGAGAGCGTCGATAATGGAGGCACTGTCGTTGACGGAGGGAGGGCCGTTGATGTGACGCTGAAGGTTGATTGAATATGTGTAGCTGGCGCGGGTGCTGCTGCGGGTGCGGGTGCGGGTGCGGGCGCGGATACTATGATAGTGCGGCTCTGCGGGAGTGAGCGGCCCAGCTCAGTTGGAATAGTTCTAAGCATCTCGACTGCCAAAGGCTGCACTCCTCCACCTCCACCTCCACCTCTACACATCCCCACTGCCGCTCGATGGGGGGAGCAGCCACGTCCAACACTATGGTGCTCCAACGTCGACTCGTGCGCCCCTCTATTTCCCTCGGAAAGGCCATGATCCTGACACAATGTCGCCGAAACATCCAGGACATCGCCATTACGCGCACGGGCAAGCCAATCATTCGAACGCCAGGTGGACGGAGCAGCTTGGGTGGTCATACTGTGACCGTGTTCGGTGCCACCGGCTTCCTCGGCCGGTATATCGTAAATCGCATGGCAAGGGCTGGAAACACAGTCGTCATCCCATACCGAGAGGAGATGGCCAAGCGACATTTGAAGCTAACTGGCGACTTGGGCAGAGTCGTCATGATTGAGTACGATCTGCGGAATACGGCCTCCATTGAGGAGTCTGTCCGGCACTCAGACATTGTCTTCAACCTTGTCGGTCGTGACTATCCCACAAAGAATTTTGACCTGCAAGATGTACACGTCGAGGGCACACACCGCATCGCCTCCGCAGTCGCCAAATACGACGTCGACAGGTTTATCCATGTCTCATCACACTCGGTCCACCCAGAATCACCATCCGAGTTCTTCCGCACCAAATGGAGAAGCGAGCAGGTTGCGAGGGAAATCTTCCCAGAAACCACCCTGGTGCGACCCGCGCCCATATTCGGCTTCGAGGACAGATTACTCCATAGACTTGCTCGGGCCACCAATGTTTTGACGGCGAACAACCTAGAGGAGCGCTTCTGGCCCGTCCATGCCATCGATGTTGGGCATGCGCTCGAGAAGATCGCCATGGACGATAGCACTGCGGGCCAGACATTCGAACTGTACGGACCCAAGGAGTACAGCATGAAGGAGATATCGGAGCTTGTCGACCGAGAAATGATCAAGAAGAGGCGACATATCAACCTTCCCAAGGCGCTCCTTAAACCCTTCTTTGCTGTCCTGAACAAAGTACTCTGGTGGCCTGTTGGCAGTGCAGATGAGGTGGAGCGGGAATATCTTGATCAGTTCATCGACAACAGCGCCAAGACTTTCAAAGATCTTGATATTGAACCGGGCGATGTCGCCAATTTCACATACAAGTATTTGGTGAGCAGAACTACATTCCTTTTAAATGAGAAGACTACTGACATAACATCAAGCAACACTACCGAAGCTCATCCTACTACGACCTACCACCCATGACCGAGAAGGAGAAGCGAGAGGAGAAGAAGTACCTGCACGTTCTCGATAACCAATAAATCTGGCGCGTGAGATTTGCAAAGACTCCAGAACCTTTCCAACGACGTCCAGAGTTGATCCGCCACTACGGTGGGAACAGGCAACGACTGTATATATGATACCGAAAGAGAAGCCGACGAAGTTCCCTTTGTTCACTGCCTCGCTCCATTACTTCTCCATAATGCTGGCGTTCAAGAGACGCAATATGATTGACAGATCGTCGAGACTCCTTCCCTCTCCAGATCAATGACCTCTTCCTTAATCAATACGCATTTCGGATTCTCGATACTGGTCATCAAGGTTCTCCGATCCTTGCCGATGCAGGCCCGATGTTATGGCTTTCGAAAACACCTCGATGGTCCCGGGAGATGTACTTCTGTGCCGGACCCAAATGTTGTGCGACAACCATGCCACCGACCTCAATCCTCGCACTTTCAACCTACACTCCCGTTCACAGCCACGAAATCACACATCTGGCAGTTGAGTCACGACTCTAGCAGAAGCGTCCGCTGCGGTGATCAGTGCACACCACGACACCACCCTGAGCCCCAAATTCCCCCAGAGCGACGACCCCACCGCCACTATGCCCGTCACATCTCCCGCCTCTTCACTGCGCTTCTTCCGCCTCCCACCCGAGCTTCGTAATCAGATCTATTCCCATCTCTCAGCCCATGACTCCGGTTATCCCGAAGTACATCTGTGCTCCTGACCTCCATTTCCAACCAGGCCTCACTGATAGACACTTCCAGGTTTTCGATTTTCGCTCTCCCCCTTCACCACACTACCATTCCCTCGCTTACTCCCAAGTATCTGCCCGTTTCCGCCACGAATTTCTCTCAATCTACCACTCGACCCACTTCTTCACGATCTGGAATATCGAGAGGCCCATGGAAAAGTTGCTGGAGAAGTACTGGCTTGACGTATTCGTGCCTACGAGGATGCGTTATGTGAAGAAGTTGAGGTTCTGGAACCAGAGAGGGGTTCCCTTAGATGTGGCGTTCGCGAAGAGAGCAGTGAAGGTCGGGACGCCTCACGAGCCGTTTGAGGACGGATTTGTGGAGGAAATGGAAGTGTATGTTGGAAGATTAGTGAAGTGGACCGAGGATGGGGAGCTGAGGTTGGATGCTGAGGGATTCGGAATGGTGATGACATGGTTGAGGGAGAGGTGCGTTTTGAGTCCTGTTCAATGATGGCAGAGAAGGGAACAGGGGAAGTACATGACGCGTGAGTAAAGCGCATGTCCGGAAGACGGCTACATGTACGTTTCACGAATGTGGCATTGCGGCATATGGTGAAGCAAGCCCGCACACAGCTCCAGCCCCTTACCAAGCAAAGTATGAGCTTGTGAGCTTCCATCCCGATGCTTCAACTGCATCCCATCGTGGTTCTCTGCATCCACGCGAACACGCAATGTCTAGGCCCACCGCTCCCTTTGATGCCTCAAAACATGAATCATTCTCTCACTTTCCCCACCAGGTCCCAGATTTGGCAATTTTGTCACCTCCAGCTTTCTTTCCACGACGACATCGCCTTCCTCGTCAAGATGAGCACCTTTCATCTTGTGTCTCGAGTTCCACTGGCCATGACCGCCGCGGTCGCGGACCATGGAGATTTGGGCGCTCGGTAATGTGCCACCCATCATGAGTGCCTCAATTTGTCTGGCTTCATTGGTCCTGAAGTGCCTTGTGGTCCAGTTGGAGACATCATCATGGCCAACAAGGACGTGCATTCTTGGGGCTTTGGGAAGTTTCCCCTCCCTTTGCGGTTGTTTCGACCACGTATCCGTGCAACGTTCAAGTCTTTCTTCGCTGACACCGCAAATATCGGTATCAATCGACATGGGCATGTTCAACTCAAAGTTCTCCAACCTTGGGAAATGACGGGCGAGAGCGAGTAATGAGCTAGATCTCAAAGACTTGTTGGATACCGCCAGGCGTATGGTGCGGATCGCATCGATTTGCCAGCTCCGAAGTTCTTTAAGGACTGTTTCGACGCGGATGCGAACAACTTCAGGACCCGACCACGACCAGCAGACCTGAGAGAAAGGCAAAGATCGCGCTTCGTAATAGATCTGTGTACAGCTCAACAACAAGTCACCAAGACCATGGAAGAAGCTCCCAGGATGAATGCGGCTGAGCTTCCTCGCAGTGCACGGTCCCAGATGCTTGTGCAGTGCGATGGAGTGCTCACACTTTCCTCCTCCCTCCAGCGCAGCAGGTGAGGGACATCCAGATGGCAAGCACTGATTTCTCCATACTGGGGTGTCGATGATGTTAGATTTAGCAGGACCCCATCTCTCTTCCAACCGTGTCTCCAGGTCCTTTCCCATAAGACCGTCGTCGTCAGATTCCGGCGCAAAACATCGATAAAGTTCGATATCCCACTGCTCCCAATACAAGCTATTTAGGATTCTCAGGCATCTCTCATGCCTCCTCTCATATGGCCTCATCCAGGTTGCATCGTTCGAAGCAAAATGAACCTCGTCCCAAGATGGCACTCGCGGAACATGCTGTAAACTGAGATTTTGCACATCTCGATCAGTGTCCGGGTAAGAGCACAGGGTGTACAAGAGCTTCTTCTTGCCAGAGAGACGAGGCTTTGGAGGAATCGTATGAATCGTGTGGTTGTTCCTCCCGTCCAGCAGGACAAGGCAATAGATCTGTATCCGCAACTCAACAGGTAAAACGGTCAAGAGGGGTGACGTTCCCGGAGACTCTGTTGGAGCCGTAGACGGCCTGGGATATTCCATGGTGTAGCAATGCCCTACAGTGATGGGGAGACGGAATCGTGTTAGTTGCAGCGCACTCAACCATACCGAGGTCATCCCGAGGTCCTCCACGGCTCGGAACTCGTGGTTGGACTTGCCGAGGACGGCATTTCATGCACCTGGCCACTATGCAAATTGATCTGTTACAGACCTCAACTGCTATGTGTGCTTTACGCGAGAGTCTGGTCTCTCCAATGGCATTCGACTACAGACCGCAATAGCCATGTTTCGAAAGTGCAGTTAGCCTGCGTGCTCAGACAGAATGCAGCGCACTCGATGCGCAACCATCCTTGCGAGCACTCTTACGACGTTCAAGCCCGGATACGCGTACTTCCTTACCGGGCACCATTCTCCAATCCCTACCCCCAAACAATCCTACAAAGCACATTCTCGTAGTAATGGTTCTTCCTACTAAAACTTATCCAGATATCCTTCCCGTCCTCGCTCATCTCTGGCAGGGCCTGCCAACTGTACCCAATGCCATTGGGATCAGTCCCCGGCGTAGCGGTAAACAAACTCTGCAACTCACCCCAAGGCCCCCAAGGATCTGGGGCCGTAGTGTAGAAGAACTCACTCCCGCTATTTTTCTTTCCCCCGATCCAAAAATAACACCCAAAATATTCCGAGTAGAAGAATGTGCCCTGACTCCCAGATCCAGCGTTTGGTATGATGCGTGAACCGCTATCAGAGAAGGAGGGGATGGTGTCGTTAGTGAAAGGGACGGGTCCGGGGGTGTAGAAGTAGTAGTAGGATTTGTCTTCAATGTGCGATGGTAAGACCCGGGCGAGAAGGGAGTTGCCATACAAATCGAGGCCGTAAAGATATGCAAGGCCGTCAGTAGGTGAGATTAAGCTGCCGTAGTTGCCAAAGGCGATGCTGTCTTGTGACCAGAAGGTGTAATCAACCGTGCTCACGGTGGGAAGGGCGTTAGGATCGGAAGAAGCAATAGAGGGGTTGTAGTCCATGCGGTACAGGATTGATGGGGGATTGCCATTGTCGGTGACGCTTTGGGCGTTCCAGTGGACGTTGCGGTTCCACGTGTACAATTTGAGGGAACTGTCGCTTTGGTTGACTGCAAGAGGTGGTGTGTCAGGCCAGCTGAGCCAGCGTGTCCCAGGGAACGCTTGGTCTTGTTGTTGCTGAGCTTCGGATATTGGGAAGTACGAAGCCTTGTTTTCAGCGTACTGCCCTCCGGATGTCGTTAGATTGCCATTGACAAGTTCAGGCGTACCGTCGTCGCTTAAGTCGGTCCAAGACGCAGAGCTTGAGACTATGCAAAGCAAGTTTAGCACTGTGTGCCTCTCTTTCGACGAGCAATTGTCGCAACTCACTGAAGAAGAAGTCTTGACCATCAAAATTCTGGGCATCGCGGGATGTCCAAAACATCCTACTGCCAATCCTTGTGGCCACCATGGAGTCTCGCTGCAGTGTCGGATAGCTTGCAATGAAACCCACCTCAGAGGCAGCTTTCACGACTGGAGTGGGCGCCCGTCGCTGTGTTGGGCTTGCAGCAACCAGCGACCAGAGTGCGGACAGCACGAATAACCCGAGCGCTGCCATGGCTTGTATGCTCTGAGTTTTCGGAGCCTCTCGCCTCCATCGTGCCTTTGCAGTGGTTGTACGCTACTTTTATCGACTGCCGAACTGGAATGTAGAGGAGAGCCGAGGCGGTAAGCGTGCATTCGTGTTTGTTGCCATCTGCAGGTGTGCACGAACGTTGTTCGCGCAAAAGACAAATCATGTGGGACTAGAGCTAAAGGCACTGCGTCGAGCTGTTTCATGTCTGGAGCTGCGTAGATGAAGACCCCTCCTGCAAACACTGGGCGAGATTTGAATGAGCTGCGTTAGGTAGATCATCTTGAACCTTAACATGGCTGCACCAGTGACTGCTCACTTCAGCAGTGCAGCACCTCGGCATCGTCGGCTGCATGGTGTGCTCGTCTTTGCGGGAGGTCAGTTTGCCGTCCTGATTTGTCGTTAGCGGTTCTCAGGCAAAGGTCTGAAAAACTGATTGACGTTGTTTCAGACGCAGGCCCTACCACTTCGGCCAGCTGTTGCAATATGTAGTTGCCTTGTATGGATGAAGAGAATGCTGTGTTGTTCTAGAATCGTGCTTTTCCATTAGCAAACATACCATCCTCGGCAACATCATCTGGTCACCAGCGTCTATTTCTCTTCCAATCTTTATGCGTAGTATCTAGGCTCGTCGAAAACATGATAGCGATGATCTCTCACACCATGGCCCTTGAATATGGCTGGAAATCTGTATGGCTCTGGCACCTGGTCTTCGGGTATGATCTGGTCACTGCCTTCGGGCTGGCCGACGATGAATTTGCCGATCTGTGGCCAAACGTCAGTAAGCCGTCAGTAAGTGTGCATTGAAGCTCAAAGTGTACCTGTAATTCAGTGTCGGTGATGGTCGATCTCGACACTCTAGCATATCCTGTCCTCTTCATGCCCTTGTACAGGATGTACTCACACCACCGATCCCAGTCAGATGGGTCAATGTCCCTCATGCCTGAGACTTCCGAAACGTAAGTATTATAGTTGCCTTCCTTCGGCTTAGTAACGAGATAAGATAAGAGGATCGAGGGCCTATTCGTACTTCCCATCAGGTGGGAGAGATACTCTGTCTGAAGTCGACGATCTTCGGGATCCTCTTCTTGGCCCGAATGGAAGACGAATACATCCACAAGCTCGCCGTATGCGTCAACAGTCGCGTGAATGGCCGGAGCCAGCTCCCCAACAGGCGATGGGAGGAGGTGATGGGTACTATTAATAATTGGGAACTTCGAAAGAAGTGCGGAGCCCCAAGTGTGCTTGTTGGGACCTGGACCATAGTCGACGTACATGCCGAGCTCTTCAGCCAGGTATTGAGTGGTGTCACGATTGCCCATGATGATGCGTTGGAGATCACTTTCGAGGAGGCCAACAATGTCAAGCTCAGCCTCCCGTATGAGCGCTTCCATGCGTCGCTCTGAGCTCCACATGTCATTGTCAATGCTGAAGTGAATGGTCCAGATGCCGGCGGTGATGAGCTTGCTGTCCTTATGGTATGGCTGGTAGTCGTACGAAGGGAAGCGGAGATAGGCTACGCTTGCACTGACAAGTTGTAAAGCCAGCAGAGCATAGATGTAATAGGTGCGCTGGCGTCTCGCCGCCGGGTTCGGTGGAGGCTGGAAAGAGCGCTGCTTGGCCGGGCTACTGTTGACTGTTGACGAGAAGACGCCACACCCAATCATGATCATTGTTGTAAGCATGACCCAATCAGTGTGCTCCCTTACCAGCGGTCCTCCAGGAACAAAGGCATAAGCGACAACCCAGACGTGGAAGAGAACCATAATGTTGTAGAAGAAGAAGCCAACAAAAAAGGTCCGACCTGGTGGGAAGCGAACAGCATTAGAGACTATTGCTGGAGTGACGCCCATGAGGTAGAACGCGAAGGTCAATCCACCATAGTATCCGGTCCAGTTGGGAAAGAGAGTCAAAATGGCTGCACCCAGCGACCCGATACCAAACGCGGCCCATGTGCGAATCAGATTGGGGTAGAACAAACCAAAGACCAGTCCCAGGCCCATTGCGCCGATAGTCCATGCTCCGTGCGGCGAAGCGAGGGGCCCTCGTACCGGATATCCTTCCCAGACCCAGAGGATCATGGTGCTCGAATCCGAGAGCAGCGAATGCAGACCGAACATAACGCCGGCAAAACCAAGTCCAGCCAGGAAAGACGCGCCTTTCGGTTTATCTTGATTAGCCTCGTTCCCAACGTTCTTGGACGCTTTCTGGTACGATCGCAGGACAGCCAATGCGAAAAGCACAATACCGGTCTTGTTGTATCCCCCATTGGCTTCATGCATAATTGGCCAAAGGGGATTGTTGGTCCAGCACGCGAATTTAGCAACACTGCTGGCAATGAGACCAATCAGCCAGGCCGAAACCTTAGCTTCGAGCATTGCTGGGCTGTTTCGTTTGCTCCACCATAGGGCAACCCAAGCAAAGCACCCATTCCAGACGCCAAGACTGACAGCCCCAAGGCGAGCTTCTGGGGCCTTGATAAGGTACGCCAGGAGTCCGACGGCAGTCGTGAGGATGATGGTAGCGAAGTTCCTGGAGGCTAGCCGACGAACAGGTGTGATCTCGAGGAGGAAGGGCGAGATGGTAGACATGACTGCAACTTCGTAGCCAGAAATTCCCATATGCCACAAGGGAAAGTACCACACGACTACACCAAGTGCTGTCATCACGGTCCAAAAGGTGAACTGCAAGACAATCAGCTTCTGAAGGGAGGGTTGTTCCACTCGAACCAGACTCACGCCGAGATACACATCTGCCGCTGCGTCGAGCATCTCCTCCCACAAGAAGCGGTCATCGAAGACTTGCCCGATTGGCTTGTCCTTCTGTCTATCGAAAGCCTTTTCGGCCACGCGCTTGTTCTCTCTGCATATGGACATCAGCCAGACCTCTTGCAAGTTGGTTCAGAGAGCGGACAATCCTACTAGCTATCTCGGAAGCCACTTCACGTACCCTCTGCTGACTCCCTTGACATCTTTAACCACAAGCTCAAAGCCGTTGAAATCCATCGCGGTGACAGCGTCGAAAGCGACATCGAGGAGGACAAGCGACCACTCGAAGAAGGCATAGATGGTGTATGCTAAGTTCCAAAGTCAGTGGGAAAGTTCAGGAGGGAAGGTGTATATGCTGACCTCCAGGCACACGGTGCACCTTGTGCTGGATAAAGAAGTAAACCAAAGGCACCAGAGTCCCGAAGAAAGTGGCAGCCAAGTACTTCCTATACTTGATGGCCTGCGGGTTTGGCGGAGACAAGACAATGCAGCCAATCGTCCACGGCAGAGTCGCCACCAGATATGCGATCATGAAGATATCATGCCAGTCATGATCGTCCGTGCTCGTGATATACGTCCATCCACCGCATGTCAAAGTCCTGAAAACGCCCACCCCAGCAATGAACTTGGGCAGCGATGTGCCAGGGCGGTTGGCAAGGCAGTACCACAAGAATACCAACGCGAAACGCGGGCCAGAGCATATGGCGATGAAGACCTGGAAGACACTCCGTTCCGGATATCTGTCGCCTATGGTCGCGGACACGGAGGGAAACCATTCGATCGGGTATCCAAAGTGCTCGTTCTGCACGATCTTGTGGTAGTGGAGCCAGACGCCGACGACGAAGGCGCCGACAAAGGCAGCGTAGGCGGTGGCAGTGTGAGCATGGCTGATGAAGTGCCCAGGAATCTGAGACCCGCGTACATTCGTGTCAGTGAATCGTCCGTGGATCGGATACTGGCGGATGCATTGGCTGCGCTTACCACGGCTACGACGTCGCCGTCGCGGTGCTTGGGGGGCATTGCGATCAGTCTCGTCCCATCGACAGCCGGCTCACGACGGGATTGGATGAAGGAGACAAAGAGACGGATGTAGTCGGTGGTTTGGGATAATGTACAAGTATGCAGGCTTTCTCCTTACCTCCTGCCCTCCTTGCCGCCAATTCCTGCCTGACAGGCTGACACGCGACTTCCCCTTTGGCGCGACTTCTGAGTTTGACGGCTCCGCTTTAGGCCACTCCCGCTCCCGCAAAGCTCCCATCTTGAATTCTCGCTTCGATGAATGCACTCTGTCGCATCACACAGCCGCCGCAAACGCTGACAATATGGCGGCAGCGAGTGATAAAGCCCGCTTCCACCTGGAACAGTATGTGCCGGAGCTGCGGGAGTATGAGGCCAAGGGAATCTTCTCCCGCGACGAGATTGCATCCATCACCTCCAAACGCTCTGACTTCGAACACATACTAAATGCCAGAGGCAGTACTCCTGGTGACTATGCCCGGTATGCGACGTACGAAATGAATCTGATAGCACTGCGAAAGAAGCGATGTAAGCGGAAAGGCGTGAAAATGACTGCCTCCTTCGCTGGCCATGCGACTGTCTTCGTCCTCGATCGCGCAACCAAGAAGTTTCCCGGCGACATGGGGCTATGGATGCAGTACATCAATTTCTGCAAGAAGGAAAGGGCGAACAAGAAGTTGGCCAAAGTGTTCACGAGCGTGCTGAGATTACATCCAACGGAACATGGATTGTGGCTTCTCGCAGCGAAACATTACGCAGAGACCCAAGGAGATATGGGAATGGCGCGGAATTACATGCAGAGGGGCCTGAGGTTTTGCCAGGACGAGGAGAAGCTGTGGCTGGAGTACGTCAAACTCGAGATGGTCTATCTTGCTAAGATTGCAGCGAGACGGAAAATACTTGGGCTGGATGGGAAGCTAGCAGAGCAAAAGGTGGATCAGGATGAGAATATGATCTCGCTAGCGAGTATCAGTGCGGGAGAAATTAAGGCTACTTTATATGATGACAAGATTACGATGGGGTCGGAGCAAGTCAACGAGGATCTAAGAAAGCGATTGGAGAATACGCCTGCCTTGACTGGTGAAATCCCGATTGCGATATTCGACGCGGCGATGAAGCATTTCGGCAGCAGAGCAGCCGAAGTTGCCGAGGAGTTCTTCGATATGATCTCGACGTTCGATCAAGTTCCATCTACGCCCAGAGTGCTGGACCACATTTTGAACTGGCTTCGCGACAACGCATCGGACTCCGTGGAGGCGATTATCTGCGAGGCGAATCACGAGCTTTTCAACATTGAGACCACATCTGCAGAATTCCCTCCAGCTTTGTCAAAGTCTCTGGCACGACTGAAGTCTGGAAGCACCAGAGTTTCAGAAAAGCTGCAGCCTGCTTTCGCCAAGAAAGCTGTCCTGCTTCTCGTACGCCTCCGGAGACATAAGGATTTGGATGAAGACATTCGGAGAGTCCTCACAGCAAGCATCAAACGACATCTGCAATCCACCCCACCGGCAGCACGAAAACCTGGTGCCAAGAAAAAGGAACCGAATGCCGTAGCTGCAGCATTGCAAAGTGAGGGCAAGCAAGACGAAGCAGAGGCAGTGTTGCAATTGGGACTTGAAGCCGGGTTGAGTTGAAGAGTCTACAGTATTCATACCAGACCAATAACGAGTTAGTGCAAATCTTCGTGGACTAGTCGCTGAACAAGGAGGTTGGCAACATCTTCCTTATTCCTGAGCCACATGGCCGCTCAGCACGTCTCCGGTTCTTTGGAATCATCACGACTGGACCAGACCGTCTTTTGCTATCCATTCCAGCTATCCAGACCAGTAAGTGGAGGACTTGACTCACAAGTGGTGAGCAACTCGCTGTTAAACTTTTGTACTTCCTGCTCTGCTTCCGAAGCCAGACGCAAATCGTTCAGTCGCTCAGATCTTGACTCAACGGGCGCGCAAGACCAGCGCCCCCACAATTGGTGTAAGAAATCACATATAGATGAGTTGTATGCAGACCGAGATCAAGCGTATCATCCACACGGGCAGAGCTAACCTGCAAGCATGAACTACTTCGTTGTGCACGGTACTGCTCCGATGCTGGATGGCTAAGTTCTCGTTAATGATCTTGCTCGATATATTGGCGATTACAAGAAAAATTGGTCCGACAGTAAAGTTTATCTGCAGCCAAGTCCGCCTCCATCTGGCGAACGTTCGCGGCCCCATTCTTCAAGTCCAACACCACGGTCAGCCTTCGGCGACTGACCATATGCCCGAACGGAACGCGAGTCCATCCACAGAGATTCAATGTTCGAAGATGACGAACACTCTCATCGCCAAGTGCACCGAGCCAGGTGGTAGCGGTCTCTAGGTCTTCGCTGTTGTCCAATTGAGCAGTAAACGTGTTCTCCGAGTAGAACCTCGGCAGGTTCTCGTGTCTCAACTGGCGATTCACGCTGCAGATGGAAGGCGGTTGGGCTGAGACTCCTTTGTCGTGGCGGTTGAAGTTTGGCAGCATGGTGATTGTGTTGTCCGGCTTCAGGATGATATACTGCATGATCAAGTCCCGAAGCTCCTGCGGGAGTGTCAACAGAGATGGTGAGCATGACTTGGCGCCACCTAAAAGACCAGACATGAAAGGATGCTCCTCTTGGGCTCTGCGGGACCCCATTGCGTTGCTCTGATGGTTTGGGCGTGATGTCGAAAGCCGCAGTGTATTCCCGGGCAGCTTTATCAATCGGGTTGCTAGGTCGTCTCAGCTCACGTGGTACGAGATAGAAGTTAATGTTGCCGCCAGTGGTTGCACAGGTTTAGAATATTCGACCGGACAGGCTCGCGGCCAGTGCCGTTCTGTCCGTTGGTTTACGATGCCGTGCGGTCAATGGCATCTGTCTGTTGTGACATCGTATGCTACGACATATGTCAACCTCCAGATTTGTGGCCTTAGCCGAATCCCGAACGCCTTGCGGCCACACAATTTCATCAACCTCTACTGAACAAAACACCTTCACCAAGCGATTGCCCCTTCATTGCGCCGCCATGCCGTTCGCCTTCGATCAGTGCCCTGAGCGGCCGGAATCTATGGACCAGATTCTTAACGGTCTAGACCGGTACAACCCAGAAACCACCACAGTGTTCCAGGAATACGTTGCGCAACAATGTGAAAACCAGACATACGACTGCTATGCGAATCTGGCCTTGCTGAAGTTGTGAGTATCTCACCAGCGCGACCCCCTATCGCCTCGAAAACGACATGATGAACAAACTTCAAAACGTTTCCTATTACCCGACGGCTCGAATGAACCCGAGTCGTATGAAGCGATGTATATTAGCTCTATCTGAACTACATCACATATTACTCGCCTACCATGTGATCCTCAGCTCAACGGTCGTTAACCACTTATGATCGTATCAGATATCAATTCAACCCACACCTCTCCCACGCCGAAACCACCACCAACATCCTCGTCAAAGCCCTCACAGTCTTCCCTTCTCCCGACTTCAGCCTTTGCCTGGCCCTCCTTCCCGCCTACGTCCTCCAGTCCTCGAGAGACTCGAATGGCAGTAAACCCTCTCCGGCTGTCTCCGGCAGCCTCGCAGAAGCCGTCCAACACCTCTCCAAACTCCACGACCAACTTAACAACGCCCAATACCGAGACTTTTGGGACACCTTCGAGTCCGATGACCTCTACGCCGATCTCTGCGCTGATGTTGCTGGGTTCGAGGATACCATGAGGATCCGAATTGCGGTGGTGGTCAGTCAGTGCATGCAGCAAGTGGGTAGGGAGGTGCTGGAGGGCTGGTTGAATGTGAGGGGCCCCAAATTCGAGAATTTCGTCAAGGAGGTGTGTGGATGGCAAATTGATGGGGGGAATGTCAAAGTGCCGCTGAACAAGGAGAACGAAGCACGAAGCGTGGTGCAGAGGGAGACGGTGAATTTTGGCCAGTTTGGTAGGATGGTCAAGAGGGCATATGAGCAGCCTGCTTGATACTGCTGATATAGCTGGTATGTTGGGGATGTGAGATGCATTGGAAGCGCGGCGTTGCACGGATACGGACGGAATATATGGCTCGCCGAAGACATGGGCGTAGCTATGAGCGATGGGCTTGATACCCGTTTTGAGGTGCCTGCATGTACCAGCTATGTCCTGAAATGAACGACGTACACATGATCGCAGCGCCAGTTTCGCTCAAGTTTGATAATCACCACCTTCGACCCTCTCTCGACTTGCTCCAGTATCACCGGCTCTGGAGCACAGGCCTGTCCCAGCCTTCACTCTCCATTGCCTCGACATCTCTCGGCCATACATCTTCGTTCCACTCTCCCAGGCAACAGTGGTGCTCATTTCTGTCAGGTCTAGGTGCCAAGGGCCTGTGTACGATACCTCAGTCAATGATTTTCCCAGGCTGGCAGGCTTGTGGTACGAAAGCTTCGTACATACTTTGCTCTGCGGCTGCCTAGCAGCTGTGCGTGCATCCGGAGGTCATAGCATACCATGCGTATATTACAAATCATGCCCCGAGCGCACGACGGACCAGATCTGGTTGGCGTTTCACCTGGCACATGATCAGAGCAGCAGTGTAAGCGGTAAAGCTATGGGCAAAAGTCATTCAAGGCCTCGAGAGGCACGAGCGGTAACCTATATCATATTCGCCGTGGTAGGCGACTGTTACTGGCGGAAGCACGCTAGGAGACGGAACCTTCGCCTTTCCAAGAGTGGCGCAGGACACCAAGAAGGCTGGCGGAAGACGCTGTATTGGCCAGCATTGGACCTTGACCTGGAACGATGCACGTGATTGATACCAACATATCGTGACAATGATGTCATGGGACTGTCGCAACTCAATACCATCCAGGTGAATGCGGAACCTACTTCTGCTTCGCCAGGTCTTCCCATTGCACACCCACCCATTCTTCCACGTACCCAACTGCGCCATTCTGCACACCTTTCTGCTGGCAATCATTAACGCACACGCCCAGAATGATCGATCCCCAGTCCATACCATCTACTCCTTCCTCCTCTGCCTCTAGTTCCGTAATTGCATGAGGTGTGAGCTGCATTTCAAATACTCTCTCAGCGCCGCAATTCTGGCACCTCGGGATCTTGCCCATTGCAGTAGTCTTGACCCCCTTGTTTGCATGGCTCGGATCGAGTAATTTGCCTATAGTATCTGACTTGGAATAGAGGAGTGGTTGACTGGCGTATTCGTAGCGTAAGATCTGCTCGGGGTTCTGTGAAAGGCGATCCGCGAACTTCTGGAAGGTCTTGTCCATGCTGCTCTCAAAGAGCTCTTGATTACTAGGGTTGCGACCTTCGCCTGCATCGTTGTCGACTTGAAAGCTCTGTGCCGGGACCGCAGGTTCGGGGTCGACGTATTCCTTGTCAGCATCCAGGTAGTATGATGGATAAGGCGCTGGAAAGGCAGACTGGCCAGGCCACGGCTCTGGTGGCCCCGCTGATTGAGTATCGAATGCAGACGATGTGCCGATGGGTGAGGAGAGTTTTACTTTCTCGGCGAATGTTGCTGGGAGATTCTCGCCGTGTTCAAGCGTCTGTGGCGCATTCGCTGCTAGGCTTGAAGCGCTTGTGAACGGATTCGATGGCCCAGTAGTGGCTGCTGAAGGGGCTGCAAATGGGTTTGGTTGGCCAATTGGCGCAGCTCTGTTGACGCCAAAGAGAGTTTCTCCAAGACCATTTTGAGGCGGCTTCGATGTCAGATCCTGCGCTACGTTCTTCTCCTGCGCAGTGCCCATCGAAGAAGTAGTCTTGGTCTGTCTGGCCCCTCTGAAGCCTCTCACGCTTCCTTCTTTCCGCCTGCAAGCCTTCCGTCTACAGGTCCACACATACAGCTTTCGCTCATGGCCCGGGAAATGATCAGGGAGGTCTGCATGAAGCTGCAACAGCAGACTCATGTATGAATTGCACACTTTGCATTTGGCGAGAGAAGCATCAGGAGCCGTTTTTCCATCTACCCAAGTCTATATGTTAATCTCTTAGCCAAGTTGTTCCTTATGGGTGTACCACGATACTGCGTACCGGATGGCCGCCAAGCTGACTGAAGTCATCGCCTGTAGGCTCTTTTGAAGCATAGCCCAGTAGTACATTGGTCTCGATCTCGGAGTCCTCGGCGCCGGACGAGTCGGAATCGTAGTCTGCCATTCCGGTGCTTTGCGGTTCTTGAAGAAGAATAATTAGCTAGCTGGAGGCGGAAGAAATTCGTAGGCGACAAGATAGACTTTCCAAAGGGTCTGTCGCGACGGAGCTCTGTCTATGCAGTGCCGCCAAAATCCAAGGTCGCAATTCAGAGCTCTTAATCCCTTAGGGTAGCATCTATAAGCCTATAATAGACTGGTAGCTTATACTTAGTACCAGGCTATCTAGTAGTATTTAATAGTATCGATCGCTTATACTAAGTACTATTTCCAAATCTATAATTAGTAAGATACTATAGTATCTAATAGAAAGGTAAAGTAAGTAGTTTTACTTTCTTACCTCCGAACCTAGTTGAGCTAGCAGAAATATAGCTAAATTAATTCTTTATAACTTCTAGGTATATTATACGTATATTATACGTATATCTATACTTAGATAGTATCTAGACGTTAGGGTTTGGAGTACCGCTCTCTGGTTTTGGCAATATAGTACATATATAGATTCTTAGTCGCCGCCGTAGCGCAAGCCGCAGAGAGTATAGTAGACCTAGCGCAATTGGTATACTCGACTCAACTCGACCCGCTCTAATGATTCTATATTGAACGGCAGAACCGGTTGTCATTATGCTTGAAGCGAGAATTGGGCAAGGGACCAGGTCAACGCGAAAAATTTCCATCCTGAAGCGGTACCGCAATAAAAAAAAATTGAGTCGGGAAAACAACTCCATTGTCTTCTTCCTACACCTCTTTGGGTGAAGGCAGATCGAACGGTCGTAGGTGTCCTGGCCGCATCTCTAGATCTCGTGGTAAATGCTTTGCCCACCCCAGTTACACACTCCAGGCTTTTCAGTCTCTGCATAGAGATCAATCCTGCATGTGCTATAACGTGATGGGCCATTAATGATCGCCTGCTCAAGTATATGCTCACAATCTCATCTTCAGCCCAACCTGCTCTTGCTGTCGATCTAGATTCTACTCGACGTGTTCACCGCCGGCCGAGTATGGCCACCAACTAAGGACCTGACACTCAGCACGCTAGCCTGGACGCCACCACAGAACTTCAAGTTTGTGGGTAGACCATGTTGATGCTCTGTTAGACCTGAGGCTGGCAACTATCACTGCTCGACATGCGAGCAGTAAATTTACAGCTGTACCACCGAAGTGGTCCTCAATGCACGCACACCCGTTGATTTCAGCGCCTTGCTGGTGGAAGTAGTTGTAGACCGTATATAGATTGTATGGCTTGTTGATATGCACTTTGTAGCCAACCACACCATCAGATGCGGTCTCACTGGCGAACTTGTGGAGTGGGTCCTCGGCGTTCGTAGGTACGCTAGCATTTCAGGCACCGCCCCAAGGCTCGAGTTCGCGGAGGTGAATTCCCTTGGCAGCTGTCGATTTGGCCCTCACAGACAGTGACTTTGACAGATCGTCGTCTGCCCTGAGTATACCGACGAGATATTGATTCTTTCCGATCAGTGGGAAGCCTGGAATTGCCGCACCCTGGGCATACTTGGTCCTGTTCTGGAGAAACGGGCTTCGTCATCGACTAGGAATGAAAGCCACGTCTTCGCAGATGAGTCCACTTCTCATCACGGCTGGCAGATCGGAACAAGTAAAAATCCCCGCCAATTCTCGAAACAAGGCATCGCCTGTGTCGTAGAATTAGGAGTGGGTACACCAATAAGAATGGTCAGATCAACACTCACACCGAGCACCACTATTGTGGTTAAAGCCACTGTACATGAAGTATAGGAATCCACCATCTGTGTGGCTGGTGCAAGCACACAACTCCGTTCTCAGAGATTCAGTAACAGGTTGTGACACAACTGATCAATATACTGGATCGAAGGACAGAGTGTGACTCTCGTGGAGCAATCTTGCCACGGGTTACACAATCCAGTTCCTCACATGGAAGCTCAGTATTGAAGTTGATCAACGGAGAAGCATCCACAACAGCAGTGATTGTAAAGATAGATGTGGTCGTGTCGGGGGTTGTAACATCAAAGTCGAGAGGCGGCGTGCGGCCTTTGCACAGTGAGCAGTTGGAAGGGTGTTTGAAGAAGTGTGAGACTTACAGGCTGTAGTGAGCAACATGCCAACCTTTACTGTGGGTAGTTTGCATAGTGCAGGCTCGAATCCCAAGAGCCTGTGATAGTGTGAGACAGAAGGGCTTCCAGACGCGATTTGTCCAGGGGGGTATAGACAACGTCCACGGGAGAGTTCAGGGAGCCAATCCCGCCTATCCTTTGTGCTTCATCTAAGGCAAGCTTCGAAATTGTACTTGCACTGGTTCCGATTTCTTATCGGGCTGTACGTGGGCGTAGCATCACTTGAATTCTGCGGGTTGTCTTTCAGAGGTCACTGGGCGGCTGAAAATCTACGCTCCTACGAACACATCTAGGCTCATGGCTTAGTATAACCGTAGCAACTCTCATAGCCGCTGCTCTCACATACCTTTTGGCGGCTCGTCGATGGGTTTCGGGTGCCTGCGGATGTGTCGCTGCTGCTTAGGACTGCGTATGTCCATGGTCGATCTCCCATTCGGGATGCATCGAGCGTCCAAGTTTCACGCATACTCGCCGTGGCAGTTTTGGTATGTTATAGACAGTTTCCCCGATTTTCAGGATTTCGAGGCTTTGGCAGCATGCTATGTGTGCAGAGCTCCGTCGTTCGGGCACTCGGCACGACGGCCCGGGCAGCTGGAATACGGCTGGAGAGCTCCGAGCTCGGGATCAACACTATCAACACCAGACCCTTATACGATCTCGGAAACATGTGTTAGAGAGCCACTTGCGACACTTCATCCTTGGAGATGCTCAGCTCACTCGCAGACGGCCACCAGCAGCACGACATACCACAGAAGCGATGACAGAGTCCCGCTTCGATGACCTTCCACAAGCAACCGCCACCATGTCATCGTTCCTCCGTCTGCCCTTTGAACTTCGCGAACTAATCTACCATAATGTCCTTGGGAACGAAACTATACACATTACGCGGCAATTCTGTTCTTCGAGACACGGTGATTTAGGCGCGACGCGATGCCGCTTACCTCCCAGTGACTGGTCATCGGACTACGCGCGGAGCCAATCGTCAGGAAAGGATCAGCGAGGCCTCTTCAAAGCCGATGCTCAAGGCAGCATACGAAACCATACCTCAAAACATTTGGATTGTTCCGAAGTTCCAAAAGGCCGTGTTACCTTACTTCATGTCTGTCGGCAGTTCTATCGTGACACATCAACGATGCCCTACAGCGTTTCCACATTCTGGTTCAACGATGAGTATGCTATGGACACCTTCGTCAACGAGGCTTTGACTATCAGGCAAAGGGAAGCGATCACTCACGTTCGAGTTGGAATCAGCGTGAGGGCTGGAATGAATTTCGCAAAATGTCTGGAAATGCTTCCGAATCTGAAGAAGTTGGAGTTATATGTGGCGTATTTGGAAGGCGACCTTTTCACCCCTTGGACCCAACACCGTGGAATGCTGCAAGAAGCAGATGGTGATATCATCTTTCCGGTCAAGCTGGCGACCGCACGGGTAGAAGTCATTGCAGGATTTGACAAAGGAGGACAACAGCACGAGAGAGCAGCAAGACGCAGAGTGGCAGACCAATTGGAGTGCTTTCTGAAAGGCTCTCCCATCGATGGTGTGCAGGACCGAGCTATGGCAACTTGGAGATTTCTGCTCAGAAACGGTTGCAACATTTGAGAGATGTAGTGAAAACCCTACCAACAAGATGTGAATCGGCGTCGTAGGCTTCCTCTTGGAGGGCACTCTAACTTCGTAGCCAATTTATCATACGAAGTCGAGCCACTACCCCAGGAATAGAACTTAGGCTTATCGGGGATCCGACGAAGGTGTGCAAGTATCATTACACTACAGTACCGAGCTGTAAGTTGAGTCTATTTATAAGATGCTAGTAAGGGGGACACTCGATGAACACGTCCTTTCGCTGGACATCAGCTGGC
Source organism: Pseudocercospora vitis (assembly GCA_026120125.1). Classification (NCBI taxonomy): domain Eukaryota; kingdom Fungi; phylum Ascomycota; class Dothideomycetes; order Mycosphaerellales; family Mycosphaerellaceae; genus Pseudocercospora; species Pseudocercospora vitis. Next base: position 356,399 of record JALRML010000031.1, on the reverse strand, counting down.
TGTGCTGGCTAAAAAAAGGGAGCTACAATCGTAGCTTCGGTGGATAACTGGAGGCTGCGAGTGCCAGGTTCCAGCTATTTCGCTAAGGCAACTCCACCAAAGCGACATACCTATTTGCCTCTGCTTCCCGCGACGCTTTACTCCTTGAGCCCGGGCCTACAGAATCCAGCTCCAATCGTCTGTCGTCCTTACTCTGCATCTCGAAAACCACAACCTCACTCGCGCTTAGCTCCGAGTATGAGACAGTATCGGAGCTGGAACAACTATTGCTTTTCTCGCCATCCCACATGCCAGTCATCGACGGGCTCGCGGATCCTGTTGTCTTCCGGTTTTGCATCCTTCTATACCAGATCGCTAGCACCACAATTGAGATCACGCAGCCAGAAAAGATGCTTATCGCGATCCCAGCATATGCTCCTATACTCAATCTTTCGGAGATGTGCTCGGGTTCGACTTCACCAGAAGGAGCTGGTATCGCGACCAATTGCTCTCCAGACCCATTCTGGAACCTGGCTTGGCTGACATTGAACTCTTTACGCTCATAGGCTGCAGAAAGGTACGCTGCTTGCAGGAGGACTCGTCCAAGAGTGTACTGTGATGCATTCGCCGCTCTTTTCAACGGGAAGTATCGCATAGTCCTATCCACGAGAGGAGCACTGATGTTCAAGTCGAATGCCGCATATGGAACGGAGATGTCGACAGAATTATTGTAGATATCTCTCCTATTCTCGAGCGTTGCACCTAGCCTAAACGTGAACTCCGGGTTCAGGGCCACTAGGTCTGTATGGGTTTGTTCGTCGAGCAAATATAGACTAGCAGTCTCGTTCCAGCTAAGATTGAAAGCTTGTTCGAATTGTTTGCAAACTTCAACGGGGAGCCACATTTGCGAAACCATAGAATCGATAAATACTTCCACGGGCTCTGAAATGAGAGGAGGGCTACCGAACGCATCGTATGTAAGAGACTGGATCGAGACTAGTAGATCTCGAGAGATATTGGCGGAAAATGGAAACGTCGCTGTTGTGTTCTCGTCAAGCCGGGAAGCGTCGTAGCCACCAAGTGTCAAGCTTTCAAACTCTTCGGATGAGTTATAAAATGCTCCAGCTGTATAACCCCACGATAGCGATTGTATGTAGCTCTCATTCTGAAGTGCTCGAAGGAGATTCGGAACTGTGCGGCTAGCATCTGAACAGTTGAAGTTGATCGGGCTAATCCCTAGTGAGCCGAGCCAAAAGTTTTCCGTTAGAAGACCACCGATGAGTTGGTGTGGAAGTACTGGCTTCTGGGGACAGGGAAGGCTGATGCTGTCAAAACCATACTCAGCTTGGCTGTTGAGGCCGAGCTGGCTTTCGGCTGGAAGGTCCATCTGGTATAGGCCCCCATTCCGAAGTTGCTGAGTTGTCCAGGAGCTTGACCGATTGCGCTCGAAGGTTTCACCTCTTGAGGCTGCACATCTCACAACATCTGTAACATTTGAGCAGGCGTGTGGCATGATCACGAAAGTTGCGCTTCCTCCGTGCGCAGAGGTCGAGGGGAGCATTGAAATGACTTGTTCTGTGACGGTTAGGATCTGACGTGACGGACATCTGGTCCAACATACCTGGATTGCCTATCGCGACATCAAATGTCGACCACATCCCATCGATGCCTTGCCATTGAAGGCTCGGCGCAAAGGATAGCACGCTGCTGGTGTTGTTCCTTGCTCCAAGGATAACGGCTAACAGTCTGCTCAGTGCGAAGCTTCTCAGTAGCCACAACATGTTTATTCGGTGAGTTCAACAACACCTTCAGCTCATCAATGAGGGGCGTCGTGAGTTTTACTATGCGGACTTGGACTCGGAGAACCGAAACTTTGGGGCCCAGCCCTTACAGGATCATTCAGCTCCTGCAGTGTGAGGTCGCTGTGTAACGAACCTGCTCAGTGTTTTCCGACTAGGAGATAAGGCTCGATATCCTCACAACGCCACTTCGTGCAGCCCGCGGCACCTGGTTAGTGCCAGATTGCGTGACACCTTGGCCATCGATAGGCGGCAGAAATATGAAATGGCTTGGGATATCGTAAAGTCTGCCTTCGCACCCCCCTAAACAACTGCCGATCTTTCACTGCGAAAGCGAACGACATCTATCTCCCTGGTTGTGTCGTGTGATTAATATGAGTTTGCCTGCAAATACAGAGGCGTTCACATGATTGTTGAGCAGAGCTAAATACTTCGGTTGACTAGAAGGCATATCGGTTGCCACGCAAACTGAAGTGGTAGTGGCAGTCCCCCCGAGGGTATCTCCAAAAGGTACAGCGTCGTAGCAATGAGAACTCCACACTAGTAGCTGAGAAATGTTAGATCTGTTGAACTTATTTCGGGTTGGTACCACAGCTATCAAAAATTAGCGATTCAGTCGCTTCGTAACAGATATGGTATCAGGATGATCGACCGGAGCCTTGTCACAAGCACCGACGACAGTAGAGGCGTCTCATGGCATTCAGCTGGACGAGAGAACAAGATCCCATTGTTTACCTGCATGCTACAAGTTAGTCTTCGCGAGAGATGTACTGCCACCACATGCCAAGCACTTGCATATGATCGATAGGCGGCGCGACCACACCTGCAGCATTGTCAACGCAGACGTGTCTCTGCTCCTCGCAACTAGGGATCTAGTTGAAGTGAGCGACATATAACGGCAAGACTTGTTCCGGGGCAAGCACATACTCTTGGACGCAGTTTCGCGGCATGGCTTTGAGCTCCAGCGTACAGTCTGAACTTCTCACAAGACCCTTCCTTAGGTGTCACAAGCGCAGCACGCCCGAGAATAGTAGCGCATACGAAGACCTGCTTGTGCATGGTTCCTGGTCGTAACAATGCCGGACCAAGCTCGAAAATGCGAACATCGTCGCAGTTTCGGATGCAGGACGTCGAGGTAAGGCGCGGATCCGGCCAGAGCGAACCGAGCAATTAACACGAAAATCGCCTTCAATTTCACGCTCCTCAGCACCATCTCTAATCCCTACCAAGTTGATAGCATGCGAGTGCGGACTTTACCCTGCTATCCAGTTGCGCAGTGCTATGTGCAATAAAGGTCGAGGTGCGAAAGCACCCGCGCTATGCAAAGAGAGTTAATGAAGCATAAGCCTTAGCCAGCGGCGATGTTCGTGGCATGCGTAGTGGTTCAGCTATCAACAAAGAAGTCAATCGTGACATTATTTTACTTCCCGGACAGATTCCCAAGCTCGTTCATCAGGTTAACAAGATTCTCAACCAAGGGCGGCAACTCGTTCTGGCTTTCAGGAAAGTTCCCTCTCAGAATCTCACCAGACACAAGCATGACGCCTTTCGAGTTTGCCAACGAGCAGAAGTTGCTGTTCACATCCCCGCGCTGGATATTCGGCATGCCTGCGGGAATATTTTGAAGTCCGGGGGTTCCTTGCCCAAGCAATTTGAAGGACTTCGCAGCCTTTCTGTTGTGGCCATCGAGAAACACCTGGGCCTGCTGACCAAGCGGATCTAGGGTTGGGTTTGCACCCTGGACACGGACAGGAGTTTTCTCGCCGCTCTTCCTGGCCGTGTTCGAGGTCACCATCCCATACACCCATAGCGTTAGAGTAGCCTGGTAGAGTGCCACGGCGTAGAAGTCTCGCAGTCTTGTCTTCTCGAATGTTCTTGCAATCTTAAGGACCTGGCCAGCATGCCAAACAGCGGTTCTAGCTTCTTGTTCTTGCGTCCATGTTCGCACTCGGGGATAGACTACTCTGGCTTCTTCCTCACCTGACTTGCCGGAGAATGTCAGAATATCCTCAAGCGAAACATGCAACGACATGGCCAGGAACTCAACTGTGAATGGGATACAAGGTGAGAAGTCGTCGTTCATCTCACAGTAAGCCCCAATGGTCATTAGATCATCCACGAGATCCCTCTGGCGGTTGAGATGAGCCAACCACCTGTCCCTCCGGCCTTGCACTTGCCAATTGGCAAGTAAAGCGGCTTGCTGTCGGAACTGCCACACCTCATGGGCAAGGGCATGGCATGTGGTGAGCAGACAGAAGGGCTTATCAACGGCATCGCCCAGGGTGTCGAGCATCGGGAGGTTACCGAATATGTCCAGCATCGATGGTTGGGCGCTCTCAGGGAGCGGCTGTCTGGCAAGGTATGCATTGCGCCAGGCGTGGGCATTGGGTGCATGCCACAGCTCTAGAGTGGCCGGCAAGGGGAGCACCATCTGAGCTGGAGATATGAGGCGGTTCTTCATGTGAGTGATGGACACCTTGGAATCATGAAGAAAGATGTGCAAGACCAGCCGCTTCAGTCCCTCTTGCTCGACCCAGGACTCCCATTTCTCTCTAATGACCTCATCTGAGTCGTCGAGGCTTGGCACAATGTCGTGATATCGAAACTTGGTGAAAGCGTTGGCCCACGTGAGCATGGTGACGGGAGGTTGGCAAAAGGATACCGCAATCTCTGTCTTCCTTCGGAAGCCACTCCACACCCCAACAGACAGCCACAGCATGTATGTTTGTAAACATTGGAGGTCACGCGTGGCATTGTTGTCGGCTTCGAAAACCTCTGCGACTCCCAATCTTACCACTTCTTGCAAAACAAGACCCATCTTCCATACTGGTGCCAGCGCGACGAATCTTGAGCCAGCAGCAACCATTCCCATCAGAAGTTCGGTCCTGGCCGCCCTGCTGGAGAAGGAAGGAGCATGGATGAATGTGTCAATGGCGCTTCCATCCTGGAGCAGGAAAAGGTCTATCAAATCTTCTATGAGTTCCAACGATGGAAAGGAAGGCATCTCGAGCTTAGAATGCGCAATCTTTGTGACGACGCGGATCATGCGATCTCTTGCTTCCGAACCCAGATCGCAATGAACACGACGCTGCACAGACGGACTGACATGCTGATCGTGAGCATCTACTCTGTCGGCTCGTACATTGATCTCTTCTTGTCCGGTGAATGCGCTATGATTCCGTTCAGGTATCCAATGATTCCATGACCAAGGCGATTTTCTGAAGGCTTCGGAACGCAAGTGAGCATCGGAATGTGGCGTCAGCAGAGATCCATCAAGCCCAGGGTGAGCGGACTCTCGGTTGCATTGCGGCGTCGAGGGTCGTGTCAACCCGCTAGCCAGAAAGCTGAAGTCAAAGTCAGACACGTCCATAGTGAAATCCTGGGTAAAGTTGGAAACGTTTGGAGGGAGTTGCGCGGGCTCAATTACACCCATGGTGGTCACATCGGGCATCATGATTTGTTCAAAGAAGTCTGGGTATCCAAAGCCCGAAACGGGCACGTGGTCTGTGAATGATTGCGTTGCAACGGGGAAAGAATCTAGGTTCACGAGACCGTTGGACAGAACGCCTTCCTCTGACTGCTGGGGAACAGAAGATGGGGTGGGCAACTGAAAGGTCGTCATGCTCGCGGACGGGACTGAATCCGTTGTCGAGGCTGAAGTCGAAGGCTCATCTTGAGCTTGGATACGTCCTTCGCCATCAACGCACGGGATGAATCTCGTCCTACATCGCTTGCAAGGCCGGTCATCGTCACATTTCGTCTTGGCCTTGATGCAGCCCTCGCAAGCACGCGGCGTACGCTTTCGAAAGCCCTCGCCAGACGATGACTTCGCGTGAGCAGCGCGGTGCCGGTTCAGCAGGTCCGCTCTATTGAAACCTTTGCCGCAATCCAGACATTTGTGTTGACGTTCATTGTCATGGGACTTCAAGTGACGCGATAAATGGTCATGCCGCTCATATGTCCTGCTGCAGAGGTAGCACCTGTGGCGGGCATCCGAAGGAGGCTGAGCTGTCTGCGTGGGCTCAGACTGCATCCGTGTTTTCCTGGCGGTTCTTGTGGGCTGACCTGTTGCTGCTGAGCTTCATTGCACCCTCTGCGGCGTGGGGCCTTCTTGGTGAGCGAGAGTCCCGTGGATGGATGACGCCGAAATGCTCGCCGGACCTGGCTCGATGTAGGATTGGAGTGTGGGTGCAGCCAACAGTGGTGCGGAAAGGAGTGGGGTTCGTTGTTCTCCTCTCACTTCGGCTGCCAAGCGTGGCCTGAGCGTCAGCCGGCGACTTCTGCCAGCATCCATTGTGCTCGCCGCGGTCCAGAGTCAGCTCAGTCTCGTCTGTCGCCAACAATACCGCAACCAAGGATACAAGCCAAGGGCTCGAAAATATCATAGCAACCTCTTGGAGGACTATTGGGCCTCTGATCACATGATCGGCGGCATAGCTCGAGACGATATTCGCTTCTGCCCCAGCAACAACTCGTGCTTCTCCGGCTTTGCTCTGTTTAGTGGAAGTCGTGATGATCGTTGAGCAGACCGGGAGACATCGTGGAACGATGGCAAGCAGATTGTACTTGCTGCGCTTTGCCTCTCCTCCTACCATCGGCGCGCTTGGATCTGCACATAGCCTACAGTGAGCCACAATGAGCGGATCCTTGGCTCGGGCCTCCTGCCTACGGGTTACGGCACATGTGGACGAAGAACCGGGCATCTCGCCAAGTGGAGCAGAGGTAGGGTTGACTATGGAGTCGTCGGTACTCCCGTCAATTTGGATATCGGCGGTGCGGTTCAAGCAGTCTTGGTCTCAACCACGATGGTGACTCCCCGGACTGGGTTTGCCTCTCACTTTGGCATCGACAACATCCCATATGGCATTGCTTCTACATTCGCGACAAGCAAGCCAAGCTGTGTCACAAGATACAGAGATCAAGTTATAATCTTGTCGGCTCTTTCGAAGAGACTGAACGTGGACGGCTTACCACAACATGTCCTTGAACAACCATCATTAAACCAGTTTGCCGCACTACCGAGCAAGGTTCATGAGGATCTGCGAGGAAGACTGCAAACCGTGATCAGGGAAGGTCTCTGGGATCTACCACCCAATGCAGTCAAGCATATCTCAGAAGTCAGCATGCATCTTCCAGTCGAGATTGGCGACTTCACCGACTTCTCATGCTCCCATCATCACGTTCAAAATGCCTCCGAGGCGATGACTGGACAACGATCCGCGCCGCCTGCTTTCTTCCACCTGCCAGTCGGCTACGCCGGTCGGTGCTCCAGCATTGATGTTTCCGGGACTCCTGTGGAGAGACCTTTGGGACAGTACTGGGCGGGACAGCCAATGCAAAGCGATATCATCTTCGGCCCCTCCAAGCGAATGGATTATGAACTAGAGCTTGGTGCGATCATCGGCAAGCCTGTCCCACGGAACAAGCGAATTTCAGCATTTGCTGCTGAAGAGCACATATTTGGCTACGTGATCATAAATGATTGGAGTGCGAGGGATATCCAGGCGCTCGAGATGATACCTCTTGGTCCATTGAATGGCAAGAACGCCGGCACCACAATGTCACCTTGGGTCGTCACTAAAGCGGCACTTGCACCATACAAGACATTATCACCAGCACGGTCTCAGGCCGAGCCATTGTATCTCAAGGATGATGGTCGCAGTGCCCTGGACATCGAGCTTCAGGTAGATGTTGTCGTCCCGGCTGAAAATGGTAAAACTTCGCAAACCCTATGTCGGAGCAACAGCTCGTGGATGTATTGGACTCTGGCGCAATGTCTTGCTCATCAAGCTATCGGTGGATGTGGTTTGCGGACTGGAGATTTGCTTGCGACTGGGACAGTAAGTGGTGGCGGAGATGGAGAACATGGGTGCTTGTTGGAGTTCATGAAGGTCGGTACAACTCCACCACGTGGTTACCTCGAAGACGGAGAGATTGTCATACTCTCAGGCGACTGCGGGAACGGCGTTGGTTTCGGCGAGTGTATCGCCACTCTTCTGCCCGCACAAATGCTTCAATAGGACCCCAGTCCGAGATCATCGATCTCCATACGAGGCGTCAAAGAGATCCTACCATTCGCCACCAATCTTGATTCTGAACCAGCTGTCATTGATCCTCCCTCCTGTAGCCCTCCAGAATCGGCTTGCCATCTATTCAATAATGAGCGAAAGGCGCAAGACTCACTGCTCAATGACACTTACAGCCTGCATATACACCCCGCCAAACATCACTTGGATGAATGTGCGCTCGATATTGTTGGTGAAGGTGTTACGATCTCCTTCCAGTAGTGAGGGATCGACCGGTCTATATACTGGCACTCTGCGCCATTCTGTCTCCCAGTCCGATGGGTTCTCAGCTGTTCTGACAGGCCGAGAATCTGGCTCCGGGGCTCCGCTCGATTCCTGTGAAGATGGCTGGCCGTGATGAAGGTCGTAGTCTGCCAGCAGATGGCGAACTGCGGTGATGCGCGCGTTGTCTGTTGTCGTCACTGACATGTCGATAGCTTGGTGGGAACTTGTCGATTAGCAATCATAGCACTTCCCGTTGTCCTCCAAACTGCCATCGGGTGTAGTATTGTTTGTCACGTGAGTTCACGTCCACACGTTCCCGTTCGCACACCCACACTTCCGGTGAACTGTCTGGACCCCTGCTTTACACGCCACCGACACCACCACGACAACACCTGCGTCCATTCCGCTCCAGGTGGTCGGCACCACCAAGATCTCCGATGAGTTGTGCTAGGCGCAGAGTATGTGTGGGCGCTGAGGTCCGAGATATGCCACTCCTGCGACCTCACCGCCCTCCTGGAGCAAGACTCGTCATATCCTTTCCCGTGCCTCACACTGTTTGGCAGTATGCCACCGGCATTTGCAAGAATCCAAGCTGCAGCAATTGATGGCCGCTATCACAATATCTACCACCGACAAGTGGAGCTCGAACGACTTTCCAAAGCTTTGACTGACAACGTCAACGAGATCAAGCAGGCCATTGCTGCAGACTACAACCACTCCGCGTCAGAAATAGCAGTTGAGTGTCATCTGGCTCTCTCAGCTGTCAAGCGAGACTATGCGTCATTGAAGCCGGATGAAGCACATGAGCAAGAGTATCTGGTGGCTACAGGAAAGAATGCACCCAACACCAGAGTGCCTGCCGGCATCGTCTACATCGAACCAAGCTCACACACGCTCTTTTATTCTACGGTCGTGCCACTGAGTGCGGCGATAGCCGCCGGCAACTGCGTGGTTGTGCTGGTAAACATGATACTGCACGCTCGATTCTGCCGTTGACTAATGTGAGAGCAGCTAGAGAACAAGTTGCGAGCGGTGTCGAGCTTGTTGAGACGACTGTTACCAGCCTCATTAGATGCCGATGTCCTTGCTGTCGCTTCTTGTCCCATCACGGATAGCGAACTCCTGAGCAAGGTTGTCTGTGTTCGCCAAATTGGTGTTGATCAGCAACTCAAGGCCAACGAGCTGGCCACGGGTTTCGAAGCACCAGTGCTCGCCGTGGTGGATCGCACTGCCGATGTGAGTATCGCTGCGCGGGAGCTGGTAGCTGCAAGATTGGGCTTTGGTGGAAGCAGTCCCTATGCCCCCGACCTAGTTTTGGTCAATGAATTCCGGAAGAAAGACTTCCTCCTTGCAGTGGTCAGAGAGTGTGTCCAGCGCGGCAGTAGAATTGAAGTAGATGGCGCCACGAAAGTCATGACTGCCTCGAGTTGCAAGGTCAATGAGCAGATCCGATCGCTCATATCCTCCGACGAAGGCCTTCGGATAGTTCTACAAGAGGCTCACTTTGCTGTTGTGGACATCTCATCCAGGCCCGCCTTATTCCAAGCCAAGATCGATACTGCACTTCTCGCCATACACGACGTGAAAAGCCTGGACGACGCCATTGATCTGGTTGCAAGCAAAACGAAAGCTCCCTCCCTAGCTGCATACCACTTCTGCAATCACGCCAGTGGCAAGTACTTGTCGCAATTCATACCAGCGGAGGCAACTTTCATCAACCATGTCCCTCGAGAGCTCCTGGTTGGGCCGCCAGCTCCAGCTGGTGGTGCGCTTAACACAGCCAATAGGTATCCTAGTGACCTTTTCACGGTCTCGCGGCCTGTGTTCGTCAAACAGTCACCACACTCGGTGAAGCTAGCCACAGCTCTGTCTTTCGCAAACAACGCAACGGCGCAGGGACTCCTGGCAGAAGCCGCTTCGCCATTGAAGGAAGTCAAGCGGAATCCTGGTGGTGGTGTTGGGTTCTTTGAACAAGGCTTCCTGCTCAGCGCTGGCCTGATATTGACAAGCATTGTCCTCGTATCGGCCACGGGCTCCTTCTGGTTGTGGAAAAGATCTAGACTATTGTAATTTTGAGCACGTAGCCTTTGAAAGCCAACGAACCTAGTCGCTGACTCATACGGAATTTCTGCTACTACCTTAGGTACTCCTGGACTTCGGTCGCAGGCGCTGTGGTATGGCAACGGTGCGCATGTGTGTCGTACAACTCCACACAATATATGGACCATGCGACTCTCGTTCCTTGTAAATGCCACCATCGCTGACATATTCGACAAGCTTTCGCGTGGACCTTCTACTTGCTATGTACGAGGAGGTCAAGACCATATCTGGGAGGCCGCCTAATACTTGGTGCTCACCAAGGTGGAGCCATCTGTTATGAACAAGTTACCAAGTCATCCATTCACTTCCCAGAAGTATGCTAGGCCTTCTTCGGCGGAATCACTGGTAACACGACATAATTTACATGGCCATCTCCAAAATGGATACTGTTTAGGCCAGCGAATACCTTCTCTGACCGATCGACAGCTGAGCAGTGCTGGAAGATACCGGAGCCCTGCGTATCACCACTAGATACCTCGAATACCAGCTTTCCTCCCTTACCAACAACAACGTTTGTGGGCCAGACTTCAACATCGAAATCGTAGACCGTGTCAGCCTTGACTTCTTGCACATCAGTACTGCGGTATTCTCGAAATGGGAGGTACTGCTTGTGGCGAGGATCCGCGTCCTCAGTTTTACGCATACTGACTCTGAGCCAGCCCTTGCAGAGAGGAACGGGGTCTCCAGCTGTGCCGGTATAGAACACTTCTTTGCCTTCTGGAGAGATGTGCCGGAGAGTGACAAATACGTCGATGTCTGAAGGTGGCGTTTGATCTGCTGCTGCGCTTGATGCGGAGATCGCCAGACGGGCGACGATATGGCCGGTGATCTCGGTCTCGGCTTCGAAAGGAGAGGTAGTGAATTGGACGGCTTGGGGCGCGTCTAGTGTACCAAGAGCTTTGTACGAAATCTTCTCCGGCTCCATAGAGGCAGGTACTGTTGTCGAGAAGCGTTGATCCGGGTGCAGGTAGTACTTTGTATACTGTGTTCGTGCAATGGGCCACTCGTCCTCGCTGCGCCGAGCGTATGCTTTTTCTGCTTTTGCATCGTTAAAGCCGACATCGCCCTTCCGAAGGACGATATCTACTGGAGGCAACTTGCCTTTCTCTGACCATCCTATGCGGTCTTCACCTTTGAGGAAGGCATCTAGAAAGCTCCTTTGCAGCTCGACTTCCTCCTTGTAGTAGAATGGCAAGTCGTGTCTGCCAGTGATGAAACGCAGGTACTTGAGCTCGCTTCCAGCATTGACATATCCTTGCACATTGCCTCGCAGATGAAGCAGAATGCCTCCCCAATTGGCTACTGACAGTACTGGGACCTCAATGTCGCCGGGATCGAAGTCTTTGCTGGCATAGTACTCCTCGTCTCGGAACCTGTACTTCTCAGTATCAATGGTCTGATCTTGTCGATTCTTCTCTCGCTCCTCTTCGCTGAGATCCCCTTCAATGGTATCGGGTCCCCAATTTGCAGCTTTTCGTCCTGGACGACCATACTGATTGCTAACCACTTGCCGATTCCACCAGAAAGAGATGAACTTGTTGCTCAGAATGCCTCCGTGCCGGCATCGATCACGATAATAATCACTCATGCCCTCCCACGGAATGATGCACGCCAAACCCTTTGGTCTTCTTGCAGCGACACGCCATTGTGTTCCCGCGTAGTAGGATATACCTAGGAGCCCGACTTTTCCGGAAGACCAAGGCTGCTCCGCACACCACTCGACGACTTCGTAAAAGGCTTCAGATGTGCCTCGTGACATGGTATCCAGAAATCCTGGCGACTGGCCAGTGCCTCGCTCATCGGCTCGTACGACCGCATAGCCTTGAGATGTCCAGAATTTGGGGTCTGGAGTCTCCCATGCCGAATGCTCTGACTTCTGCTCTGGATTGAGTTCCGAGAAAGATTGTGGATGGAAGCTGGCAAATGAGTGAGGTTCGTCAATACAAGGTAAGTTACAGACTCACTCTTGGTACGGTATATCCTTTCCGTAAGGTCCATATACGACCAGCGTGGGCACTTTCTCCTCAGTCTTTGGCCGGTATACATTGACGCGAACGAGCCCATCGGAAGACTTCAATTGCACCGTGGCATTCTGTTCGAATATGTAGGGAAACGTATCCTCGTCCACTCTGCGTAGATCACGAATCGGATTCGGCATTGTGGAATTATGTCTTGGAGCTTTCTGCAGTAAAGAGGAAGGAGATCGCAAGGAGGAAGGGTTACTTACAGGCCGGCCCTAGACACTTTTGATGGAGCTCCAACGCGTCGGCGGACGTGCCGGGCCTCGCAGAGCCGAGACTATGATGTGCTTGTATCCAGCTGCCGGCATTGAATTGGCAAGAGTCCACTCGGCACCTCGATAGCTCTTACGAAGTCTGGTTACATGGTATGTGGGAGCAGAAAGTTGGAGGACAAGTTTCTCCCCCCACCGGAAGAGCTGTCCCTGACATCGTCTTGGCACCGTTTCGGCCGAGTCATATGCGATCACTGTATAATGCATCGCAGTAGGCATCGGGTATTCCTGGGCTCGATAATGGCCAGTGTTCTACACTATATGCAATGGTCATGGAGAAGCTCTGCAATCCCAGTAATGAAAGATGGCCGCAAGTAGTGGCTAGAACGAGAACACAGGCGTGATTCGAACTCAGTGAGCAGCTAGAGGTACCCTCACATCAGAGTTCCAACTTCCAATAGTGAACTGACTATTACACATGTTTGTCAACTCCCAAGTCTCTGCCTGGAGCTTGCCTCGCTCTTCCTGCTCATCTTCCCAGTCACCAGCAACACCAGCGACGAAACATGCGGACATAAAGTGGTCGTCGGTCGCATGAGCATCTCGGTATTGTGGATGTTTCATCAATCGAGTGATTGCTCTCCTCAAAGATGGTCCACGATTGTTCTGAATACAGTCTTCAACACTTTGCCTAAACTCCAATGCCCAGCCTTCGGGTGGTGTCTCTTGCGCAAAGTTGTCACGATACTTGAGCATAGGCTCCCATCGATTGCGAAAGAGATTATGCACGGCACCTCCAGTTCCGATGATGAGATAGTTTTCCTTTCGAAGTGGTCGTAATGTGCTGCCAACCCTCATATGGAAGTGAGGATCAAATCGCGCGTTCATGGAGACCAAAGTAGTCGGCGGACACTTCTTTGGGAACATCCGGATCAAGATGAGATACGTGTCGTGGATCCATTCGAATTTGTCGTTGGGTCGGACGTTGAAGCTTTCAGCCTTGAGCATTTTCATACAGCGCTCGCCAGTTGGAAGGTCAGCCTCCAGCTTGTAGTCGACGTATTTAGAAGGATGGACGTATGCCACAGGAGACTTGCCCGGCTGTGGATTCATAGCAACTTCGATCACATCTCCCTTTGCGTCCCAGTGCGCACCCATCATGATCACACCTTTGATGCCGTTCGCGAGTGCTTCATCGCCAGCTTTCTTCCAATAGTCTGCAGACTCTGACTCTTCTCCCAACATCATGGTTGAGCCATGAGAGAAGAAATGGACCGGCGTCAGGCCTTGCCACCACTAGTCAGTAGTTGTACGCAGCTGTGCACATACGGGCAAGTCGTACCCATTGTGAGTAATGCCTCTCAACCAGTCGTCCCCGGAACAGTTCAAGGTCTCTTCACTCCAAACCGTTAAGATGGAATTTATCAACGTCGCGTGAAGCCAGCAAAGACCCGCCGATGTTGTATGGTATGGTAGACCGCGATGTGGCGGACCCAGATCACTGAACGGATGGAACTTGTGCTTCCGGTGGAGGGCTAGGAAGCCCAGCCACCTGGAGCTGAAAGCCAAAACGAAAGCAATGAAAGCAGTGGCAACGTTCTTACAATAGCGCTCTACATTAGGGTCCTGTCATCCATCATACATGTCTGTCTCTGCCCGGTTTCATTCGACGGGTCGGCATTTCGTCTCGCCGCTTCTGATATCACAAATCTTTGTGGATGTAATTGCCCTCCGAGTCAAGCTGTTTAGACTTGATAACATCCTTCTCACCGCTCCGGATGGCTTTCTCGAACTTTTCAGCACCCTTCGGGTCGTTGGCGAATAGATGATCCCGCACGCTGCGTTGCGGTGTCTCGCCAAGCCACTGGAAGAGGGAGAAGTCCTGAAACTCTGCTGCCCGGAAGATCTCCAGCACTTCCAGGGGCTCGTCATCACTCAAGTTCTCAATGAAGTGGCCCATGTTTTTAGGAACGATTCCGACATCACCAGCAGTGTAATCAAATGTCCGAGCCGTACCGGAAGATCCAAAAATGGTAACGCGAGCACGTCCTTTGACGAAGAAAGACCACTCATCTGCATTCGGATGCCAGTGCATCTCCCGCATCGCACCTGGGTCGATCTCAAGGTGCGCAGCTGCCACAGTTTTGGAGATGGGGAAGTTTCTGCTATCCGTGATGCGAACTTTGCCTCCGGAAGCGACAATAGGTTCTTGCGCATCCATTTTGTGCTTGAAATTCAGCTTCGACTTCTTGTAAGCTTGTGGCTTCTCCTTGTCCAATGGACCCGGCAGCGAGCCCTGGAAGATGTATTTCTCCTCATCGGGCAACGTCTCGAAGACCTCAGGTGGCAATCTGAAGTTCTCGGCGACGACCGACTTCGGGGTGTGTTTGAGCCAGTCGGTGAGTAGAAAGGTACTTTCTTCACTGAAGCCGCCATCGTCGAAGATGAGCAGAAACTCGGTGCCGTTAGGAGAAAGGCCCTGGAGTGAGTGAGGATGGCCGGAAGGGAAGTACCAGAGATCACCTTTCTCGAAATCGTCGATGAACGCGCCGCCTTCGGTGTCTAGTGCCGTGACACGAACGCTGCCCTCCAGCACATAGGCCCATTCTGCTTCTTTGTGCCAATGCAATTCACGGATTACACCCTCGTCCAGTCGCATATTGACACCCGCAAGTTCAACCGAAGTAGGCAGCTCCTTGTTGGTGGTCTGTCTCGTCCATCCTCCTTCCTCGATCCGAACATGCGAATCTGCGTAGCTCCTGGTATATATGAGAATCATGGTTGCAAATGTCAACGCAGCAAATCACCTACCACCGCATGTTCTTGAAGTCGCCATGATCGGTCGATGGAGGTCTGATCATGTCCGGGTTCTGCCTCTCCCGGCCTCGGTTTCGTGGACCGAGAACATCTGTGCCATCGCCGTTTCGCACCGGTTCCGGTTGCAGATTTCGTCCGATGCTATCGACTTTGTGGTCGTAGGGATCTTTGTAATCCTTCCTGTACGGCGTTTGATTGTGCACCAAGGGATGTTGCCGGACGGGGCTTGCCAAGCATTGTGACGAGAGCAGCAGTGTCGACACAAGGCTGAGTGAATAATACATCCTTGCCACAACCCCGAATAATCCAGGGTATTCGACGAAGGTCCGAAGAAATTTCAAGACTTGTGTCTGGACCTGATTGATATAAAGAACTTGAACCCTTTGAGTGTCGGCTAGCGCTAAGCTGATGGACCACTCCGCATCACTGCCGACGTCACTTGATTGTCATCTTACCGTGACGCGATCACAGCTGGTCAACTCCTGAGGCTAAGGCTAGAATATATGAAGAGCGTTGCCGAAGCTGCAGACGTTGCGTTCAGGGCATCAGTCTGGTTGGCTCACACAGCCTTTCGCTTCTCTGTGCTGTCCGCCAAAGCATCTGGAACTTCACCTTCTTGTCCCATTGTGGCAAGACTTGAACCGAGCAAGTGAGGAGACGAGTGTGTTGGCCCGCGATTCTCGACGGAAGTTGCGCGTCGTGCGGGAGGATTGCTCGAGCGCGGACCGTCAAAGCCGCACTAGCCGATATCAATCGAGTCCATGCTCTCTCAATCTTCATTGCTGGCAGAACAGATTCGAACGAAAGGACGAACCACACAATCATGTCGTCAAACAACACATACGGCACGATCGAGGACACTCGCCCTTCCCGGAATGGTCGCCTGTCCAGTACCTCGGACGAGCAGCGTATAGGTCTTCTCCATGGCAATTCGAAATCCTCCTCCCATGCAACCTTACCTCGACTGAAAAGCCACTTCACAGCCAATGTCAGCACCACTTGGGGCGATCTCGCCCTTCTCTTCTGCTATGTGATCACGGGTTTATTGGACAGTGCCAGCGTGTATACATGGGGCTCATTCGTGTCCATGCAAACGGGGAACACGATCTATCTCGGAGCGGGAGTCGTTGCTCCGAGAGAGGACAATCGATGGCTGAGAGCACTCGTCTCAATTGTCGCTTTCTGCGTCGGCAGTGCAGTCTTCTCTCGGTACCATAGATACTTCGGCACCAAGAGACGTTGGGTGATTGTATCGTCATACGCTGTCCAGCTTCTTTTCATCATTGCTGCTGCAGTCATGGTCACCGTGGGACCGAAATCAGGACCCAAAGGTCCAATCACAGTCTGGAATGTTGTACCTATTGGTCTCATTGGGCTCCAATCAGCTGGGCAAGCATACATGAGCCGAGTTTTGAAGTACGGTGGATTGACGAGCGTGGTTCTGACATCGATTTACTGCGACTTGTTCTCGGACCAGAAGTTCTTTGCCCCGCCGACAGACAATGCCGAAAGGAACAGAAGGGCGGCTGCTGCGATTTTACTACTGGTGGGTGCTATGTTAGGCGGAGTCTTTGCACATACGTCGATCGGCTTGATGGGCGCACTGTGGGTAGCGGCCTTGCTCAAGTTTGGGGTTGTGCTTGCCTGGTGCTTTTGGGCTGCGGAGGATGAAGGTGGAGATGCGTGAGTGGTGATATTGTCAATCTTTGCGGGGCTTCGGATACACACCTGCTGCTGTCGTTGTCTGAACAGAATGGCATGGTCGTGGGTCAATTTGTGGTCGTGCCAATAAGTCATTTATCCCGTCACGCACATCCAGCATCCAGCCACGCCATTCGGAAACATCCTGTCAATATTGTGTAGATTACACACATTACTGGCATGCGTAGCCCGCTGGGCCACTGCACAGAGCCTAGCCCCGGGTCGTCGACGATGTACATCTCATCACCGAAGCAGCTGGCAAACCAAACCTGCGTCCACGGACATATGGAGAACGACTGTGTGCGATGTGACGACCGTGGATCTGGTGGCACGGCAGAGGCATCCGCACACAGCTTCCACCATGCCATTCGGAGCTGACGAATCACATCATCGGCGAACTCGCGACACTTGTCACATGCCTACGAGCCGGTACTCCAATAAATGGAATAGTGGCAGATTTGTCGAAAATAATCAGTGGCACGAGAGCCTGTTCCCTAGCGCCACTGTCGAATTGTAATTCCTAAGCCGCCTACTTTGCGTGCTGGGTCAGCCTCAAGCGGCAGCGAAGTACTGCAAGTCTGTATCATTGAACCAGTGCCCCAAATGCGAAGGGAGTGAAACGATGGCTAGCTTCTGGCAGCGATTTGTTTCAACATGTTGCATGTCATCATCGTGTACGTGCCGCACCCTTTCCTTCGAATCCTTTTCTCGGCCGCACACTCTCGACCATGCATTCTCCCTTCAGTGGAGCAAACACCGAACGAAGAATTAGCGCGAAATCATCATGTATCGCAACGCCCACACGCTGCACCGCGAATCGCCTCACACATTGTATATGACCTTCACTCACGATGTCCCCACCATCCCCACCCACCCCGTCCCTGTCCCTGCCCTCCTTTACCAAAACTATACGGATACGGACCAGGTCCGGCATAGTTCGTGATCGTATACGGAATTGGAGATCCGTAAGCGGGAGGTGCCGGTGGCTCGTTCGTTGGAGTTGAGGTCATCGTGGAACCAGATGAGGGACTGGTCGCAGAGACGGTGGAGCTTGACGTTGTTCTTAACGTCAGTGATGTCTCGAGGTTGCTAACTGTGGAAGTGGTCGATGGAGTGCCTGGGAACCTAGGACGGCTGGATATAGAGGGGTCTGAGACGCCGGTGTTTAGCGAAGGGCTTGGGAATGGAACTAGGGGAGACGAGAAGTGTTAGCACATGTTGTGATGAGCGTCGTTCCGCCACATATCCTCGCTACAAGATTATCATTCGCAACGACGATGCTGCTACAGATGGGCGAAGATGGGTGTGATGTCCGCTAATACATTTTGCTTTGACCTACATTCATCTGAAGTAATGGAATAGCCGGGTGGAGTTGGGAGTCCAGTCCAAGCAGTCCACGAGAAAGTTGGAGGTCTGCTATTCGTGATCGGATCGACAGGGTTGCCGCTAGTCGCAGATGGAAAAGAGATTCCAGTGCTCAAAATAGCCCCAGTACTAAGGCTTGGGTAAGGCGGATACGGATAAGGCTTCGGCGCCGTGGGAGCGGGCAAATCAGTGGAAGGAATCCACCAAGTATTTCGTCTGGTATTCGAGATCGGATCCACAGGAAAACTACTGCTGCTGGCGTATCCCGTGTTCGACGTAGCCCCCGTGCTCCAGCCCGATAAATGGTACGGGTGTGGATTGGGAGCAGTCGGGTATGGGTATTGCGTTGGAGCAACAGGATAGGTCGTGAATCCAGTAGGTTGGAGCGATGAAGAGTTACGGGACTGTGATGTGCCAGTAGCAAGGACTGCCGAGATCGGAAAGGAAGGAGAGCCAGTCAGCGACCAAATTCCAGTCCTCAGTGGGCTAGTGAAACTTGGCGCAAGTTCAGAAGTCGTGTTGGTGATGGTAACATAGCTCGTAGTGCCGATAGTGCTGGTAACTGTGGTGAACCCAGTGGTCCAGTAAGAGCTCGCTGTCGAGTTCGAAGCTGAGTATGGTGGCCGGGTGGGATTGGTAGGACCAATGACTGGATGAGAGGACGATGTGGCAGTAGAAGGCGGTATGGATAGAGTAAGGACAACAGTTTCGGTGCCATAGCTTGGTGGACCATATGAGTTGAGTGGCCCCCATGGATAGGGTCCGTGGTCTGGAGGTAGGTAGCCCTGTGGACGGCTACCGTGACGACCTCCGTGCCGCTTCTCGATATCCACTGAACAGTATTAGTCCTGTATAGAGGTCTCTTGTATGCTCGTCTTACCATCAATTGGCTTAGCCGTGACAATCACGACCAACACGATGAATTTCAAAGCTATTGGCAGCTTCATGGTTGCTGACTTCTTCTTGCTGAAGGACGGACGAATGATGCAAGTCAGTAGGCTATGGCAGACGCAGCAAAGTAGAGTCAGAACCGAATGACTACCTAAAGGAGAGCGTAAGGCTGAGAGACACCCCCAAGACGACTGCACACAAACGCTGTCTCTTATACAACCTAGACGCAACCTGCTGAGATGTCAGAGGAACCCCTGTCGGGACCGCGGTCAGCATAAGTGATGCACAATCAATGCGACTTTCCATTTGTGAGGTGTACAGGTTGAGGCCAAAATGCATGCTCCTGCAGCCATCATGCACCCCATGGTATTAGCAAGTGGCTAAAGTCTTTGTCGATCCTCCGGTCAATCACTTTTCGCACAAGGGATGAAGGAGTCTAAACCATGGCGTTTGCTTCGATCCATCCGAAGGGCATCATTCAGAAGTGCTGTTTCGGCCCAGCCAGGTTTGTGGAACATGACTGTCGTTACTGATGCATAGTGGATGCACGACGCGACTGCACAGACTGACGCAAGGCAGTCCACATACTGATGGCGGTCGGCTTCGGAAATGCAGGCGGCTTAGTCTCTCGTCATCGAAGTGCTGAAGACACTATGCTAGCAAAGCTGTCGGATCAACACGAAGCGGCCAGGCCAACGCCGCTGGGGCTGACGATGATTTGGCAGACCAGATCGGTATGGCCAGCTTGGAGCAAAGGCAGCGCAAAGTTGCGAGATAGCCGGTCCCACAGATCAGGGCCAGGCCGTTCATGCGGACGCTGTGTGACTATGACATCTCAGGTACAACTAGCGACCGTTTGCTGCCGATTTGATGGCTTGCAAATTGCTGAGCTGAGCCGCAGTGTCACCTTGAATGTCATTTAACCTCGCCGGAATGCACATGGAACACTGCCACTTCGATTGAGGAAGTCATGCGTACTTAGATGCTGGTGGCTCGATTTGGAAATATTCCAAATTCTCTAAGCACGACGCACGGAATTCGTGGTTGCCACACGCTCGTATTCCGTCGTGGGGGGAGGAAAGCGAGCCAGATAGTCGTTTGGTGGCTGACGCAAGGGGTCGCTGTTCCTGCAGCTGGAGCTGCAGGTACTGTGCAACACAGTTTTAGCCTTGCCGCGGTGCACCATGCACAGCATGAATACTGCATGACGCGAAATCGCAGCTTTGGTCTGAAGCTTTATTTCAGCTGTCAAGATCCATACGACCCGGGCTGTTGCCAAGCGTATCAGATCATGATCGATACCCTCCATGTTGGCTCTCTACCAAGAATTGGCTTTGTCCAGATCGAGCCATATCGAAAAGTCGCACGACCGTCGTCAAGTCTCGGCGTTTTCATCAGCAAAAGGACTCCGGGTATCTTCTCTAGAGATCTCAGCTCCTTGATTCGCAGTTTCAATTTTGTGTGGATTGGTGGCTTTCCGTCTCGCTTTCGGCGGTGGCGGCTTAGGAGGCACCTTCAGCAGCTGCTCGTCGTCGTTCGACCTCCCATTCACGGTAGGCTTGCTCAATTTCCTCATGCGTCTCGGAAGTGGTACGCTCGGCTTCTCTTTGACTACTTTGGCACTCACTTCCGCAACGCTCAGGCTACTGACCGACCCCTCGGCAATGGACATGCCTAGAAGCTTCTTGGCAACTTCCGACTCTGTTGGAGCGCATTCCTGCAACTTTTCCTCAAGCTCGTGATCGTCTTCATCGCCCTCCTCCCGGAGCCAGTCAATCTGCTTGCATCGAATCACAAGCCGAACGACAGTGTCATCGACTGGCGCAAAATGCGCAGACGACCTATTCACAAGCAGGTAGAGTAGCTTCCGGACCTCCTCTCGCTTGTAGTTATTACCCTCCCTTGCCAGCTGAGTGTTCTTCAACAGTGGGCACAGAACCCGGAGATATGTGTGTCTCAGTGCTCGCTGGCCATCCCTTTCCGTGCCGTCAGGAGAAAGTCCGACGTCTCCGCTTCCCGGGTCCAGATCCAATAAGTTGCGAATGATGACGTCGACCAAAACGTGGAGATCGTTTGTGTAAAAGTATTCGTAGGTAGAAGGTGTTGTAAAAAGGAGATAAAAGAGCTTGAGAATCATGAGTTGCCGGCCCAGCTCGGTCTCTCGATTGAGCAGAAGAATGATGTTCTCACCAAAGGTCCGGTAGGACGGGCCATGCATCGATAGAAGTTTCAAGATGCGGTTGGTGACCGGCCTGTTGTCCTCTCCGGGAGATACGGGGCCGTTCGCCAAGCACATATATTGCTCGTTCAAGACCAGCAGAACTCGAATGATGGGATAGTGATAGGGATCCTCGGCATCGTCCGACAATTCCTCGATCAGCTGGAAAAGGTATAGAATGAATTGGTCATCGACGCTTAAGATGTCCTCCCTCGTCAACTTCTGAATCCGCGACATTTCGAAGAGAAGTTCCAACAAAAGTCGATGTAGGCCGGCATCATCGTCTCGCTTCGCTCGTATCAGCTCGACCAGACGTGGGAAAGCATGCTCACTCTGCATCATCTCGAAGGTAGCTTCGTTATAGCGACCGTCAAACAGCAGCACTGCTGCCGCGAGGTGTAGGGTATCGACATCATCTTCTTGGAGGAGACAGTAGAGCATCTGTCTCCGGACGTAGTCCTGGTTTCCCTTGAATACAGGCGCGTCCAGAAGCTTGTAGCAACATCGTGCGATGTCGTACTCAGACTGTAGATATACCCCTTATACCGATCAGCAGCGCGTTCCACGTCTGCTCAGCCTGGCCGCTTGTACGTACTCTTGCAGATGGTTGTGAGCCGCAGGTAGCTTCTCAGCGTGTTGTCGATCTGTTCGTGGTCCTCGCTGGGCGCAGTGACGATGTCATCGAGCTCTATGGCATGGCCCGATCAGCATGGGATTCACGTGCGCTTTCACATGCAAGCGGTGGTCGGAAGTTGGGCGGTGGTGGCTTCAATTGCTCGTCGTTGATCGCGTACCTGCCCAGAACTGCTCTGCACTCTCGACGGTATGCTGTATTCCGTCCTCCGCCTCCATATTCGATCCGCGTACGTTTAGCGCGCCGGCGCATGCATGATGCCGTGCTGCGGTACCACAAGTCAAGCGTCCCAAGAGGCTCAAGTGAAGGGTGCGTTTGACGATCGAGACTGCATGACGAAGCCTGTTTTAATTATAGCTCGCCATCAGTGCCTGAGGCACACAAAAATGCAGATGGCTGCCATTAATTGGGCGTGGCTGCCACCGTTCATGCTGGACACATGTACGCAGAAGCAATTGGCTGGTAGACGGGACTGGTGCACATGCTATGCACGGTGATTCTGTAGAGTACATATTTCTACGTGCAGCGACTGCTGTGCTATCCGGAGCGGAGTCCTCATATCGTGCATGCTTCATCACACGTTAGTCCTCAGCACCAGCGACTCGCTTGGAGCCGAGGGTCTGCTTTCCAAATGCACGTCCGACCTGTCTAATGCTGGAGGCTCAGACGTCAATGGCGAAGATGGGGGCGAGTCTGTGTCTGACACCACGCTCCCATCGCCATCCAGCCATGCTACAGTCTCGTTTCCCGCCGCTCCAGCGTGTGGTCGAAGCTTTCTGACCGCATCACGCATATGACAGAGACCGTTTAGCCCACTGCCGGAGCCTCTACTGCGCTTGCTGGGAGAGGGTGAGGGCGATCGATGCCGGCGACCATGCAGCTTCGGCGACAGTCGAAGAGCCGACTTGAGTCTGGACGTCTTCGAACTAGAGATACGCAAGGCATTAGCGACTGGTGGAGACAACAGTGCCCTACCACATTTGTCCTCCAGCAACCTGCCTCTTTTCATCCCAAGCTCCATTCGATTCCGATGCCGTTTCTGAACCGATGCCAACTTGACCTGGCTCAGATACCGTCACCTGCGGGTCCACCGTGTCCAGCGATGGCATAACATCGGTGCCATTCTGCATGACCTCGTCTGTTCGCCACTCTTTCGACTCCGGTGCTGGGGGGTCTTCAGGAGCACGGCAGATGGGCGAGATGATGTCGGTCTTGCGGGAATCCTGAACGTAGACAGCGTAGGTCGGCGTCCCGTGGTTCCAGTCACTAGCTTCGTAAATCTCGTTGAGCTTGGTGAACTCCTCGACGCGCTCATCATTGTAGCTGCGCCACATGTCCTTCTCGAAGTCGTGGATGTAAATCCAGTAATGTCCATGCCCGGTGTTGCCGCGATGAATGAAGACAGCCGCGAGACGGTATTTGATATCCTTCATGTCATCGAAGTTGCCTCGCAGTCGCTGCTCAAGGTCTCCAATGTGCTTCTCGAGAGAAGTCAGGTTTTGCTTCTGCTCGGTGGCGTCCTGTTGGAGAATGGCAGAGAGACGTTCATCGACGTCGATGGTTCCTAGTCCGAGAGCTGCTAGCTCAGCGTTGGAGTCGCGGACGCTATCCAGGAACTTCGCATTCTCGGATACTGCAGTCGGTCCGTCAAGCTCAATGGCGGTTTTGGAAATGGACTGTTGTTCCTTTCTCAACGCGTGAAGCTGTTTTCTCCAACCCCAACAAGCCTTGCGTCTCGGAAGAACTTGGTCATTCGCATCATCACAGTATCTGTCAAGGAAAAGCTCATCGGGTAGCTTCACACAGGCGTCCGACTTGCTGGTGTTACCTGTTTCAGCATCCCAATTGATTCGCGGTATGTTGATTTGGAAGAGAGGTGGCAGCCGGCTGAGGGTCTTATAGATGTCCACCCCAGGTGCTCCGCTGGGCTGCAGGTCGAAGATGCCGTCAAGTAGATTGTAAATATCGGTAGTATCGTTAGGCACAAGAGTTGTAATGCTGCTGTCCAGTTCCCGTTGAGGCTTGCTGGGCATACCTTCTTTGACTTGCGTGCTCGAGAGGGTAATCTTGAAGAGGTTTGCGAGGTCATCAATCTGCTCACCCATTTCATCTCTGCCCTTCGGTGTCATACCGGCCCTAAGACGAAACATGACCAGGTCATGCGCTTCCGTGACGTCTTGCTGGGCTCGCGCCTTCTGCTGAGCTTTCTCCAGAGCGACCTCTCTTGTGGTCGAGAACCGACGTGGCGCTGGACGGGGTGGTAGTGGTGGCGCGCTAGGGGACCGGTGCTGGGGTGATTCTGGCGGCGTGAGGACCGGCCCACCATCTTTCATCTCCATATCATCGACATCACTAGACGCCTGAAGAGTGATGCTGCTAGCGCCAGAGTTCGCCGTCGCAGCAGCCGGGTCGTCCTCATTCTTATCGTCCGCACCATTGTTGCCGTGCTGATGACTCGTGTCAGACACAGACGGCGCATCTTTGGCACCCAAAAGCCTGTAGTCTTGGATGTCGAGGAACGTTCTGCACACGAGATCTTCAGAAGGCTTCACGTGTTCTCCGGAAGCCTTGATCATCCGCTCGAAAAGATGTTTCAGATCTTCCGCGAACTTCTGTCCGCCGCTGATCTCGGCTTCGGAGAGTATGCGTTGTCCGACACGTACTTCCTTGTGCGCGTGCGCGGACAAGTCAAGCTTATAAGTGCCGTAGTCGAGGACAATCTCGCGCAGGGGCTTGATCGAGAAATAGTACTGGAGCAGACTGTTCAGGTAGCACGTGTTGCCGTGACTGGTAAGACCGACTGGCCAAGTCTCGGGAGCATGCTGGGAAGTCGAGATGTTGCTAGCCATCGCTTGTTCGAGCGTCTTGATCGCAGTCTCGGTCTGCTCGCCGGGTTTCTCAGCGCGAGCGCCATCGAACAGCAAGGGGAGCATGGTCTTGTCGATGGCGTCCCACTTGTCCTGCACGCCAATGACGTGCAGAGCCTCGTCTATGCCCATGGCGAAGCCAGATTGGCCGTTGCGGAGTAGATAGTCGTTAAGGGTGTTGCTCTCGCGCGCCCTTGCGATAATGGAAATAGCCTTCTTTGTCATTTCCTCGTTATCCGAGTTTTCAGCTATCTAGAGGGTAGGGTCAGCTCTCGAAACGTGCAGGGACATGTTTTGGTGGGAAGTCGCACCTTCGATGCCGCAACTGCGATCAATCCATCATCCGGAGTCGACTTGCCAGCCCCATAACCAAGCCACGAGATTGCGTCTTCGTAGGTCTGCAAGATCTGTTTGGACGCATTGATCAGTCGTTGACTGTTGCGAGCCACGCCGATCTTGTACAGCGCTTGTCGAGCGTCTTCTTGAGCTTGTTTTCCCAAGTCACTTTGTCGAGAGGAGAAGAGGTTGACGATGCGCTCGTCTTCTTCTGTTGGATCGATGTCAAGGTGGCGGTATGCTGCGGACAAGTCGCGCCTGCTGATCAGGCCCTGGGACTCCATTGTGGCGACTTTCAGCTGGAGAGACTCAGAGTTGGGCCGACATTCGGTAATGACCTGCAAGCATTCGAAGTAGTATCCACGGCGCTCTGGATCGCAAAGACATTGCCGATCGAAGCAAAATTCCACCAGCCTGTCGGCAAAGTCTGGTAGCGCGCCAAGGGATGCGTAGTACCTGCTTCTGTCAGCATGTGCAAGCGGCAGCTTCGTGGCGAGCAACAAACGGCCATTCTTCGTTCGACACTTGTGTACGTCGGGTGGAAACATAACGCGGATCTGCAGTGTCCTGTTAGCGTGTACGGCGCGGAATTCGAAGCAGGCTGCTTACATCCTTGAGCTGCAAGGACCCGCTCGATGTCTTTATCCGCGCTCGACCAGCCTTCCGCAGAAGCGGGATTTACCTGGTTGGAATTTCCTGAAGCCTGCTGGTACATCAACGCGAGCAATTCAAGCTCGAAATCTTCTAGAAGCTCGCGATGACTGTTTCCATTGGCATGGAGCCTGTCTTCGACAGCAGGAGCATCTGGAAGGGCCCACTGAGCCATCTCTCCCCCTTGGGCTTCCTACATGCTATTTAGTGTCCTGCAGGCCTCGGTCCACATATTTGCGCTCCGCTTACCACGTATGTGAAGCCCAGCCGGTGGAGTATCTGGTAGCAGTCTCTTCCCGATATGCCAAACGCCTCCTGGAAGCGTTTGTTGTTTGCCGGGAAAGAAGTTTTGGTACGATGCGCAGCCAACGAGTCTTTGATGTACCTCCGTAGTCTGTTCAAAGCATCCAGAGGGTTTGCCTGGCGCAGTCCCTCTCTGTTCGGCTCCTCCTTCATCAGTGCCTCATATCTTTGCCTCAAGAGTGCCGTATCCGTCAGGAGGTCCACCTCTCCTCGCTGAATCCTAGAGAGCCTGAAGGTGATGCTCAGCTTCGCGGTACAGTCCGGCGCTGAGCAAAGCCAGCCGTAGACGATGCGATCCGTCCCGACGACATCTCCATCGCCTCGACGCCGAAAGTGATGAAGCTCATACCCGGAACTTGGACATGGGTTGGTTTGATGTGGGAATGCGACGTGCACGTCGGCATGTATCCTGCACTTCTTGCATGTCACTGCCACTTTATACTCGGCGCCTCCAGCAGGTCTGAGATCGAGGGGAGGCAGGACGCTCTGGTTGTGCTTTGTGGTGTATTCATGTTTGCAACTGCCTCGCTCGGGGTACAGTTGGGGGCCCTCGCCCACGGGCGGCGTGAAGTCGGCGAGATAGTTGGACGTGGGCGAGCACCGGATGGGGTCGAAGGCCAAAAAATCATTCAGAAGCTTAGGTGACGCTTTCCCCGGCCCCAGCGCTCCGTTCATCAGGTCGTGAGTCTCGTATCCTTTCGTTTTGTTTCGCTTCGTATCGTATCGTGGTCGTAAGGGCGTCAACTGCTGTGTGGGAGGAGCGACTTGATCTGTTTGTCCGTGTCTGGTAACAACAGAGGCGCGTGCTTCCATTGTCTCACCAACAGGTACCTTCAGTCTACACCAGCGCCAGGCAACGGCGTCACGTCACTGGGCGCTGCCCTATCTGTATTAATGAGGCGCAGGCAGTTGTTTAATGGCAGCGTCCATCAATATTTCATGCCCGCTTTCAGCGATCCGACCCTGATCACCTCATCACTCCCTCAAGCTGACCTCCTCAAGCAGCTGCCGCACATTTCTATTCCAGACATCTTCCATCTCACCTGTTCCTCGGCCGGCACATCAGCGACGCAC
The DNA here is from genome assembly GCA_026120125.1 of Pseudocercospora vitis. Taxonomy (NCBI): domain Eukaryota; kingdom Fungi; phylum Ascomycota; class Dothideomycetes; order Mycosphaerellales; family Mycosphaerellaceae; genus Pseudocercospora; species Pseudocercospora vitis. The sequence goes on along the minus strand of JALRML010000031.1, from coordinate 329,141 downwards.
TGGCGAGTCGTGTGGCAGCATCGCGATGGGACTGGCGAATCTGTGCTTCGGCAAGCGAGGGTATAGGCACGCCGACAATGCCATGCTCATATCTAAATTCCCGTCCTATCCACGTAGAAATCGTCAATCATCCTTCGCTTGACCAAGTGAACGACCTCTCGGCGCCCAGCACGATCCTGCGACGTGGCCCGCGGCTACGAATCTTCAACTCCAGCCTAATAGTGATAACGAGACGCTACAGTGCATGCGTTAGGTGAACGAGAGCTCAGACCACCGTCTCTGCAGTGTTGTACAAGAGGCCGAACAGAAAGACGACTCTTGACTCCATGTCCTTAGACTTGGCACTACCTTTCGCTTGCTGCGACTTGTTCCTGCCCGTTCCTGCCCATCCTTCGCACCAGGCGTGATGGGGTGGCATCCAAGGTATATGCTCCGTGTCTCTGCGGAAGCCATCCTTCACCACCCGCCGGCCCTCATCTATTGGAGCTCTCCTCCTGTCCCACGCGAGCCGCCTGACGCGCTTCTCGAGCGGCTTCTGGCCCATGGCTACAAGCATGGCCATGGTATCTGTCGTGACAGCTACGTTGGGAAGGACAAGGAACAAGTGGTGGGTGATTGTACCGAGCGATTGAGCGCTGACAAAATGTTAGTCGCCCTGATAGCTGCACAAGCTGGCATGTCTACGGATGCCTGCCGCCACGATATGTTGCGGACGAGGTCTTGGCGCGCCAGGAGCCCGACGAGCATTGGCTGTGCAGTCAACGTCAGACAGGCTGGAAGCTCATGCGTTGTGGATAAGCACGTCTTGAAAAAGTCACTCGATCCAGAGGATGTAAAGCAGTCGCACAGACACTGGTGAGCGATACAGAGAAGCTAGCTGCTGTCCCTCTCAGACGACAGTTGCCACTTTTGAGCATGGTCTGCCTCATCGACGATCACGGCTCATTTCACGGCTCTGTACCGTGGACCAACCCAAGGAGGACCGGTCAGAGGGGTTCTGCGGCGGCTGCCGGCATACCACAGGTGCGTCGCATGGGCGGGCCCAGTCCCACAACCAGGCTACGACAGCAGCTGTGTGGATAGCAACTTCGAAACAGGAAGCGACACTGGGCGTTACATGCACTCAGTGCTCCTGACGATTTGTTGCGTTGCAGATCTGCGTTCCTGCCTGTTTGCCACTAGGCAGCCAAGGTCACGTGCGGAGCTCTTGTCAGCAACCAGCACACGACATATCAGTCCCCTTTTCCCCCAAACCTCCCACTTCTTTTCAACTCACGTACAACAGCGGAATCCCTCGATCACCACAATCATGACTTCCGACACCACCAACCCCAACCCCGGCAACTTCGCCAACCGTCCAACCGAAGAAGTCAAAGCCATCGCCTCCATGGGCGGCAAAGCCTCTCACAAGAACGACGGCAATGACAAGGAGAATCACGTCGGTCCTACTTCATTCCTCCAACAACCAATACTGATCTTCACGCAGGACACCACCGCCGGTGTATCGCACCTTCCGGCCTCGGAAACTTCAGCCCGCAACGCCGACGGCACCTTCACCAAGGGCTCCGAAGCTGCCAGAGAAGCCGGGCACCTCGGGGGTCTCCATGCCCATGGCAAGTCCGACGCTGCCTCGGAGAGTGGTGATGGTGCTGAGGCCCCGGCTGGTCGTAACGAGGACGGCACCTTCAAGAAGGGATCTGAGGCTGCCAAGGAAGCGGGTCACAAGGGTGGCATGGCGGCTGCTGAGCATCGTGCGGAGGAGAAGGCTTAGGTGGCTTCTCGCTGACATTGTGCGAATGTTGATGAAGCCGTAGCGCGCTTTGGGTGCCAGAGAGAGGACCCAGGGATGAATCGATGACTGTGTTGTGATGAGAACGTGATTGTGACGGCCGAGCAAACAAGCAAGAATGGAATGATCTCATGCATACCACTCACTCCTTACTGTGCATCTTGTTCTCATCCACGAGTTCTGGACCCTAACTCGAAATCTCGACCCTCTGCCTCAAAATACTCCGTGCGTCCTGCTCGCTCAGATTCTCAAGCCCGAGTTTCTCTAGCGCATGTCTCGCACTCTCATTGTCCATGAACACGAGGCGCTCCGCCTGGAATAAACTCAATTTGCCACCCATCTCCTCCTCAGTCGCCTGATCCTCCTCCTCCCACGCCGAATCGCCATTCTCGCCGTTCACCTGAACAACGGGGATCTCGCCGCGGACTGGGAGGCTGAGCAAAGTGACGCCCTCAAGGAGTCTTTGCAGGCCCGCCTGCGCCTGTCCAGGCCCGACATACCGATCGATGGTGGAGCAGAGTGATCGTAGATCTGTGGTAAGCTGCGTGGCTCCGGCAGTGGAGAAGTGAGCTTTGCCGTGGAGGACATATCGGAAGATGTAGTTGTCGATATCGTGACAGACTTGCCTCGCCACACGTCGCAGCGGTGCTTTGCCCAGCGATCTTCGAAGATATCCGAAGTATTCGGACAAGAGGTTGAGAGCGGGATCCAGTTCGGCAGATACCGAGTCAGACGCTGCTGACGAGGACAGGGAAGCCCAAGTGGTGATGCCAGAGTATGGTCTCAGTGCGTTCTGGACGTCGTATTTCAGCGCATCAACAAGGACCTTTTCAGCTCTCGTGCGCAAGCGGCGGTAGCTGTTGGCAGTTTCGTCGAACAAGGCACCTTCCAGTCCGCCATCTGTGTCTGAGCCATGAGCAGAACTAGTTCTTTCCTGAATCTCTCGCCAGTTGCCCAGCTGCTCGATGCCGCCGTCACGATTCTTGGAGCGATAGTCGAGTTCAGCCCAAAGCTCAATGAAGAAGACATCATCACTCCAGTCTCGCATCGCGCGCTCCAGATAGTCAGCAGACCCAAAGATTCGGCAGATGCGGTCTATGCCTTTGACACCTTGGAGTTCTGCAAGCTCCTCCTTGGTCATGCTCGAGTTTACAGCTCGCCCAATGGTCGACGTTAAGCTAAGGTAGGCGTCGAGAGCATCTTGCAGGCGTCGGTGGTAGGTGTCGAAGATGGTGATCTGGATGTCCATGAGGAAGTTGATGCGCTGAGTGTAGCTGGACAAGTCACGATAGCGTTCGGTGATGGTCTCCAAAAGATCATTGAGGCGAATGGCGGCCTTGCTTGGTTTCGTGACATCGGCGCCGATGCTATCGAAGTCAATTTCACCGGCATCGGGAGCTTCGAGGATCGCTTGGTAGCGGGAAAGGGCGAAGTCTCGTTCGGCCGCGAGCCATTGCTGAAAATAGCCGCATGTATCTAGCAGGAAGTAAGACAATCCTCTCCATTCTGCACTCGGTGACGTCGGAGCGTATGAGTAAGAGTCCTTGAGGACATTATCAAAGCGGATCACCTCCTGGACAAGGTGGCTCAGGAGAGCAGGTTGCGATGCCACCTGACTGGCAACAGAGCGGAGTTTCTCTCTGACCATGGGCAAAAGTGCATTGATGAGTGCGGACGTGGCGTCAATATAGGCCGGAGTGAAGGCGAGGTCAGATCGTCGGAAGTGCTTGAGAAGAACGGGCTGCACGTTGTCTTGCACAAAGTCCGAGTACTGCGCCACCAGGTCTGTGATGTGGTTCAAGAAGTATTCCGGCTTATCCAGACGATTCGTCGGCTTGTTGCCCGAAAAGTGGTAGGTGAATCGTTGGTGCAGCGGACGGACCAAAACTTCGAAAGGCAGCAAAGGTGATGGATCCTGCTGGCGCTTCCTGTTGCCAAGAGCCAGTTCTTCGGCTTCCAGATCTCTCTTCTGCACATCCAGCAGGCGCCCGATGTGGACCTCCCATTCCGCTTGCAATGCCGCTGGAACCATGCCCGCGGCCTTGGGCCAATTCAGTCTGTCCTTGGCCAGCATCTTCTCCAGATTCTGCGCGAACGTCACCTTGATGCTCGACCCCAGCTCCCGCACGGTCGAGCTGACATGATCGAGCAAGTGAGGAGCCGCTCCTTCGGCAGCATTGTGAAGAGGCTTGAGGCTTGCGACAAGCTGTTGTAGTCTCTGATATGGCACGAGAGCCGCATCGTCGTCCTTCCCCAACTGCGTGGCGGACTCCAGCCGGAGAGCATCCACCTCCTTCAACAGTTCGACATATTCGGCTGCCACTTCCAACCTGCGCAGCCTTTCCATGCTCTGCTCGAATGTCTGCACGGCATCGTCACTCGTTTCGGACTGTGTCGCTATCAGCAGTCTTCGATCTATGTCCGCCTGCTCCGTCTGGAAGTCGTGGGCTTTGCGCCGGACGGCATGGGTATGCTTTTGTACAGCATCTTGGGCATCGTCATATTCTCGGCGTGCATCGTCAAGCTGTGATCGGGTCAGTGAAGACCTAACGTGTCAGCGGCACCCTCCCGACCTGTCTCTTCAATAGATTCTGTTGCTCGTGGACGTTCGCAAGCAGAGAATCGAGCGACTCGAGATCTGCTGCGGCTTGGAGCTTATCGTCCAGGTAATCCTGTACACGCGCGTCCATTCCAACTCCGCTTCAGCGACGGCGCCCAGTGAATCTATGGCAGATGTTGGTGGATGTTGATCTTGGCTTGGACAACGTAAGGCTGGCTTCGGCAGCACTTCCCCTCGGTCCAGTTTCTCCCGATTGGTCTCGGCCAATTTGTTCCCCTGCGAGCGCGAGCGCGACACGTCAACTTCGAGCTTCACGTCGCCGCCGCCCTCACCCGCACACACCCCCCAGCGACATCATTTTGATGCTGTGACACTGCTGATATGCAGACTCGCGTGTCCCGCCAGCTCAGAAATGTGACCGCGCTTCACCGACGCGGACGAGCTGATGTCGTCTAGCTCGAGCTGTCTCGCCTCCCGTCAATCGACCCCATCACCCGTGCTCTGCTGTTGATTTCGCATGTCTCTTCCAGTCTTTCCTTTCACCTTCCATCCACCGGGCTCACAGCGGCAACATGAATGCATTCCCGTTGGCAGCGGCATGCGGTTTGCGACGCGGGGCCTGATCTCGCGGCCTTCACTCACGCCTGCTCCGCCTGCACCTCTTCCATCGACGTTCCTGCCCATCTCCCGAATAGCACCTTCTCTTCCCCCACTCGCCCCTTCCGCCACCACTGGACATCCATGAACGCATGCAGGCGCCATGGATGTCTTCTGCTCGCGGCTGCCGGAGCATATCGGCCAGAAAGAGCTTCATCGGCTGTTCAGCGGCCCGCTCAATGACTGCGGCGCCCACGTCTTCCACATCGAAAAGCTGTACAACAAAGGTCTGGCCATCATCACCATCCTCGACCCTCATGCAGCGCGAGTCTTCTTGAGTCGCTATGGCGTCCCGAAAGGCGCGCCTCACAGTCAGCTGGCGCCGTTGAGGATCTCGCATGCCCGCAGATTCATCAGAATCGAGAAGTCCAATCGCGATCCCACCGACCTCTCGCTACAATCGCTGCAGTATGCTGCCAACCAGGACCAGCGTGCCAAGGCCTTGATCGTGGGCGCCGCCAATCACCAGTCCACGACGAATCGCAACTTGACCAAGTTCTCCATCAGCAATCTGCAGTGTGGTACCTGGGACTACGCCAAGGACGCGAGGCTTCGGAGCGATGCCAAACTGCTGTTTCTGGCCCACTTCACTGATACCCGCCAGGGGAGCATCCATTTCGGAAAGAAGGAAGCCATCGTGATCCTGGGCCTGGAAGGAGGAGACCAGTTGCGCGTGGACCTGCCATATCACGATTGCGAAGACATTGTCCTTGGCACCTACGATGAGCCATCCGTCACCTTCTCATTGAGAGTGCCTCCCAAAATGTACGAGATCAATATGCTGGCGACGTCGCTCCTCGCTCTCACCTTGGGTCCGGCCGCAGCCCGCGCGCAGCAGTCCAAGAAGACACGCCTTCCGTTCATTGACCACCTTCATGGCAGACTCGTTGGCAGCTGCTTCGTCTATCGCTTTCGTATCAGTGATTACAAGCAGTTGGCAAACATCAAGGCGATCACCTCGGCATGTGCCAAGATGTGCTCCGTCCTGTCGGTCAAAACACGCACCGAATCGCCTCAGGAACTCTTGGACTACAGCGTTGCGCGCCTTAATCACGAGCTCGCCGATACAAAGCGCTTCGGTTCGAAGCCCTTCAAGCTGCGTTTCCAAGTAGATCGATTGGCTAGGAACGGTTACCTGTCCCCACAGAAGGTTATGTCTCTCTTGCCAAGAATTTCAGAGCTCTACGCTTCTTACGGTCTGGACGCTACCTTGTATGGGCTTCGTCGCTTCGCTCGATGCATTCCGTACCCAGGCCCGACAGTGGATCCATCTCGTTTTGCTAAGGACAGACTTGAAAATATGCTGCACGAGCTCGTGGCCTATTACGACAAACATGCACCTGGTAACCCGTTTGAGCTAGCCAATCGCCATCGACATATCAACCTGGTGCACAAGGTCGTCGTGACTCCCACCAGCATTCGGTTGGAAGGACCCGAGCCTGAACCCACGAATCGCGTCCTCCGCCAGTACCACGAGAACACTGATGATTTCGTCAGAGTCGTGTTTCAAGATGAAGCTGGCGGCCCAGTCAAGTACGATGCTCGAACGGACTTGCGACGCATATTCCACGAACGCTTCAAGGGCGTTCTTGACACGAACGTTCTCATATGTGGCCGCGGCTTCTCCTTCCTCGGCTTTTCACATTCGTCTTTGCGTAGTCAGTCTTGTTGGTTCATGGCACCTTTCGTCACCAAGGATGGTGTCCTCATGTTCGCGGAGAAAGTGCTGAGGGACCTGGGTGACTTTAGCAGCATTCGAACGCCCGCCAAGTGTGCTGCGAGAATTGGCCAGAACTTCACTGACACCAATGCCACCGTCAGACTCAAGCCCGACCAGGTGGACGAGCTCTCGGTCGTAGAACGCAACGGAAGAGACTTCTCCGATGGCGTAGGCACCATTTCGCTGGGACTCCTTCGAGAAGTCTGGCGCAAATACGGCACGAAGAAATTGCTGAAGCCCACCGTCCTACAAATCCGCTTTCAAGGAGCGAAAGGTATGGTGTCGCTGGACCCCCATTTGCCCGGGAAAGTTCTGATGCTGCGGTCGAACATGAGGAAGTACGAGACGGAGACTTCATGGATCCTTGAGATATGTGGTGCCGGATTCAAGCCTCTGCCTATGGTCTTGAACCAACAATTTATCAAGATCTTCGAGGGTAAGAGACTTCATGGTGTCATTCGTATGGCTGCGTGTGGTTTGGCTAACGTAGAATGCAGATCTCGGGGTTCCGATGAACGTCTTCCTTGATTTGCAGAAGGGGGCGGTCAAGCACCTGCGCCAGAGGACTGGCTCTTCGATCAACACAGCAAGACTGCTGGAGACTTCCGAGGTGCCGAAAGTGACACGAGTCTCGGCTTTGATCGACTACTTAGGCCAGATCGGCCTCGACTACCACAACGACCCCTTCCTCTACTCTGTCGTCGAGATGGCTGTGGTCTCCAAGCTACGCGACATCAAGTATCGTGCTCGCATTCCGGTAGAAGATGGGGTCACACTGTACGGCATTATGGACGAGACTGGCTATCTTGAGGAAAATCAGATTTTCGTGGTAACCGAGAGAGCTCCGGAAGGTGGGAAGAACGTTCTCATCAAGAGCAATGTCGTTGTGACGCGCTCTCCAGCCATGCACCCCGGCGATATCCAGGTTGTCGATGCGGTCGATGTCCCCAAGACTCTCCACTACGGCTGCTCTCAAACGTGGTCGTCTTCAGCAAGTGGGGAGAGCGGGATCTTCCAAGCAAGCTGAGCGGTGGCGATCTCGACGGAGACCTCTACAACGTCATTTGGCACGACGGTCTTCGACCACAGACGACCTACACCGCGGCCGATTATCCACGAGTAAAGCCTGTGGTGCTTGATCGCGACGTCACCATCAGAGATATGAGCGACTTCTTTGTCACGTTCATGGTAGGCGCCGTCACCCATAGGGACTGTGAAGCACAGCCACTGACATCAAACAGGAGACAGACCTTCTTGGCATGATATGTACCTCCCACAAACAGTTGGCCGATCAGCGAGAAAATGGGACTCTCGACGAGGACTGCCTCACACTTGCTGGACTCGCATCTACTGCCGTTGACTATTCGAAGACTGGTATTGCGGTCAACCACAAGCAGATACCGCGAAGCGATAGATTACGGCCTGACTTCATGGCACCCAGCCCTCGTGTTGTCGTCTCTGGTGAGGGTCTGCTTGATCTGGAAGACGAGGAACAAGTCGAAGATGACGCTTTCGAGGGTCTTGACTCTGAACGTCGTCCATACAGGTACTACGAGAGCAGGAAGACCCTCGGCTACCTCTACCGAGATATTGATGAGAGTCATTTCCTTCGCACAATGCAGCAAGAACACCGGGCCATCACTTCCCGATCTAAGAGACAGGACATGATGAAGCAAGTCTTGGCATATGTGAAGAGGGTTGCGGAGCAGTACGGTGTCCTATGGGCGCACCACCAGAGTTTGGCGTCCGACATCCGAAGCAGCTTCGAAGACGGCATGATCAACATTCTCTACGACTTTGAGCCGACTCCTCATCATCCCCTTTCGGAGGCCGAAGCCTTTGCTGGTCAAATCCTCGGCCGCCAGTCTGGCCCGCAAGGCAAGCCGCTGCGTGAGCTGGCCAAGACCATGCGTGAGCGCTTCGAGCCAGTCGTGGAGCACGCCATCATGCGTATCATCAAGAGCGACGAAGCAATTGCCGAAGTCGAAGACATGGACGATCTGAACGACTCTCGCTACGATGATCGGGAATTCGAAGCCCTTCCGCGCGCCATGGCCTGCTTGGAGGTTGCGATCAACCAGGACGGCTACCGCGACTACAAGCTGGGCTCGCTGAAGAGTTTCAAGTACATTGCCGCGGCAGTCGCCTTGCGAGAGCTCGACCGCTACCGCGTCACCACTTTTGGCAGCGTCACCGGCCTGCCCCACATCGCATAAGCCGCGCGGTGAGCGAGTGCGATGGCGTTCGTCCGTCCCTGGGCTTATGCGGCTTCACATTGAGATACGAGACTGACATCGACGACACATCTGAAGGAAAGGGCGCATAGGTGGGATAATGCTGCTGCATTGAGTTTCCTGTCTCCCGCGTCGTCCTTGTACGAACCACGAAGAAACGTGTAGCATGAATTAGAACAGCATGAGGTATGAATGATGACCAGGCACACGAGACTCATGGCGGTGGTATCCACAATCTCCACCTTCTGCCCATCGCTCGCATGCAGCATGCAACGCTGAGTGTCGGCCGCCTTATCGTTGCCTCATTTCCTGCATCTCTGCATCCTCTCGTCGACCTCCCCGAACCACTGGTGGCTCGTCACTGGGCCCCAAGTTCTCCCCATTCCCTGTCGTAGCGAAAAACCTCCACCACCTCTCGGTGAACAACCTCGTATCACCGTACCACTCCTTCCAAAGCACACTACTCTTCTTCAGATACCCGTACCGGCTATCAAACTCGTGGAATGGGCGCAAGGAAGTCCTCTGAGGGTAATTCCCTGGCTTGCCGTCCTTCCTTTTGGATGCCTTGCTTCTGCGCACGAGAGAGGAGATGGCAGGGGGGATGGTTCTGGAGCCTGGCGCATAGACGGCGTCGGCCGGGGGTGCGGGGCCTTGATTGCGTTGTTCTTGGTAGTCGGACTTGCGAGAGCGGGTGGCTGTCGTGAGGACTGGTGTGGTCTTTGGGGAATAGGCTGGACTTGGGCTGCGGGCTGCCGCTGCTGCTTTCTTCTTTGGTTGCTTCTTCCTTTTGGTGGTGGGTGGTGGACTCGAAGGAATGGTGGTCGGCGATGCCGAATCATATCCTGCAATGCTACTGCTTCGGGATCGGGATGCGGAGTAAGTGCTAGCTGTGTCGGAGATGATCGAGGTGCCTCGTTGCCGTGGTTGCTGTGACCATTGATCGTCATCTGCATTGGGGATCTGGGCGCCTGTGTCCGTGGGGGAGGAGTCTGATGTGAGAGAGCTTGGTGATAGGTAATGCGAAGTCTTGGTTGTAGGAGCAACATCGTAGACTCCAGACACTTCGGAATTCCAGGGCTGACGAATTCGAACATGCGCGGCATTTGGTGGTGCTAGCTGCTTTTGACGGTTCTGGTTCGTGGTCGCTGCCCGCTGTGCAAGCAGAGCTGGTCTTCTTCTTTTTGGTAGTTCCTCGTAATTCCATGGTACAAGCTCAGGCTCATGAATTTCCGAAAACTCCGGAAAGAGGAGCTTGTTGTTCCAATCAAATTCTGGTTCAGGCTTTGCTCCATGTCGCAGGAGTAGTTGTGGGTTTATGTACCGGCGTGTGTTCTGCGAGACTGTTCCCGATGGTTGTCCGCTCGATGAGTGTGGGCCGATGCGCTGTGGTCGTTCACGGCCGCGAATGGGCTGCGGTATGTGAGCCACAGTGGCCTCAGAAGGCGGAATGGCCGTATTTCGATGATCAGAGAGATGCATGGCGTTTGCTCTAGCTAGCGCCTTTGCTATTGTAGTCTCCTGGCCATTGTCGATTCGTCGCTTCTTGTTCTGATGCAAAACGGTTCCATAATCAGAGGGAGGTTCTGGTGGTGGCATGGTTCTGGGGTGCGAGGCAGCGACATCCTGCTCGTGAGACGAATGTAACGCGCCTTCAGCCACGGGAGCTGTCGTCTGAGTCGCATTCCGACCACTACCAAGACGTAGAGACTTGTCCTGGCGCAAGTCCGTTGCAACACGAGTCGCCGCTTCGTGCTGTACTTGTTGCAAGAAGCGCTTTTTGGAAGGAGGCACGGTCTGGTAGTGGCCCTTTTGACCTTGGATGGTCGCGTGAGAAGCGAGTTGGCGTCGCTGCGAACCATTTCCAGTGGTGCATGGGGAAGGCGAGAGGTGCTGCACTCGCGTGGCGCTGGGGAGATTCCGAGATTGTGCGATGACTGGAGTGTGTGTGGGTTGTTCTGCCGAAGAGGACTGCGAAGGGGGACGTGTTGGATGGCTGTCACGAAAGAATGCCAGCTGCTCCTTCCTTCGTGCCTCGAGGGCTGCTTGGACCTGTGGCAAGACCGGTGCGGGATTCGGAAATGAATGCTGCCTTTCCACGCGCGCGGCCACGGGGTCGGCAGGTGCATAGGTTCGCTCCTGCCTCTGGAGGGGACCGCCTGATGCTGATGCTGATGGCCGCGCTGGTGACTGCTGCGACACGGCTCGGCGAAAGCCGGCGGGCACATATTGCATATTGCTCGGCTGCGACATGCTCCAGTCTTCTCCGCGATGGCTGGATGCGGAAGGATGTTGCTGGTGTGGGAGAGGGTGGCGTCAATGTGTGGTGCGGATGGCAATGGAGACGAGCATCACGTGTTTGTGCATGTGATCTTTGTCGCGCCGAGTGAGGTGAGGACTCGAGTTGGCCCGTGAAGCTTCCATTCAGTTCAATGGCAGCACACCACGATGGAGCACACACCGCCGTTCAATCCCCTGGTGACAGGCGTGAGGACTGATGTTGATGCTGGTGCTGGTGCCGGTGCTGCTGTTGTCCTCTGCCAAGCCCAGACAAGGCTGCGTGCTAGCGAGGCTCTTAAGGTTTAGCCTTGCCTGCCGTCTCGTGCGCTCTTTCCTCGCTCTCATCTCCGCTCCTGCATGCACGGTATCGACGCCCGTTTCGCCACTGCTCCATAACGGCAGCCGACGCCTGAATGCAGCGGCACTGACATCAGTCCCACCACCCCTTGGAACACCATCACATTCGTGCGGGCCGCTCGCAAGGCTGTGCGCCTGCAGCACGGCTTTCTGCGAGAGAGACGCGGAGTCTCCCAGTTGCGGCAGCAGTCGATTGGGTGAGTGCGCTCATTCACTCTCGGTGCACGCGCAGTGGTCACGTCTTTGGCGCTGACTGATGTGATGTTGTTCCCCAGCCACCTTCTTGGGAAACAGTACAGCTCTTCGCACTCTCCCACCCAGTCACACACCCGGTGCCCGTCGAAATCGCCATTTCCTGCTCTGCGACAGCGCCGCAGCGACAACAGCCTGAGCTCCACGCGGTTGGATAACAAACCACTCTCGCAACATTGTTACCATTCGCTGCGCAACTGTACACCACCATCGAGTCGAATACTCGCCACGGCCAAGACCCAGCACCACACGATCGCGCTGTATCACTCACACACCCCACCCACTCGCCACGATGCCACCCGCAGGTAAAGCACGAGCACCGCATCCTTGAATTCGCGTGGGATTGACATACGCACAGTGATGCCACCCGAAGGCTACGTCTTCTCCGGCCCCGACGGCCTACCGCTGTTGCCGAAGCGGAAGAGAGAAGACGAAGAGCTGTACTGGGAGGCCTTCGAGCCTGCCTTGATGTATGTTCTTCAGACGGAGAACAACAGGATGGACATCGCAGCTGGCCGCCCACTGCCAACCAACCCGGAAAAGAGAGACCCGCGCCTGCGCAAAGAGCAAAAGCCAGACCAAATCTTGGCCCATCTCGCAGCCGGCGGCGGTGAATTTGCCGGTCGAGCAGCCGAGTTCATCGAGTCCATCGCTGCGGCAGACCTACAGAACCAGACACTCACTCAGATACTCCAACAACAGGACAGCGTCCAAGGCGGCGCGGTCGCCGAAGTCGCCGCTCCCACTTCACATCCTACTCAAGGAAGCCCGCAGCAAGACGCAAATGTGCAAGCCCTCAAGCAGGCATACCATGAGCAAAATGATCGCCAAGGAGGCGCTGTGCACCCACCTGCCATTGACACACAGACGCCTGCTCTAGCGCGAGAGGTCATCGATCTGGTCTCTCCCGATGAACCATCTCCTGGTCCGTACGGCCAAGGTCTAACTTCCACAAGCGAACCGTTCGCCGGACCGATCGCACAAGATGCAGCCTTGAAGTCACAGCTCATGCTCGAGGAGCACCGCGAGCGCCACACACGGACACCGTCTAGAGCGTCGGCGAAGGGCACCATCAGTGTGGCTTCTGCCTCACAGAAGTCGTCGGCCGCTTCCAGCTCAGGCACAACGAGGACTGTCATCGTCGACCGAAGCAGCGTCACGCCAAATGCGCCGCAGAAACGGCAGAAGCTTGTCCCCAAAGCCCGCCCAGCGTCAAACACTGCACCACCGCGGTCAGGTGTGCCAGCGGCCAACATGATCCAACGACAACAGCAAGGCAATTGGATGACTGCGGCTGACCTGATAGCATATGCACAGATGCAGCACCTCGACACTAGCTGGAAGCGGCGTCGCTTCGAGTCTCCCCAAGCACCGCAAAAGGTGCAGATGCCCATGCAACAACAGCGAGGAGCGATCGAAGCCCAAACGTGTCATGAATTGCAAATGGAGCGTGCAATGTCGAGTCTCCCGCACAGCGCAGCACAGAGTACGCCGGGTGGGGTACAGGACTCGCCCAGGACGCCTGCCATGTCCCAGAACTTCCCACGACCCGGCCATTTCATCTCCTCGCAGTCTCAAGCACATCTTGTTGGGTTGGGAAATGCGAAGCCAATGCCAATCTTACCACCACAGGGCGTGTATTACACCCCGCCTGAAGAGGGCCCACAAGGTCTTCAGCAAGTCCAAATCAACACAGCCTCTCGAAGACCTACCTCACAAGGACCACAGCAGTTGTTCCCGGATACTCTAAATTTTCGTGGACAGCAGCAGCGCGTTCGACAAGCACCGCCCCATGTTGGACAGCACCCGCCGCAGACTCCGCAAAGCACTCCTCAGATGAAGAGCGTACCACAGTCTCATGCAATTGATCCTGCATGGTTCCAGCAGCTTTCCAGACAGCATGAGATGGGCCAGCTGACGTCCAACGGTCAGCCGCAGGCGTATATGAATCTTGGGCAGCCGCAGTTATTTTACCAGAACACATCATGCCAGCAGACGCAGTCACCCAGGCAGCCAGTGTCAGTCATACCACAACAGGTGCAGGTGGACCATCGGCCGCGGTCGCAGGCGTCCCGGCGACTTGCGCAGTCCGTCCCTCGGCAGCACCAGATGGATGTTCAGAATGTGCGACACCAACAGCAACAAGCGCTCCAAGTGCCAGCGTGTGTCGATCCTCGGCAACTGCAAGGTCTGCGACAGTCATCCATTACCCAGCAGCAGCCAGTGGACCCACAATTTGCTCTACAGCGCATGCAAATGGCCCGGCGGCCTGACCAAGCACGGCCACCACACACGGCGATGAAGCAGCTGCAGGTGGACCAACGCACGACACCTACGGCTGATCCAGAGCGATCGTATGACATGGACAAGCAACACCATGTAGCTTCCATGTACCAACAGATGGAGCAAGGAATGAGGCCGAATGCACCTTTAAGCGGCTCAGACGTGTTTGCACAAGGCAATCCGATGTTCCAGCATCAGCAATTCGCCCAGGGGCAACCCAACATGGCATTCCCGGCACCATTAATGGTGCAGCCACACCGCCAAGCGGTCCAAGGCCGACACTGGAACGGCCTGTCACAGCCTCCAAGAGTGCATCGCGAGACTCAAGATGTGCAGCCGACGGAGCAAGCCATGCAGGCCAAGCGTGGGGTGATGGACCGTGAATCTGATATGGCACAGCCAGATTCACAGCTGGCTCAATCGGAGCTGCAGATGGTCCGACCAGAACAACAAGTGGAGAACCAGCAAGCACAAAGTGGCGAACAGAATCTCGCAGCCGACATGCCGGCACCACACATGAGCGAGGACGATATCATGCAGCAGATTGCGCTGCAGGCCGCCAACGATATGGGCGACCTGGACCTTGACGGTCTCTTCCCGGAGCTACTCTAGCTAGGACAGAGCCAGCGCATAGCACTAGTCGCCGAAGGGCGACAATTGACGACGACGTAACGTTCTCATCGAAGTTTCTTGCATGTATCCGGAGGAATGCACAACCTCATGTTTTTCGGACCGCAGATGTGACGCCAGAATTTTCGAATATACCAGAGATTGAACACAAGCCGTACAGGGTGGGCAAACGGCAGGCCAGGAAAGAATGATGACATACCAGATTAGACTTGGACCGCGTTGTGCCAGTATCATTTTGCACCCTTGAAGATGCTAGTGCTCAATACAGTCGTATCAACCACTCCCTCCTCTCCTTCTCACTCCAGCCATTCAACATGTCCTGTTCGGCCCTCTTCACCTCGATCCACGTCTCGCTCAACTCCATTCCCATTAGGCTCTGCAATTCCTCGTCCGCCTCGAACGCCGTCATCGCAGCCTGGAAATCTGTAGGCATCCTCGCGACGATTCCCAAGTCCTCCTTCTCTCCCTCGCTCAACCTGCTCGGATTCTGAGTGCAATCTTTCATCTCCAACGCCATCCGCGTCTGGACGCCCGCGAGTCCTGCGGCAAGTATGGCAGCGAGCGCGAGGTACATGTTCGCGGTACCGTCCAGACAACGGATTTCCCAGCGGTTCGCGGCGACGCGACGGAGCGGGGTCTCGCGATTATTGCTGCCCCACGCGACCCAGGTGCCGCCGGTCCAGGAGTCGTCGGCGACGCGGTTGTAGGAGACGGGCTGGGGCATGGTGATGGCGCAGAGGGCGGGTAAGTGTGTGAGGACGGAGGACATGAAGGATTCCGAGGCGGCGGCGACGTCGACGACCGAGGGGTCGGCGGTGTTGAGAGAAATGTGGGCGTGGGCGGCCGTGCCGATGCCGGGAAAGGGCATGGGGTGACAGGTGGCACGGAGATTCTTGGTGGCGGCGATCTGCTGAATGCATTGCCGGGCTTGCACGAGGGTGTCGACCGCTTCGATCGTGGGGAGGGGCGGGAGGACGAATTCGTACTGGCCGGCGCCGGCTTCGGAATGGAATTGTTCGATCGGTATGCCGATGCTCTCGAGGGTCGTGGCGATGTCGGTCATCAAGGTGAAGGAGTTCACGTACTGCTCGTCAGAAAACGTGCCCCAGGCGTGGTTGGTGTCGAGCGGTGAGTAGACATCTGTGGTGTCTGCTTCGTTCTTGTGGCAAAAGGTGATCTCAATCTCGAAGCCGACCAAGAAATCCATACCATGATCCTGCTTGAAAGCATTTGCGATCTCGCCAAGCACAGCTCGGGGACACTCGCTCAATGCCGTCCCTGTCTCATCCGTAAAGCGGGCCATAACCGTGGCGGCGTTTTTCAAAGAACCCGTGTCTTGTAACGGCCGGAAGCTTTGTAGGTCGGGTTCCACGTATATGCTTCCCACGGGGTTCGCGACCGAAGACATATGGTCATTCGGCGTCGTACCCAGATTTCCACGGGAGATAGCAAGTCGACCTGGACCACTGGACATCAACTTCTCAAACTGCGCTATTGGGAGGCAACGTGATCTCATTTGCGCATTGTAGTCAAGCCATTCTACAAACACGAACTTGATCCCATTCTTCTGAGCGATCGACTGAGCTCGCCACAAGGTTCCCTGGTTCATCAAGCTTGATGGCGCTGGTGTAGTGATGCTCGGTGTTGGCATCATCGCAAGGGACTGTACTTTTGGTATAGTTAGACCGAGACTGTAAAGATCGTTGGAGTTGTTGAAGAAAATGTCCTCAATGGCTCGTATGGCTTCCGGAACAGACAAGTCTTCTCGCTGAACGTAGTCACTGAGAACGTCTTCGAATACCTCACGGCCTTGCACATTGGCTAGGTAGTATGTCTCTGGAAAGTGATGGCCATCAGTGCTCCAAAGTAGCTTGCTGGTAGGCGTGACTTCCAACGCCTGTCGGATGATGTGTTCCTGTCCGTCTCTGGATACCATAGGAAAGACCTCGCCAAGATCCAGGAAGACATTTTTGTATGCCATTGCCAGGTATCCTGCCTCTCTGGTATACGGATAAGAAGAGTGGAGCAGAACGAATGGCACGTCGGGGAAGGTCTTAATCAAAGGTTGCATGACCGCCGGATTGCTGTCGAGAAGGTCGATGTCATTGTCGCCGAGGCCAGTGTGAAACTGGAGCGGTTTAATAATGCCCTCCATGCGTGACGCCCCCGCGATCAGTTTGCACACGCTAATGACAAGTGCATCATTCACGCCCTTTGTCTGCACACGGAACTTGGACTGCAAGCAATGAGGCAAAAAATGGCGTCGAAAGCTTCGGAGGCCCGCTTCTGCCACTTCCGCATCACTCCCCACTTTGATGTTCAGGCCAGTCCGATAGCAGATGACGCTCTTGAAGCCGACAACTTCTGCGTCCACGATTGCAGCGGCGATGGATTGCTCGAAGGCAGCAACAAATGCTGCCCAAGCAATCTCGACTTCTTCGTCATCTGCGATAGCAACGCCGATGGGAAGCCGGCCTTGCTCGTGCAGCGAAGAGAGAATGTCTGCTGCCACGGCCTCTATCCGTACGATCCGCTTGCAAGGAGAGGCTGTGAACTGGTCATGCCAGTTGTAAGGCTCAAAAGATCCGTCAAGGCCATCGTCGACCAGGATAGTATACGTGCCTTCAAGACACTTTCTGATCAACCCTTTCGCGTCTGTTTCCAGAAGCTCTTGTCGTCTCTTAAGGATCGAATCCCAGCCCGCTCCGGGAGAAAGATCGTAAAGTTTCCTGAGTTGGCGTGCCGCTCGAAAGTGTGGCAATGCGGTGATATGGTCTTCCAAGGCATCACCTTCGGCTTCTGATGTAGCGCTCAGGAAATTGGCTGTCTTGAGTGAGGGAAGGCGGAGGAGGTTATGTGCATGGTTGTCGATGATTGGAGTGGTACGGATGGCATCTCGAAGCTCATCCAGACCGTTCGTAGCCTCAGCCGCCATCTTGGTGCATCACGGCAGCTGCAATGGCTGCTATATGTGAGGTCATAGCTCTCATTGAACCGTGACAGCTCGAGTGAGGTGTTTCAGCCGATAGGCGTCGGGCGTTGGCCGGCAGGAGCCGCATCCTCCTGTTGCATGGAAGCGTTGGCAGTGTAATACATTTAAGCTGGAGATCCGACCGCGAGCAGTCCGGCATTTCCATGCCATTGAAGCAGACGTTAGATTCCTTTCTGCACTAGGATAGCAAGACATGTTGCGACTAGCACCGGAAGAGTCTACCAACTGGCAGTGAGCCTGCTTGGCGAACCTTTAACTAAAATTTGAACGGGTTCGATGAGTGTCCGCAAGCCTCGGGCCGATCACCTTAAATGTAGCGAACGTCATTGAGGTGAAGGCTCGAGACTTGCCGTGTGAACGATTTTATCCACACTATATTTATCAATCAACATGCCATCCGTACTCGTCGTCGGCGCCACCCGCGGTCTTGGCTACGAACTGGTCAAGCATTACGCAGACCGGGGCGACAAAGTGACAGGAACGGCGAGGTCAGACCCCCCAAAAGATGCACCGGCGGCCATTCAATGGATCACTGGAGTCGACGTAACCGAGGAGTCTGCTGGGCAGAAGATTGCTGATGCCCTCGAAACCCAGCAACAGGACCTGGTTATCGTTTCAGCGGGCTATTTTGGCAAGGAGTCGTTTCAGGAACCTGACTATGAGGCTGAAGTGACCATGTACAAGATTTCAGCGATCGCGCCTGTGTTCATCACACGTGCCCTCCACAAGGCTGGGCTGATCCGAACAGGCAGTAAATTGATTCTGGTCTCGTCCGAAGCTGGCTCCATTACTCTTAGGCATGAGAGTGAAGGCGGTGGCATGTACGGTCATCACGCATCGAAGGCAGCCCTCAATATGGTTGGGAAGCTGCTCAGCTTTGATCTGAAGGACGATGGTATCGCCGTTGGTCTCGTGCATCCAGCCTTTATGCGAACCGAGATGACCAGGGGAGTTGGTTTCGACAAATTCTGGGACGCTGGTGGTGCGGTCACGCCGGATGAAAGCGCGAAATCATTGATAGAGTGGATTGAGAAATTTGACTTCTCCCAAACGGGTGAGTACTGGGCGCCTCGAGGACCAGGGTATGTCTACCCCAAAAGCTTCTTTTTGACCCCTTTCAGGGAGCTCTGGTTGACTCTTGCAGGGATATTGGCACTGCGGAACCGGTTCTGGGCTCCAAAGACCAACTTCCCACTCCTCTTCAGTTACCGTGGTGATCACCACAAGAACATACTGGTGACTTCGTGAGCCCAGTGTTCTGTCGTTAGGTCGTGCACACCGAGATGCCTCGTCCATCTTCTGCTGGGAGTCGTCTCAGCTTGATCAAATGGAACTCCACCCATGTTTGGGCAGATCGGCGGAAAAGCGAACCCAGCAGATCGAGAAGGTCTTCAAACACCGTGGGACATGATGATAGTACTCCGCACGACATTTCAAAGGAGTCCAATGGCTTCAGCGGGACGGGCGATACGACAGATCAGCTAGACAGCACAAGCATCATCGAGTTCTCCCCGCCGGCCAAAGTCACCTTATCAATTCGAAAATTCAAGCGTGTACGTTGGTGCAGTAGAGTCGAGAACATCGCACCGCTGAGGTATGCGAACTTTTGAAGGCAACCTGCTTATCTCGATCGTTCCAGTCACACCCACTGAATCATGCTGTTTGTAGGTTCTCTCTACCCCCGAGCGAAGTTGATGTTTCGCAGATGCAGCCCGGAATTACAGTGTACGAGATCAAACTTCCAAGGTGGTGGTTGCGACTCCGGGAGTGCGCTTGTTGTGTCAAAAGTCCTCCATCGCCGAAGGATGAGATGTACGAGCTGCCGGCAAGTCCTGCTCGAAGAAGACGTGCTGTCTCGCCACCAATCCTGTCTGCCAGCGAGAACCCGTGTGCTTCGAAGCCTGTTTGACTAGCATGTGTGCAAAGTCATCATTGTGAGAATGTCACGAGGCCAATTTGGAAAATGCCCAAGTCCAGCCATGTGCTTAGGAAGATCGTCCCTCGTGGGTTGGTCTTGCGAATATCCATCTATCTGTTGTGTGCCTGCTCCACAGCATTCTCCACAAAGCCGGCAATACAATGGCACCCGAAACAACGGTATACCATATGCAGTACAGCTACGGGCTGTGTTTCACCACATTCACTCAGGCACGAACCACAGCCACGAAGGTAGTCCAAGACGCCACAGGCTTCGACGACCTACCCGCAGAGCTCAAAAACAGGGTGAACCGCCTCGGTCTGGTCAGCGACGAGCCATTGAACACCCGAGCCACCAATCGCGGTATCTGCTTGGTAGCACCTTTCTTTGGCAAGGGGAAAATCAGAACAACGCCACCGCAAGCCTCTTGCTCACCCTGCTACTCATGAATGCAGTCATATACAGCGAAGCTGCGCCATTGCTTCACAGAGCCGACAAGTTCATCATTGACGGCAACGACCTCGCCAAGCGCCTCTTCGGCAACAGCACCACCGGCAGCAACACCATTCCACACACCCTTGGAAAACCCTCGATGAATCTCCGTGCCATCGCAATCGTCGGTATCACCCACAAGATCCTTTCCGACTCCTCTTGCAGAACCTCAAAGGAACCTGCCAGAGTCTTTGAATGCATGGGCCTTATCAATATATACTTCCCATACCACGAGATCGTCGTCCGCAACAGCAACAGCGGATACTACTATCGCTGGACCGCGAACGCCACGGCCAAGGAGATCTTCCCGATGCCGGAAGTGCTGAAGGAGATGAAGTCGAGTCACAGATGGAGGACAGCGGAGTGTTGGAGGTTGTCAGATTCGATGCCGAGAACCTTTGGGGCGTGCAGCACGGGAGTAACCCGCAGGCGAACGAGTATTGAAAGACTGTCCAGAGCGTTGTGACTGTGCGATTCGAGAAGAATGTGAGCAGGAAGGTGCGGTAGTTGAAGATTGTGGGAGTAGTGAGGGCGGGGAATTTGGAGCGGATCGTATGCCTTGGTATAGAAGTAGAATTAAAAAAAATGATGATTGCGAGGTTGTGCTTGCTTCAGAGGCTACGAAAGTCGGCATTAATTCGCCGTAGTAGAGGCCGCGAAGGCGTCAAAATTCTCGAGCATATGTAGTTCGTGTTCGAAGTGCTCGAAATGCTCAAATTTCGGTGAGAGTGTTCAGGTATTCCAGCTCTCAAGCTAAGTGAGAATCTGTGATAGTACAAGGGCTCCCATCGAGAGACGAGTCGAGGCCCTGAAATCGACAAATACCAGCAGGACGACATCGCGGAGTTCGAGAGGCTTGAAATTTTTGTCGGCATCCTCAATCGTTTCAGTGGTTGAAATCACTTCTCTACGTCTTTCCATAGATCGATTTGAGCTGACACGTAGGTAGTTCTGAATGCGGCATTCCAGACCGCATCGGTACCACTATCTATAGATGGACTGAGACTCCATGAGCTACGACTCGCGGGTGGCATTTGTTTGACAGTGGAAATCCTATACTGGTATGTCCGGTGCTTGGCGACGATGCCAAGATGTGGTATGCGCCCTCAGCCAGTGCTCCGGATTTTTAACAGGATTATGACCGCTTGATTGCCTGCGCTGTCGAAAGTAACCCGCATCCTTGGATGGGCTTCTGCGCTATGAACACATGAGATTGGCGTGTGGCTCGAAACTTTGGTCACTTCAAGAGCGTATGACGAGAGACCTAGCGAGAGTGATGCATTGCTTACGCGTCGTGAACATTGGGTGGCTTGATCTCAAGTCAAGACTGCACAGTTCGGAATAGCAGTCGTAATTACGAGTCGAAGTCGGGAGCTTGCTCGTGTGTGGATCGATTGCGTGAGGTGCAGTCAGACTTTCCTCCGTTTCGCTGGTCTTCCTCGGCACTCTCCTCCGTCAGAAATCTCACCATCAATCGGGGTCAATTCAGGTGCGGGAGCACTCTCGTCAGAAGCACTTCTCAAAGCATGTCCTAATTCTACCACGAATTCCTCGCTGATGGGCCCATTGAACACCACCTTTTTGACCCCTTTAGGTCCGTTCAGGAGTGGCTTCAGCACTCTCTGAGACTTGCTCCACGTGCGTACTGGCTGTACAGTCGGTTCGTGCACCGCAACCGTGAGCTTGCCCCCTTTGTCGATCACGGCTTCCAGTGAGTCTATGCTGAGGATCTGCGAAGTGTAACGCTTGTCCCGCTTCTGCGTGGATTGATGAAGATCAATGGCCAGGTTATCGAGGTTCTTAGCGGCGGAAAGACAGCCCATCAATTCAGAAACTCTTGCTTCCACCAAAGTGATGTCCTTCGACAGTGGAGCAGGAGGTAAGGAAATAATCAAGATCAGATGGCGCAAGTATGAGGCCGCGCGATCTGTGATAGGCCATGCCTCGGTTGGCCTTGTCGTCGATTGTCCTGGAAGAATTCTGGTCCATGCCTGGAATCGTCTGAAATCGTCTGAACGTACCGTGCTCAGCACTGTGCCCGCCGTCAGATGGAGGACAAAGCTGTTGTCGCCGAAAAAAGCAGCATACATCTCGTGCTGCAGCCTCCGACAAGCCCTCGCTAGTCCCATATGTGCCGAGCCCGTCGCCGGGCGTAAATTCGTCATGTTGTAAGGAACCGGTTGGAAGCGCTTCAGTCCGCCTTCGGACGGGGGGGCATTCTCTTCCACTCCTGGTTGTGGAGTCAACTTCTGGACGACATGAAGGCTTCGAAAGGTATCGAGTCGTGCCGGAAAGAACTGGTAGGTGGTGTTGGAGGGCACTAGATAGCGGATGATATGCTGCAAAAGTTCTGTTGGGAGTTCTGTAATCCTGCATCTGTCGGTCTTCGCTGGTGGGACGTGGATGTTGGCGTCGGTGGACAGGTCGAGCGAGGGGTCAGCGAGACACGAGTTCCCGTCGACATACAAGACCTCGCTGATAGAATTCGGATAGCCGACCCGCGAGTCTGCGTTGAGACATCTGCCTCCTCCGCCACAGTTGACACATTGAAATGGCTTCTCGCGAGTCCATCGTCCACAGATGGTCGCATCTGACAAGGCATAGAGATTTGGCACCCAGTCCCCTCGCTCGGGACTCAAGAATTGCACCCCCCATGGAGTCTTCCTTCGCTCCTTGTCCTCCGTCCAGGCGATGACCGTCTGGCGGTTCTGCTTCATATTGCCCATGGAGCTGCCAACCTGCAGGGCATCGGAAGAATTCCGGATATGATACCAGATCCTGTTGAGCCATTCGTTTGGCAGCTCCCGGGCGGTGGTTGTCGCCATGTTGTTATGTGCGCTGTGCCCACCTTGCAGGCAGTAGCATGCTGCTGGGCTCTTATATACTGGAATCAGTGCCGTGTGATGGCTGGGCGGTGGCGGCGTCCGCAGAGCGAGGCATAAGCAAACGGTGGCGCTCCGACAAGGAAGAGATTGAAGGCAGTGTGGCCAATGGAGAAGATACGAGACCCATAACTACTTAGCAGATCTTGATATAGTCCTGTGACAAATAGCCCGATTGGCACGGCTGGGGCGCCAGACTGCATATGGAGGATGGGAGTTCCAGGCAGAATTTGCGACGATCTGGAAGCAGCCTTGCGCTACACGTTGCCCGGGCGTCTCACAGCCTTCTTTTGACGCTCGGAGATGAGAGGTGAAGTGCTCACATACACGCGCACACAGACTCGGAAGGGCCCATTCATGATTGTGAGGTGGCAGCCGGTGCTGGAGGAGTTTTGGCAGCAGAGGGAACATGCTCGAGCACAACCCCACAGAGAAGCTTCTCACCCAAACCAGGATGGCGCGTCGACGGCTGACGATGTGACGATTTAGTGTCTTTGTTCCTGATGCCAGTCGGGGTGATACAGTAGCACAGTACATAGGCTCGGGCGTGCTGCATGTACGGTATATACCAGAAGCATTATTACCCCCTCCCCTTGCTCTTCCTAATTGAACTTTCGTTCGCATGTGCGCAGGGCTGGGAGCTGGACTCGACGGCCGCAGGCACAATAATCATGTCGAGCAACCCGTTCCGGCGCTCGCGCATGCCTGTCGAGCCAGACCCCAAGTCAGCAAACATCTTCGATCCCACGGTCCCAGCCCCCGCTCTCGAAGACGCCGGTCCCAGTAAGATCGCCATTGTGCCCGAGTACGTATGACTGAGGAGAGGATCGACGGGTTGACTCGTGTTAGCGACGCCTCCGAAACGAACAAAGAAAAAGAGGGTGGTGATCCAAACCCCACCGCATTCGCCAGAGTTCACATACAGTCCTCAGGATGGAGGGAAACGACCGTCAGCCTCCGCCTCGGCCACGGCCACGAGAACACCCTCCACTCCACCACCGACCGTCGCGCGGACCGTGGAAGATAGCGAGAGCGAGTCGACCAGCATTGCCGACGGTTCGGAGTTGGAAGGGGTCGCGGCGCATGCAGGAAGCAATCGGCACGACATGTCGGGCTCAGCGGCAGTGGGCGAGCGGGCTGTGAGGGCTCCATATAATCCATTCGCGAAAACACTGGCATCCAGCGAGACGGGGCTGGGGTATCAGACGGCGAGAGCAGGGCAAGAGGGCGACGATGGGGACACGAAAGGGTACAAAAAGCCGGCGATGGATGTAGACATGTTTACAAACATTTTGATGACGGGAGGACCTGTGCCGACGGGCACGTCGAGTGCAGGCGGACCGACCAGGCAGCATGACAGCAGCAGTAATACTACAGATACATCGTCGGTGTTCGATGCTGCTTACGGTTTGCACCCGGAATCGCCGACCATCGGGTACGATGACTATCACTCGGCGTCGGAAGAGGAGAGTGATGGAGAGAACGAGCAGTCGAATCTGATGGGTGCCGGGCGGTCCGATGATCTCGCACCGCCTGCACCGCCCAAGCCCAAGCCCAAGCGGGCGCCGCAGACGGTGTCGTTTGCGGACTTTGACCAGTCCATACCTCCCGACTTTCAGTCGTCCGGGCCGCCAGCGAATATAGCACACGTCACGGGCATCTTGCGAACCTCCAGTCCCGCCCGGGCCAACAGCGATCTCAACAAGCCGCTGCCACCACCCCCACAAGCTGTCAAGGAGCCAAGTCCGCCCATTGTTCCCGCCAAGGATCCTCCGTTACCCCAAGACCGGGCCACCGCGGCTCCCGTCGACGAAGAAGCCATGCCAAGGAAAGTGCCGCCTCCGCCACCTTCGTCTCGAAGACAGCCCGGTGGCCATGGTCGGAGCAGGAGTGTGTCGAACGCATCAGACCTTACCTCGGATTCGGTGATAGCCACACCGGCGCCGGATGCACCGAGTCTACAGCACAAGGTCGATGAGGCACCCAACAAGCCTGCTCCCCCATTGCCACCACAGCGGAGAAATATGGCCGCCGGCACTCAACCAGCAGCAAATACGCCTCCGCCAATCGCATCACCACAGCAAGGCGACAACAAGCTGGCCCCGGTACCGCCTCCCCGCCGACATGGTTCTAAACAGGGCAGCAGTACCTCTGCCAGTCGACGGACGTCTGATGATCTTACGACCGGACGTCCAAATGATTCCGCTCCAGCCGCAGGTGCTCTTGCGCCCCCACCTCCCCGGCCTCGCAGGGAGCGCGGTTCGAAGAGGAGCAGCCTCGATGGCCCGCCAGTGTTATTGCCACGGCGCCTCAGTAGCGAGCACTACCGTGGCGCAAGTTTCGATAGTGAGCGCTCAGCATCGATCTCCAGCTTACAAAAGGTTGCCGAGAGCACAGAATCGTCGGAACAAGCCGTCGTCTCCCCCGAGTCGAGCCGAGATATATTGGCCGACATGGCCGCATTTCAGGCGGAAATTGATGCCTTGAGAGCAGCAGATGCGGAGGCACGATGAGAAAGAAGGATGCCAAGCCGCAGGGCGGGGGGTCCCACGCCACCCCCGAACGTGGAGTCGAACATGATCACCGCCCTCGTGCCGGGTGTGCTGAGAGCAGAGGGTGGAGGGTAGCGGTAATCCGCAGCATCGTCTGCGGCGTGCTCTCCACGTGTGGGGTACAGGAGGTGCCAACACGCAATTGGTCTCCACGCGAGAAAACATGCATACCCCAAGTCATTGTGCACATCATTACTGCTGTCAGCTAGTGCTCGCTGCAAAGACATCACCAAAGCCCGATACCATGTTTCCCTTGCTTGGCTGCCCGGCAGGGCCAAGGGAAATTGAATGTCTCCTCTCGCGAATCCTCTCCTCGACTTCACCTCTTGCATCTCCCACCATAATCAGCCCATCGTTGCATCTCAGGCTCGTGGACATCGACCCTTCCAACATGGATACCCACATTGCCGACCAGAAGCTCCAGGATCTTCGCGTGGAAGAGCTCACCGTGAAGACGGGCGCCGATGCGCGAGCTACTGCGCAGTATGAGATTGATCCGGTACGAGAGAAGGCACTCCTGCGCAAGCTTGATCTACGAGTCGTGCCCGTCCTTTGGTTCCTCTTCATGTTGGCATTTTTGGACCGGACAAATATTGGTATGGAAATGGCCAGAGAATCATGCTTGGTGGGCAAAACTTGATGATGTGAAAACTGATATCACGCCTCATGAAAACAGGCAATGCAAGAATTCAGGGCATGACCACTGATTTAAATATGCAAGGCAATGACTATAACATTGCTCTTTTCATCTTTGTATAACAATGGCAGTCGCGACACCATTCGAAAAGCTGCGAACTGACACCACACAGTTTGTGCCCTACATACTGTTCGAAGTGCCATCGAACATCCTTATCAAGCGCATGGCACCCTCCACCTGGATCGCAGTGATCATGACTCTCTGGGGGATAGCGACGATCGGTCAAGGCCTTGTTCGCAACAACGCCGGTCTGCAGGCGATGCGCTTCCTGCTAGGACTTTTCGAAGCCGGTTTCTTCCCGGGATGCTTGTATCTGATCAGCATGTACTATAAGCGCTATGAGCTTCAGTGGAGATTCTCAATCTTCTTCACGGGCTCAATCCTGGCCGGAGCATTCAGTGGATTGCTGGCGTATGCGATTGCAAAGATGGACGGCATTGCTGGATACAGTATGAAGAGCGGTCCCCTCAAGTGCTGGGTTCACTGCTGATCATCTGCGAATCAGGTGGTTGGAGATGGATATTTATACTGGAGGGAATATTCACCACCTTGGTCGGACTTTCCGCAAAGTGGTTCATTCCCGATTGGCCCGAAACTGCCAAATTCCTGAATCACGAGGAGAAGGAACTGTTGGTGGCGAGGCTCGTGGCCGATGTTGCCGATGCGAAGATGAATCGTCTCGACAAAAGGGCTGTCCGGCGCATCTTCAGTGATTGGAAAATGTACTGTGGAGTACTCATGTATTTTGGGATAGTGAACACTGGTTACGCGACCTCTGTACGTATTCATCCTCCCACGCTTTACACTCACTAACCACTTCACTCACTCAGTTCTTCACGCCCACCATCATCACCCAACTCGGCTACAAAGCAGAAGCGGCCCAAGTCCGCTCGATCCCGATCTTCATCGTCGCGGCCGTCTTCTGTGTCCTGACGGCCTACCTGACCGACCGTCTTCGCCACAGATACACCTTCACTCTCGTCGGCTGCTGCATCGCCACCGTCGGTTACGTCATCCTCCTCAATCAAGACCGTGTCACCACGGGGATTCAGTACATGGCCATCTTCTTCATCGTGACTGGAGGATACATGTGCCAACCTGTGACTCTCGCCTGGGTTCAGAACTGCATGGGAGGTCATTATAAGAGAAGCGTGAGTTCCGCCATGATGGTCGGCTTCGGGAACGCAGGTGGAATCGTGGCGAGCAATGTCTTTCTGGAAAGCGAGAGGCCCGGATTCAAGACGGGTTATGGCGTGAGTTTGGGCTTGGTATGGCTGTGTGCGGCGGCATGTTTGACGTTGTTGTTGGGAGTGAAGGCCGAGAATAAAAGGCGAGAGAGGGGAGAGAGGGATTGGAGGTTGGAAGGCGAAGACAAGGATAATCTGGGCGACGATCATCCGCATTTTAGATTCACCTACTGAAGAGCTAGATTTCTCGTCTATCTTCGTTTCCCGCTCAGTAGATCAACTCTCCAGACCATCAACTGATGCCAAGCTTTCCCAGCGTCAGCAGACTGTCGGTCCTGGCAGCGGCGGAATTCAAGCCCACCATCCCAAACTCTGCTTTCTTCTGCTCAAGAGCCACGATCGCCTCTCCCTCCACCTTGAGATCCCGCTCCGTCCTCAAGTTGATGACGTTCATCGCCAACGCATCAATATCGACCTTCGCGGCTCTCTCCTGCGTCCTCCTCATGAGCGTGCGCGTGTGCGTGGCGTAATTGACGGCCAGCTCAGTCTGCGCCCTCACACAGTCGCCCATCAACACTATACTCTCATCTAACCCCCCGGTGGAGAATCTCTTCACGAGAGTCTCGCTTTTCTCATTCCCCGGCAATCGCAGATCCCGTCCGATACGCTGCCGCCCGTCGATATTCCCGGAAAGATCTTCCATCGACATATCGAGCGCCTGCCGGAGGTTGAGGAGCTCACTGTTCCCTCGCGACTTCGGCTGGTGTGAGTCCGGCCTATTCTGCTCTCGTACGCGATCGTGTCCGCAGCAACCTTCCAAGGCGATATGTAGCGCCTGATAGAGGGACAACATCAATTCGTGACCCTCGCTCGAGACGCCACTGTCTTCTGTCCTGCTGTCAGAGTTTGGGCGTGCATGAATTTCCCGCGCTTCGAAAGCTACTCGCTCGTGGCCTTTTGATCTTGGCCTGACGGATGGGAGAGGGATTGTCTGGTCCGACAGCATGACCAAGCCCCACCGGCGAGTGCTTCGCTTCTTCGATGGAAGCGGCTGCGCCCAATTGTACTGAAGAGGGCGATATTGTGGTGGGGAATGGGTTGCGCCTTGGAAGATCGGGATCCTGGACGTCGTGGTGGTTTTGTGATTCATTGTCGCTCGCTTTCTCGACTTAGCACGCTCTTAGTAGGTTGTTGCTTCGTTGATTTTAATTGTTTGTAGCTGTGCTCGGCAGAAAGATGAAAGCATTATGGAATGTATTTCTGCGAGTGTTAGGGGTCAGTCATGTAGCATGTGATGAAGATATTGTCTCTTTTGCATATGACATTGTTTGAGTCAATCGTTCTCTGTGAGCCTCGACCCTCGATGCTTCAAGCATGTGCAAAGACTGCGCGACATCTTTCACTCACTTCTTACTTCAACGTGACCTTCAATCTATCCTGAGTATCCCCATTGTGCAGATTCCCATCATGCGTTGACTGAGCCACAGTTTGCGCTGTGTATAATTCAGCTGACCTCGCTGCGAAGTGGAGTAACCGCTTTGTCGACATTAAGCTATTCTCCTGCAGCAGCATCGAATGTCTACATAAGCTTGGTCATGACGAGGTCAACAGCATCTTGCGTCAGCAGGCGCCCCCGTAGACATAAACCGTTGAGAATGCCAGTGCCAAGACCCCATTTGATCCATCAATCTTGTGAATTGGACGAATGCTGGAGCTGGAATATGGTTCGCGCTGAGAATTATCGTTGTTCCTTGTTGATAAGGCAATGGCGAATCCTCACGTATGCGACGGATGCGAGGTTCGGTAAGAGCTCTGTCAGCCACAAACGCCTTAAGTTTGGAAGTCCACCACGTGGTCGAGTGTTCCTTGTCCCGCTTTCATCACGACCTCGCAGTCCCCAAGGGTTTGCATTCCCTTGGCAAACGCTCCTCTGATCTTGACTACGATGGTGTGCTGCTATAGGTCTTCAGCGCGCCGAGCACTGCTTGGCAAGCATGATGACCAGGGAACATTCGCCTTGGGGACCCACAGCTGAGTCGTTCAAGCCGACACCCACCTCATCATGGCCGGACCATTCGGTATCGATCGCGCCCGATCTGTTCCGAACAGCATGATCGTATGAGAAACCCTGGACGCAGAAGTCTCACAGCCTACCTCTAGCCGATACGGGAGCAGAGTCACAATCGTTGATGAAGTTGGTGAAGGAATGGTTTTCAAGTCAATACTCGACCGTGATCCTGCTTTGTATTGAATCTTGTCACAATATAAATCACGTTGCTGGCTGCATACACGCATTTCGGTAGTCGTAGAGTCGCGTGGAAGCGTCAATATAAGTTGGTCAATCTCGGTCACTGGTGCGCGGCTCCCTACGGAACATAGTGACCATACTCAGCTCCTCGGAACCTGTCTTGTCGAGCTACCAGTTGTTACTCGTCCAGGTCACCCCCCCAACATCGTCATAAGTCTTTCGTGTCTCGAGTTGCGTGGTTCAGTTGGTGGGACTCGTGTATGATAGTGTAACCCGGAAAGGAATATTTGCGGAAACAGGTCCGTTGCTACCGCTCTTTCCCTGCTGGCGCTGTTTAGATTCGTTTGCCGACTCCTAGACGTTTCAGTCCCCATGATGAGGGCCATTGTGATGTCTATACATGGTCCTTGTCCAATGTCTGACCATAGCAGTACAGGCCAGCAGTCGCTCGTTGCTCGATCGTGCGTGGGGGTCATTGGAGAGATAGCAGAGGCCGCTCTCCACTGTAGGCCGGAAGATGGGCTCCATTCCGCATAAGGGTTGGTGTGTCGGATTCATCAGAGTCAGGATTATCAAGCCTGCTGAGCTGGAGAAAGCCTCCTACTATGGGTCGGTTATGTTTACACTCACCCGCAAAGTCATTTTTTCCAGCAGTGCCGCGGTGCAAGTGAAGTGGCAGACCACACATGCTACTCGGCTCTGCGGAATCTATATTTGCATCTGAATCCCAGCAGCCTCAATTATGCATGCCCAAGATGCCTGTATGCTGTCCGGAAGGCCGTGCTTCTATAAACTTAGACCAGTATTCGGGGTCAACTGAGACGCTCAAATTTTCGCTTGGCGCAACACAGGAGACATACAGTCTTGGATAGGCATCTTGAAAGTGACGTACTCATGTACGGGCCAGTCGTATTCTTCCTTGGTACGCACCAGGACCGCCAGGTTATCCCTCGTGTCCCTGCTACTGCCATGCAGAGGAAGGATGTCTTCAGATGATCAAGTACAAATAGTGCTGGACTGCTCCGATCCAGATAGATAGGTATTTCACCAATAACTTGTGAACACTTTCGAAACTCCTAGGTTTTGTTCAACATGCGGTCCACTCTCGCTCTCGTTACCATGCTCCTGGCCCTCTTTTCCACCGCCTCCGCCATGGTCCGAGGAAGTCGTGCATGTTGCATAGGAGCTCTAAACTCATGCAAGTCCAAAGGAGCCTGGGGTTGTAAGTGCGTCCCAACAGTTTCTGCCTGAATAGATGTTAACTCTGTACTCCGTAAGGTGTACAACTCGCCGGACCCAACTGCGTCACACAGACGAAGGTCTGTGATGCCCGCTGCGGCCACGCTGGTTATGCCTATCAGAAGCATAAGTAGGTCACCACATGTATAGCGCAGCAGCCAAGAGACTGACGCAATGACCTTGGAACAGCTCGCCCGATCGTCAATGCGTTTGCAACTATGAGGACGCCAGCAAGATATCTCCATCTTGTCCCAATCCGCCCAAAACGCCAACCAAAAAACCAAAATCCCATATTAAAGGCGGCCAGTGTTGTTCTGAATTCCTCAAACAATGCCATTCTGAGGGGGCCTGGGGGTGCGTGAAAGAAGCTGCAGCATATTGCGTCAACCAGACGAAAGGTTGCGACACGATCTGCGGAGGTTCCGGCTATGCTTACAGGAAGCGCAAGTATGTGCCGCACACACGTGAGGAGCAAGGACTCGTGGCTGACCAAACGTGCACAGTTCGGACGATCAGCGCTGTGTCTGCTCTCCAGAAGATGCAAACCAGCCTTCAGGAGGCGCCTGCTGAGCTGCAGAGGGAAGAGAAGTCCCTCTTCGATCACTGCAAAGGAGCCTTGAGTAGGAGTATCGGCGCAGCTCTCGCATTTGGCATGCTTGAGCACGTCTGCATGAATCATTTGTTGAGCGTCTTGAGTTCAATGGTGTTTATTAATGGGATCAATTTTCGAAGCCTGGTTACCCTTTCCATGGTTACCCTGCATACCTCCTAGGTGGTATCCTGTCTCGTCAAATTAACGCCTAGCCTGTCGTTTTGCTCTCGCGTCGGTAGCGGCAACTATGATCTCGAGGCTCATCGTTGGTGTGGTTGGTGAAGCAGAGCAGGCAAGCTGCGGTGATGTGCAGTGGGCCGGAAGTTCTTGGCACGCATCGAGACGACCCGGACCTCACTCCTGACCCCATCACTGCGACTTGCCCTCGTAAGATACCTCTCTACCCATGCATGCACGCAGCATCCCTTGTCCATCATCGCGCTCCAAGACATCACTGACACAAATGCTATGAATATAGATCTTGGAGCTGTCAAGTGACGACCTGAGGTGGACTCTGCGTACGCAATATATGGACCAGCAACATGTCAGTCAGAGCTCCGATACGAGGCGGAGCTGTCCGAATTCGTTACGATAGGTCCACACTCCCTGCAGTATACGAGATGAAAGGACACACACCAAACGCTCGATGTCACATGTCATACGACATGTAACCGTGTTCCGATTGGTATCTTGGATTCGAGCAGGAGGATATGTTCACTGTTCTTGTTTGGCGGCATATGCACGATCTCACAATGAGTGTTGCATGATCGTCGAGCTACCGCGTGTTACCGTTGTATATGAACGATATATGTGCTTATAGCGGGCGATAGGAGACGGAGTTCATCGCCGCAAGTGTTGCAGATTTTCTGTACTCAGTATCTGCGCACTGGGTGATACTCGCGGCACGGCGCTGGGACTTGGAGCTGATCGAGATGAACTTGGTCACGACCCCATACACATCCAGGCTGGCCGGAATGCTTCGGATAAGCTCTGAACATAGGACAACGGGTTAGGTCAAGTTCCTCCTGGCAGATACTGATATCTGTCAAGAAGCCGCATTTCAGCCAGTTGAAGCAAAATGTCAATGGCCTATCATAGGCCGCAATCTGCCACAGACGTCAGACAAGCGTGTCTGAGTACTGGCGCAGACGTGCCTCAAGCAGCGTGAGCGGCTTGCAATGATATTCGTAACAAAAAGCGTCACTAAAGCACAGCTTTTCCCTTGAGACGATGCTTTGTACCACCAATGTCGCCGTTTTTGCGAAGGCGAGAGACCTCCGCATTGAGCGGCTGGACTGTTTGCATGCCGAGCTGCACAGTTCATTTTCCTTATGCATGTCGAAAAGCTACTTCCCAGAGGGTTGTACCGAACAGGCTTTTGAATCGAAGCTCCCATCGCGTCTTCTGCCTTGAAGTATTCATCGTCGAGATTCGGATTCTCCACCTCTGGTTGCGTCTCTTGAAAGATATCGTTCGGAAGACCCGTGTCGGCAGTCCTGACCCGGCTGCTTCACTTCTGATAATACTGCCGTGGCCAGAGGTTCTAGAAGATTTGGTGTCCATTGGTCATAATCATCGTCCAATTCCTCGATTCTGCAGGCAATATTATCGACAGCTTTGAGTTCCATCATCAGGCTTGGGTGGAGCAAGCTGGG
This sequence comes from Pseudocercospora vitis, assembly GCA_026120125.1. NCBI lineage: Eukaryota > Fungi > Ascomycota > Dothideomycetes > Mycosphaerellales > Mycosphaerellaceae > Pseudocercospora > Pseudocercospora vitis. The sequence continues at coordinate 295,928 of JALRML010000031.1, read as the reverse complement.
AAGAGTGTGAGCAGGAGGCTTTCAGCTTTACGCTTCCTGGGCAGCTTCGGATGTAACGTTGCGCATGGTTGCAGCTGTACGATGGCCTATGATCTAGGGTTGTCGACGAGCAAGCTGGCAGATTCTGCAGGCGTAGCTTTAGCGCAGTTGCTCACTGCGCGATACGGATGATCAATGAGCATCGCCATAGTGGAAGATGCAAGACCTGTGTTGCAACACTGTCGTGGCATACATAACAGGGCGTAAGAACACAGAAATACTTGACTTACCAAGTCACTGGAGGGCAGCCTGTGCAGAATGATACTTGGACGCTGTATGGCGTACGCCAGATTGACAGTTGAATCGAACAAAGGCTGTACATCATGGTGCAACTCAGCTTATCACACAATCCACTCATTTGCGCCCTTCTATGCCCAGGACTGTGCTGATCCTCACCAGCGGTGCTGCACTGCGTGTTTTGGCGTACTGTTGTATGTTTGATCCCATCTTGGTTCTAGTCTCCCAGACCGTAGCTTGTAACCCTGCTCCAGTAGAATGCACGATCGTTCCTTAACGTGAATACTCCCCAGTCGTCAGTCAACTTGTTGTGGCTCCAGAAGCCCTTCCAAGCGAGCTTATTATTCCTCGCTCCCTTGCCGGCGTTCGCCAAAGCCAAGTGCATCTTGTAGTTGTACTTTGGCACAGCACCTTCGGTCTCAACGAGAACGTCACCCTCAATCTCATCTTCTCCAGACTCCAAGTCAGGAACGGAGGAATGTGGCCCAGAGAGTCGCCAGCGTCCACGAAGAGCATCGCGCATAACGGCCTGAGGGAGCATTGAGCCTTGTGGGTGACGATCGTGTAGATGCTCCCGAGTCAGGTAGTGAACGACATCTGCTGGCTCAGACGTGGTGAGGAGGGAGATGCAGGATCCATCGCGGAAGAAGCGGAGGTAACGAAAATAGGTGACTACGTGCACCGGTGCGCCCCAGGTTAGGGTGTTTGTGCTGTTAGCTCCGGCACGAGTGTAATTGACAGTGCTGATGTAGCAGCCATTGAAGCGTATCCTCGGCCGTGATCGGAACATCTGGCGCCAGGATGACTGATACTGGCTGTGAAGGAGCTCCTCTGTGAGCACAGCATAGGCCAGTGCTTTCTCCTCGGGGATCGGAGCTAAAGTAGGTGGGTTCTCAGGATCTCCATGGTGGACTTCACCAGGGTACTGAGCTATTTGGTCATTGGTTCCCAGTGGGATGCCGTCAATGTCGACCGCGTAATCGTAGTGCATAGCAGGGAAGCCATATGGTGAGTCCATTGCCACACGCCTCCAGATGGACTGTTCCGAGAGTACCAGGTAGGCCAACCGCTTGCAGACCAATGCGAGCCTGGCGAATTGTGCAACGTCAGTGACAGCCAGCTCAGCAAGGATGTCAGTCAGGATCTCTTCCGGTAGCTCGGCGATTGGGCATCGTTCACGTGGTGAGAGATCAGTAGCTGGCTCGGGTGGCTCGATATTAAGCCGCGAAAAGTCATCCACTAGTTGCTTGAGAGTCGCCGGCAGCGCTTCGCCCGAGCGTAGGGAGTGATGGTCCGTCCTCGCCATCGTCGCTGAGCCATTCGACGGATTCGGGTTCGCCGCTTTGGGTTTCTTGAACGCAGAAGGAGGAAAGTGTTTGCGCTTGTACGTCTCATGAACGCCGTCATCAAGCTGTAACTTACCTCAGCACGTATCAGACAGACAGCAGAGATATGGGACGCACTTTAAATGCTTTGCGATAATGATTCAGGCTTTCGCCCAGCTGGCCCTGTGTCTCCTTCTCTACGGCTTTCTCATAATGCTCGAGAGCTGAGCTTGGCTCCCGATAAGCCTCTCTATCGTGCTTCTGCCCTTCTGCGCCCAGCCTCAATTGCTCTTCTTTGTCCGGCAGATCATGGTATGCCTTGGGGGCGACTTCTTCATTGAAGTTGTCTTTCCGGCGCGCGGTAGACGGGCCTGCAGTATCGAGCCAAGGTTGTGACGCCTTCACACTTGAAGTCTTATCTTCTTCGCCTGCCTTCTTCCACAAATCTCCTGGCTTCTGAGTCCTATTCTCAACCTCTTCTCGCCACTTCTGCCGAAATGCCTCAAGCTCAGCCTCGTTCTCGGGAGCGGCGTCGATGCTAGGTGTTCTGTCGTGCGCACTCATCTTGAGTACAGTTTGCTAGGAAATATCGATCGTGGCACTGGAGGAGAGGTGATGTGTAGGAAGAGTTGCGAATGACGTTTGCCTCTAGGACGCTCGACACTGAACACCGCAGATCCGAATCCAGCTAGTCTACCCGAGCCCCGATCTCGGAAGGGAACGGCACGCCAATGCGATCTCGAAGTTAGACTTTGATGGTTCCATCATCGAATCATCACTCCTGCACAACCATCGAAAGATAACGGCTTTTCAGTCTGACAACCGCACTGCATTGCACTAAATCGCCCCCAAGACCCTTAAGTGGTATCGAATACTCACTGCTGAGAGCGGAAGCGTGCATACTGGATTTGGGCCTGCGAGAGGGGGTCTGGATTGGTGGCGAGTCAATCGAGCTTTGACGCGCTGCTCGGCGCGTTAGAAACAGAGCAGGGAACAGACAGGCGAAATGGCGTCGCTACACACACAAGGCCAGCGCCATGAGAGAATACCCTCTGGAAGCGATGGAGAGACAGCATCATCCCATGCGCCTCCGCCACCAGGCCGAACGGCGGCAGACCCAGAAACATCTGTCGTGGAGAAGATGATGTGCGCTGTTGCCGGCAGCATCCTGACTTCCTTTCTAAGTATGTTAGATCGTCCTATTGACGGAGTTTGGGCCACAACTTGCTGACTGCCCGTTAGTCACACCTCTCGACGTTGTTCGAGTACGATTACAAGCGCAACCAAGTCCGTCTCCCTCCGCAAGACTACCCAGCTTCGTCCAATTACCTCCGAACCTCGGCGTCACTGCGTGCTGCCGGGAGGTCTTTTGGGTGCAGAATCAATCTCAATTCTGCGTGGCTGCACCCTCCGAAGCCGCCATCATGAATCTAGACAAAGTGGTCTCTGACTGTGCTGCAGAAGAGACACAACGTCGGACCATCAACTCTACTTTCGACGGCTTAAGGAAGATCGCGAAGAATGAGGGTGTTTGGACGTTATGGCGTGGCTTGAGCCCGACTCTTGCCATGGCGATTCCCGCCAATGTCATCTATTTTGCTGGATATGATTGGCTTCGGTGGAGTCCGAAGAGTCCTATGGTGGACAAAGTGAGCGACTCTTACGCGCCGCTGGTCGCAGGAACCGTTGCGCGCATACTTGCGGGATTTGTGGTCAGCCCGATTGAAATGTTGCGGACACGAATGCAGGCTTCATCGAGCAAAGAGCAAGGACGGGGGATCATGCGATCGACAATTGGAGGCATGCAAGAGATGGTTTCACAGCAAGGATATCGCTCACTATGGCGCGGACTCAGCCTGACCATGTGGAGAGATGTACCATTCTCTGCCATGTACTGGTGGGGCTATGAATATGGCCGACAACGTCTGGACAAGCTGCGATTGCAGAAGGGAGAGATTGTCGGCAAACCGCAGAACGAACATCTGAGCCATTGGGAGCTGCTCACGGACTCGTTCATCGCTGGGGCAGCTGCCGGCGCTATTGCAGCCTTCGTCACAACCCCTTTCGATGTCGGCAAGACCCGACAGCAGACTGTCATTAATTCGAACATGTCTCTGGAGCAGCGGAAATCGCTACCGGAAGGCAAGATAATGCCGCGCTTCCTGTGGCACATATACACTCAGGAAGGCTGGAATGGCCTGATGAAGGGTTGGGCAGCGCGGACGCTCAAAGTTGCTCCCGCCTGTGCGATCATGATTTCAAGCTATGAAGTAGGGAAGAAGATGTCTTTGAGGATGAAGGAGAAGCGTGACCAGCAGAAGATGGATTTGGAATGATTGCTGCTTTGTGGCAGCACCTGTGACCAGCGTTCAAGCATTCCCGGCGCTCTGCATAGACTGGGTCGATCACAAAAGCATTCGACTCAACTGATACCCAATGTACAATAACGAAAGCATCATACTGATACTTTTGTGTACCATTCAACGCAACTGCGTTCTTGACCGAGACAGAATCATTCTCCCACCACTTGCTCCTGTGCTGCCAGTCTCCACTTGCTGCATTTTCCGACAGATCTTGGCCACAGGAGCCGAATCAATCGTACGACCAAATGATTTGGCCACAGCTCATATAGAGATACTGCCGCATTCAGACCACATCTGGTATCAATGGGTCTCGCATCACCTCAGTGCTCCATATTCGATGAGACGGAGGCGTCTATGGAAACCGACATGTGGAAATAGCCCTACCTATGAGTTCAGAGGGAGAACTTGAAGCGAGCAAAGAGAGTGAAAACATGCTTCATATGCCACGAGAAACCTGTGCCGGATGCTATCCTACTGCGTCTTCTTTCCCAATGGTTTCCTGGCGATCATCAAATGCATGGGGGTGAAGATTCCCAGTTTTCCTCCGTCGCGACAGCCGAAAGTGCACATTGCGACACTGTCCAGAGCTTCCATCTGCGAAGGATGGGTCAGACCGAGCTTGTCCAAGACCTTGATGAAGCCATAGACGATCCGATAGAGCGTTGGGTTGAGCTTCAGGGCCATGTACTTGTCGTAGAAGGTCGGGGTGTGGAGGCCGGCAAGAGAGTGCCTATCAATGGAATCAGCACTAGTGGTCGTCAATGCCTGAGAGCTTGTGTTGGACTCACCACCAAGGAATGGGATTCCCCTTCGCGACCGCTCTATCCTCATCAAACACGATCTCGAAGCCAGCCTCACTGAGAGCGGCCAAGTGTTGCTTCGCAGTTTTCAGATGCGGCACACTCCCGCCCCTCTCGATATCATATCTCACTTTCCGATGCTCCTCGTTGCCATCATCATACTTCGGAGTGATCACCCACTCCAGGTTTCCCAGGACACCACCCGGCTTCAGAACGCGAAAAGCCTCCTGATACGTCTTCAACATGTCCGGACCACAACAAATCGCCTCGATCCCGTACGCCCCGTCAAAACTCTCACTCTCAAACGGCAGGTCCATGAAATTCCCTTGCACTAGTTGGACCTGGTCGCGTAGCCGCACTTCCTGATTGATTGCCGTCCCACGGTCTACATGCAGAGAGTTGACCGTGACACCGGTGACATGACAGCCGGTGAACCGTGCAATTTCCCTCGCCGGCCCTCCCACGCCACAGCCCATGTCGAGAACTTTCCAGTCAGACCTGATCCCCATTGACCAGGCGAGGTGGTGGTCGTGACGGGCTTGGGCGGCTTCCCAAGATTCCCCGGGCTGGAATCCGCAGAAGTGGAATTTGTTGCCCCAACCGCGTTGGTAGAGGTCGGTGATCATGTCGTAGTAGGCCTCGTTGAGCTGGTCGGCTTCGAGGTGACGCTTGCGACGCTCTTCTTCGGTCACGACTTTGTAGTCTTCAGACTTATCCTCTTTGACCCAGACGTTGCGATATATGGCACCGCTGTCGTGCTGTTTGGTCGCCATGTTGTTGACTGTGATGAAGGCGAATCCTGGCGTGAATACTTGAAACCTGATGGTAAGTGGGCTTACTGTTGTAAATGTAGCTTCATGTTAGTTTTGTCTTTGTACAAATTCGAACTTTGTGTGGAGGTCTTGATATTGTTCTTTGCATGGCATTGTTTTGCTGAACTCGGAAGTCGCACATATGCAGCCGTCGGTCCCAGGCGTGTAAGTCACAACATGCGATGCGACTGGTAATCGCTTTCCTGCAGACGAAATTCACCAGACTGTTGAGCAACCCATGACGTGGAATGAGTACATTGCTACATTAATACTCATCGCCGGGTGGTAGTGTCTCTATCAGATCGCAATTACGTTGGCCGGGAAAGGAACTGTCCGACGACCATCGTATCAGGCATATAAGCGCATGTAGGGGATGCCATCGCACCAGGGCGGACTCAGGTTGATTCTGCTAGCACGTTGTGGTAAGGTAGTTGTAGTAGTCGCTGCACTTTAGCTGTGGTGATAAGTAGATATTCAATCAGGACAGCAGCTATGCCTAATATGGACTAGCGTAGATCACCAGCCCTCTCAGCTGGAGCATCTTCCAGAGGCCACTTACTTCTGAGTGTCGCCCGGTCATCCTCTAAGTATGTTCACCGAGGCTGATTGCCATGTGTCGTTGCCATTATCCAACATATCCAAGCCACCATCAAGCTATGGCTATTTTACTGCTTGGTAAAGCGATCCCAGAAACCGCGTCAGTGCTGGAGAGGAAGGACTGTTGAAGACAGCACTGTAGAGGTGTAGCCCTTCTGAAAGTGAGCCTAGCCTTGCGAACAGTGGGATCCACATGGTAGCTGACGTATTGCGTTACGATGAGACTAGATTGTTTCCGCGATATGTTCTTGATGTGCCATCTGCAATCAGCGTCCGCAGCAGCAATCGCTGTCTGTCCATCTTCGCATCCATTCAAACACAGGGAACGAATAATGAGACAAGCCTTGCTGCTCAGTGCAACGAGTAGAGCCTAGGAGGCACCGACCAACTGATCTTCCAATCCTGGGGAATTCGCCATCCTGTCATGCTCAGGCAGGAAGTTGCACTGTTCAGGCCAGGCTGTCAGAGCCATACCATGTGTCTTTGCTGAGTGAGATTTGTATAAGCACCTCAGTCGCCTCCGGATGCGGATCGATTGGTGATGCGGATAGGTTGGTGGGGAGTTGCTGGTGTGTGAGAACCTCCTCAGTATATGTTACAGACGATTGGTTTCCAACTCCTGGTCCAAAATGCCGGTGCAAGTTCCGGTGAACCAGTGCAGTTGCAAACCTATGCCGCTCGTATGGAAATCCGGCCTGTCCGTCTGGTTCAGGCCCTTGTGCTGTAACCCAGATTTGGACCCACAATACAAGAACCAGATGATCCCTGAGCTGGATTCTGTTTCCGATAGTACGCATGACTCACGACTGTAGTGGTGCAATGTTATATCGTTACGCTGGTCACGCTCTCTCGATTCAAGTCCGTCCATGCCACGGAAAACCAGGTCCCGGAGTGTAGATGCATTGCGGCGGAGACGGGAATGGTTTACCTTGAACATGCCATGTTTGAAGAAACCCTGTACGAACTCTTCGTACATCTTCAGCGAAGCTTTTGATGAGCGAGTGAGGACCAATGTAGCACATTGCGTGCCAGATCTTAGGACCGGCTCTGCATTACCTCGCTGAGATGGACCACTTCGTCGGAGGGACTTGAGGAGACAAATTCAAGTATGGTACAAAATCTGCCAAGAACTACTGCTCACATCTCAGACTAAAACCTTTTTCTCACGAAGATCGTGGGATACTAGATCTGCGTGCACCCCGTCCTATGTGCATATCAACGTACTGTTCTGGGTTCTTCCTTCCCTGTTGTTGTGGTATCTTCGAACGCCAGACTCCTTCGCTAAGAACTTACATGTCTGACTAAAAAAGAAAAACTGTCGGCAGCCCTCCCGATTAAGTTTGAGGACCAGTAGAGTCCACCACCTGGGTGTCCAACTTGTTCTCTGCAGGGAACCCCTTCGATTCTGCGACTGCCGAGGGCAAGTCGTTAGTGGATGTTGCGGACGACTGCACAGCATCCGCGGGCGCACTGCCCATCTTGTCCAATGGCTGTGAGCTCGGCGAGCAGCATTCGGTCAAGACTTTTTTCAATTGTGGGCGCTTGATTGGCTTCGCGAGAAAGTAGTCCATCCCGCTTTCCAAGCAGTCATCCACGTTGCTCTGCTCTGCGAACGCGGTCAAAGCGACGATTGGCTTCGTGAAGCCATGTTGTCGGATGAGCCGTGTTGAGGTCAGTCCGTCCACGTTGGGCATTTGAATGTCCATCAATATAAGATCGAATGGCGGCGTGGTTACTTCCTCGTCCGACGAACTATCGAATGAAGAGCTGAGCTTGACCAGGTCGAGGGCTTGCTGACCATCCTCGGCAATCGTAACATCAAGCACCTTCTCAAGCTTTAGCATCCGTCTGATCACCTCTTGGTTGACTTTGTTATCCTCCGCTACAAGCACCCGGATTCTGCTGAGGTCGCGTTGCGCCTCGTTGGCAGATTTGGTCTTATTGGCCGCTTTACCGATGGCCACAACTTGAGCCGAACCGTTGTCGTCTGGCACAGATGCCATCCTAGGTATTGCTCTATGCGTGGACGCGTGGCGTGAGTCTTCCAATTCCTTGTCGAGTATCACTGCTGAAGCTCTGCCCTTTGATTCTAGCTTCTCCGGCTCTTCACGGATAATGGCAATGGATGATCTCGGGGAGGTCGATACATTGCCGTCTTTGGATGTCCTGGTACTTCCGTGGGCGACATGGCGCAAGGGCAACTTTACTGTAAAGACGCTCCCTTGCCCAACAGTGCTTTGCAATTTGATGTTGCCGCGCATCAAGTTTGCAAGCTGAGTACAGATCGAGAGGCCAAGGCCAGTTCCCGAATGCTTTCTGCTCAGACCCGCATCGCCTTGGACGAACGGCTCAAAAATTTGAGTTCGCATGTCCTCAGGGATCCCTGGACCTGTATCGCGGATTTCGAACTCGATGAAAAGATCTTCGCCTGGTGGCGGTGATGGTGCTCGCTCAGCAAGACTATCGTGCACTTGGCCGACCTCATGAGGGTTTATGAAGTTTGCAGTACCCGCCCTAGCTTGGTCCTCCATCATTTGAGTATGACGACGGCTGTGCTTGGACGAAACTCGCTCCACTCGACTTGCACGAGAGCTACGCCTTATTGGTAGCTCAGTCAATGCCCGTATGGTCACTGTCACACATCCAAGTGCTGGTGTGAACTTGATTGCATTGCTAGTCAGGTTGATGAGAATCTGAAGTATGCGATGGACATCACCCCAGAGGATGGTGTCTCTAAGCTTCTTCTCCCTCAAGTCCACAATCGACCCAGCAGGCTCCTCGAAGACTACACTAAGCTCTATTGCGCGATCTTTAGCTTGCTCCGCAAAGATTGCAAACACTTGAGATTCAAGATCGCGCAGATAGAACTCCTTTTCGTCTAGCTTGAGGACCTGATGGCCGACTTGGTTGGTGCTGAAGGTGAGCAGGTCAGATAGTGTGCGTAATAGAAGGTCGCCGCTCTTGTAAATGATGCCAAGCGATTGCTTCATCCTTGACGGATCGTCTTCCTCCATGCAGACGGCGCACATGCCGAGGATGCCATTGAGGGGAGTCTTGAGTTCATGACTGACGTTCGCAACGAACATTGTCTTACTTTCATTTGCCGCCTCGGCCGCTTTCTTACTGTGCTCGAGTTCGATTGTTCGCTGCCGGACTCTTTCTTCAAGTCTCGTGTACTGGACGTACAGCTCGTCAGACATTTCGTTGAACGTATGGATCAGGTCGGTCATCTCATCCGTAAGCCAGGTCTTCTTCTCAGGCACTTTTCCAGGAATGCGAAAAGTGTCACCTTCTCGTTCCTCAATGTGCAGACCGCCACGTCGTTTGCCACGCCACCTGATAACCTTTTCCACAAAGCCAGTCTTGCGACTTGATCTTACCGAGAAGATAGACTTTTCGCAATTTTTGGCAGTTCTCGTGTCGTCACACGAGCCTTGGCTGTTGCTCTCACCTCGAGGTGGGTGGGTGGTCTGCTCGGTTGCGGCGCGGAGACGCGTGATAGGAAGAACAGCCCAGTACGCCAAGGGGAAGGATACTATCAGCCAGAATCCTCCTACGCCAAACAGACAAGCGATGATGATTGTCCGCAAAGTATCGATTGGTTCCCAGACCTCATTCCGAGCTTGCTCCACAACCACGATCCAGTCTACGAGGTGTGTAGGTGGGATCGAATAGCCGACAGATACCTTTTTGTCGGCTTCATTTTTGCTCTTGATGATGCTACCCACGTCATCAATACCTCGAGTGTCTTCAGCAATGGCTCGCCTGACAGCCGGATAGTCCTTCGCAGGGAAAGGCGGGTTGGCTGTGCCAGCAACGTGCTTTGGATGCCGGCCAGCGACCGACGCATTCAAGGCAATGATGTATTGAACTTCAACATTTTCTGCGGCTTCCTCGTTTCCCACGATCCCCGGTCCGAATTGATTCGTGGTGTTTGTTGGTCCCAGGAGTAAGGTTTGGCCAGTGTTCCCCAGCCCGCGTTGGTCCTGCTGAACAACTCGGATGAGTCTCGCATCTGTTACCACCGTCACCCAGCCAAGGATGTCCGTATCGGAGCTGTTATCCACGATAGGGATTGTGACGGAGAGCAGCGAAAAGGTGGCATTGACCATGAGCGGGCCAAGGATCAAAGTGGAGTCCTCTCCCAGCGATTTCTGCTTATAGTCCGCGGTGTATTCGGTGGTCCCATTGTATTGGAGAGTTGAGATGGTGATATTTGGATATAATGCCGGAGGGAAGCCCGATCTGCCCTGGCCTAGGATCGCCTGATTGCCATTTTCGTCGTCCCATGGGAGCGCGATCGTGTTTGCTCCAACGCCGGTCCCGTTCAGGACAAGACCAGAGCCAGCTGGTCCGCTGGTGTTGCGGCTGTACACTCCTGCCTGCTTGATGAGTGCGTTTGTCAGAGGTCCTACATCGCCCAATGTGGTCCCCAGATCGTCTCGGGCTGCGGCCCAATTGTCGTTGCTGACGTCGGAGCCGTTGTTGTATCGCGCCAAGGCTTGCTGTATGACGGTTCTGGTAGAGAGAAATGTGCCGGCGGTCTGCATCAACTCCAGATTGAATGCGATTTGAGCGGCTTTGAGAGAGGCCGTGGTCTGGAGCTGCTTCGCGGCTACATTGAGTACGAAATTGTGATTGACCACCCATGTGGCAACGGCGAGTATGGCGAGACCAAGCAAAGAAGACAAGACCAGTAATGCTGCCAATTGCTGTCGGATTGATATGCGCATTGCGCGGGATCGAGGGGAGCGCTTTGCTCAGGCAAGACGCCCGCAGGCACGTGCCGTCGTCCGAGGGGATTATTGATGGAAGAAATGCGTCGAAGGGCTCACATCTCCGTGCGCAAGTGTCTCGATGCCCACATTGAGCGATCAACCGGATCGTTCAAGTCTCGCCGCCTGGCCCGGGAGATCCGCGCACTCCGTCCACGCCTGCTGTGCTGTCTTTGCGTATAGCTTTGCCCTCGACTGAAGGGTGTGAATGGGGTCCAGACAGCTGCTCCGCTCCGCTGCGCTCCCTACGCCTTGGCGCCCCTCCATTCACCGCAGTCGCACATAGTGATATCAAGCAGGACGATGAGTGCGCGCGGTCTCCTGGCGAGGAGTTGGAGATGAGCCACCGCCAAGAGCTTAGGAAGACGATTAGAGTTTGTGTAATCAGCCATGTCGTATCCGGGAGGAATGTCAGAGGGTCCAGCTGAATGAATGGGATCGCGTTCCGCGCATGTATTGCTGATGGGAAGTGATGGGAAGTGATGGGAAGTGATGGGAATTCTGACGGCCATCCACAGAGTGAAGCAACAAACACTCGGAGTCGATCGAAGCATCGTATAGCATCCCATGTAGACTGAGAAATGCCTGGCCGCACTGGCGGATGTGGAATTCACTCACCCCCAAAATAGTTCCCGAGTGGAGAGGCCGGGCACCGCTGTTCTCTGCATTCATCACACCACTCTGTGACTATTTCCCCTTCGACTCGCGAGCTACAGGTGAATACCAGTACCTCTGTGTATGCCATGATTCTCGTCGGACATTGCCCAGCGGTGCACGTTCATCCAGACGATCGTAGAAGTCATCGGTGCAGCACTCCCAGCCGAGTCTCCCTCTTTCCGCCATCGCCGCCCCCAAACTCACAGGACAGATATTGATGAGCGTGAGGTCAACGCAGTGGTATCTTCAGTAGGGGTACAAACCGGATTGTGGAGTTGGACTGGCACCCGGATTCTGCCCATGATCGCCTCCTTATCACCGAACTGCTGTGAGCGACCACGATAACGAAGGACTTGCACTCGCCTTGACACTCTCGTTTGCGCCCTTCAACGACCTCACGCCCTATCAGCGACCTGGTGCATGCCCCTTCGACGCACTTCTCTCCCACATGCACCGTTCCAAAGCTACAATAATGCACACCGCGCTTACGATTGTAGCAGGCTCATTGCCGCAAACAAAGTCCAGTTTGATCCAACTTCGACGCAATGGTCGCGTCCGCAGTCCCATCTAAGCGTGCCGATGCACGAAGGAAGACATACTACGCATCCAACCTCAAATCCTCCTTGACAGCTCTGGTCATTCTCCATCACGCTGCTACAACCTATGGTGGGGAGGGCAGGAATCCCTACCAATCCGGCTTTCATGGCCAGGGCTCATCGCCTGCACTGGTTGGGTTCAATGCCATCAATCAGAGCTTCTTCATGGGTTCTTTCATGTATCTGAGTGGACACTTCTCCCAGCGGGCACTGGACCGGAAAGGCAGACTCAACTTCTCGGAAGACAGGCTCCGTCGCTTAGCCATTCCTACCGCCACGTACACGATGTTTGGTGCAGCCTTCTGCTTGGCCGTCGTTCAGAAATTTAATCGACAGCCTGTCAACTGGCAGTTCTTTTGGAATTACTGGAGCCAGTTGCGAGGCGTGCGGGGACCTCTTTGCTTCACGGCCACCCTTTTGGTCTTTGACTTTGCCCTGGCCGGTCTGCACTGGATCCGCGAGAAGTGGCAACCACCTCCCACTCTGGGAAAGCGAGATCGTGTATCGGCCGCTCGACTGTTTGCATCTATCGCAATGACGAGCTTGGGCGACTTTCTCGTGCGAAGCATCTATCCAGTAGGCACCATCTTCAAGCCTCTCCAGCTTAACATTGGCTACGCCCCGCAGTACATGGCATGCTATGTCTTCGGAGCATACGCACCAAATCTGGAATATGGCATCCCTGCCCCTCCAGCACTGGCAATGCTTGGTTGTTTGGCTGGACTCACTACTGTCCTTCTCGCCAGAGATCTCCCTCGAGGATCTCGACCATTCCCAGCCAAGATGAAAGGTGGATACAACAGGCTCGCAGCCTACTATGCTGTATGGGGTAACGTCACGGGCTACTGTCTGGGCAGCTCGGCTCTGACGGTCTATTCGAAGTGCTTCACGGGTAATTGGACATGGGTTAATGAGTACGCGTTCCCAGCATTCGTCGTGCACATTCCTGTCTTAACAATTCTTGGCTGTGCCACCGACAAATGGCAGGCCAGCGGCGCCCAAAAGGCCGCCGTGATTGGTAGCGCTACTGTGATGATGAGCTGGACTGTTGGTCGGGCAGGAAGTGAGATCTGGTTCAACGCAGAGAGGCTGTGGCGAACCTCGAAGGTTGAGCAGAAGTGATACCATTCTGTTGCGCATCACGCAACGCCAATTGAAGTCTCACGGTAGAAGGATCATACATCGCTCCTTGAATTGATAGGACCGACCTTAGAACGAACGCCGACGAGTACACGACTCCTCCAGCAATTGTCCAACCACCCCACTACAAGCAAGTTCCAAGGGGAAGTCAAGGTCGCTAGCACACGCCATCAATCTTCGGAATCCTGCTTCGTGGTCTGAACTGATTCGTCATGCCTTTCTCCCATCTCGGGAATCTGCTTCTTGCCTGCCATTGTAATCAGTGATTGCCGGGTGCACACAGCTTCTCGTCTACATACACCGTTTTTCGGCTCCACTCTTGCCGCGAAGCGGCATGCTCTGGTATGAGACCTCTGAAGCGCGCGTTGGCGCTTGCGCCTGTCACCGAAGCAGCACGAGCATCGCCATCAACTCCATCGGACCAGTAAGCGCAAGCCTTGGGAAACGGCTTCAACCCCCCCGACCCTCTGTCTTGGAGTTGCCGTACGCCTTGCGTTGTACCATCTGCTTGCCTGTACTGGCTGTTTTGGGAAGCAGTTTTATCAGCACCTGGACCGGGTCCATACGCTGGGTGTTCGGAAGGACAGGCACTCTGTTGTTGGCGTTGTGGTGGTTTGCTGCGAGACGATGTCCCAGAATCCTCTCTCAACGAGCGTTCCATGGTGGAAGAAGGTATGTGGGGCATGCGCGGCAGAGTCACTTAGTGCGTGGCTAATATATCTGCGAAGGTCCGATTGTCTGGATCCCGCTATTATTGTAGTACAGCACCAACAGATGGAGCAGGGGACCCTCTAAATGTATCTAACCACTCTACAGCCCCAGTTACATGGCAGCCTTTCGCACCGAAAGCTAAAACACACCACAACGGCTTATCGCTCGTAGGCTCGGTGACTTTCGCGAGCTTCAGCTTGTGACGGGACGCACTGGTCTGATCAGCCCTCGGTTCTTGTGGTACTAGACCAAGATTGATCGTGCCGAACAGGCCATGCCATGCTGTCTCTCGCCCTTGAAAACTGCGGTGTTACCAAGCCTGAAGCCTTGGAGATCACCGGCCGATTCCTAGTGCTGATGGTCGATGGAATAGCACCGATTCGTTCCATATCCATGGAGATCAGTGCTCAGATCACTACTCATATGCGGCCATCGTATCACTATTGAAGCTGTCCCACCATGCTCTCGTTCTAGGGACCCGATGGAGCCCAACACCTATATCGGTAGACCTTCTCATGTCCACCGGGACAATGGACATGTACCACAGAAGGCACGAGCGACTGCATGTCCACCGGAAACGTGTATCCTGACAGCTCCGATGATCCTCCACCCATTCTAAACGGGCTCATCAGCTTCATAAGGCGATATGTAGCCGCTGCCGTCGCACTACTTTAGCGTGGTCGCGAACGCGAAACGAAGAAAGCAACATCAACCCTTTACGCGGACAATCACCAGAGGGTAGAGCCGATCATCACAGCAGACACGGACAGTTGATGCTACCCATCTACATGCCCTGTCCTTCGCTGGGATGGTACTCCACAGGGACTCGAAGCTCTGCCCTAAAGCTAATTTAGTAGTGTATATCACACAACAGGACCGCCACTTCATTCGTACATCTTCGCGACTGCATGCAACCACTTGCATGTGGTCAGAACTCAGTGTTTCGGGGGTTTCCGAAAGGTGCTTTAGCAAATCGACTGCCGAACGGCAGTCCGAGGGACATGTAGGGAGGCGACACGCAGGGCAGACATCTAGAACCCGAGCTTATTCCTCCTAATTACAGACTGCTTACTAGTGAGAACTACCAGGGTGCATTCCGGAGATGGCATGACTGACTATACCTGGTCTTGCGAATTCGGTACTCCGATCAACACAGCGGACAGTGGCCAAGAGTATGAAATACGAGCTCTGGGTTGCCGTCGCTCCTCGATCACGCTCGGGAAGCACGGCAACAACACAGTCGTTGCTAATGGAGCTTCCACGCCCCTACAGCAGTGCTGGGATCGTTCTCCATCCCACGTTACTGAACTCTCAACGCCACCGAGACAGCTTACTCTGCGCGCCGATCTGCATCCCGATCCCAACTTCGTACGGCCCGGGATGGACACTGCATCAGAGGACTTAAACCGTTCTGGTGCCCATATCTCACGAATCGCCTGGGCGGTTCTCCGAGCACACCCACCGCCACTCCGATGGTAGCCCACGTTGGTAGCGGCTGGGCTTTGCAGGTCTAGCAAAATGACCCATGCTACCAATTATACCTCGGCGATGCCTGCTCACCCATTTGTACTCGGCCAGAGCAATGAGCCAGCCTGAGAGACCTGTGTTCCTTTGTCATTGCTCTGGATGCGGGTGCGGACCTCGCCGTCACGTCAAGACAGGTCACTTCATGTGCATCTGAGATGAAGTACCGTGGCATAGGTTACTCTAAATGTCTCTGCCAGTAGCAACAAGGTTCAGCATGCTTTGACTTCAGCTCGTATCTGATAACGCACGGCACAAACCAGAAGTGTGGATGTGTAGGGTCTCGCGCTCGCTCTTGTCAGTCTTCAATGAGCATCAGCGTTGGTCAGGACATTACGCGCGTACCGGCTGTTGATTCTCCAGCATGGTTCGTCTCTTCACGCCAGCGAATGCTGCTGCAAAGCTACAGACCCAACACGATCGATGTGGTACGATCTTACCCCTCACGTCCGAACCCTAGCACGTTCTACTGAACTACTCGGAGGCTGCCCGGGAAGGTATCGCAGCGGAACAGGTACACCAAGGTCATCCATTGTACCAGAACAATCACGACATACTCAAGATGACTGCATTTTCGTTCTAGACCTGGCGGAAGCGGAGCATCTGGTAGAAATCGGATTAACATGGCCGGCGGCTCTGACATTGATATTGGCGATACTCCGTCGCCATCATAATGTGGTCACTGGAC
Organism: Pseudocercospora vitis; assembly: GCA_026120125.1. Lineage (NCBI taxonomy): Eukaryota > Fungi > Ascomycota > Dothideomycetes > Mycosphaerellales > Mycosphaerellaceae > Pseudocercospora > Pseudocercospora vitis. Next base: position 279,664 of record JALRML010000031.1, on the reverse strand, counting down.
CTTCTCCCGCGGCGCGATGCGCAACCCGACCGTCGTTCCACGTCATAAGCAAGAGCATGACAGCGTCGGTCCTAGCGCATATGACAACTAGTATGCGGACGTCAATGAACGGGTGTCGAAGGGCCAGCTTCTGGTATCTGATGTGCAAGGTCGGTGAAAATCGGCCTGTATGTATCTGGATATCATGCTTGCTGATCCGCAATCTCCATCACAATATTCTACGTTACAACCAACTTTGACTACATGTATGAGCCGACGGCGTGTGGAGCTTTCACCAGGGCTACTGCTCGCGATCGGTGCTGCGGCTAAGATCGCTCTCAGACCTCGACCCTTGCAGAGAGGCTTGACATTGGACCTGGTCAACAGTTCATCTGTGTCTCTTGCTACTTTCTTCAAGGGGCACAATTTCCGTTGGCTAAATCAACGATCGGAAAGCTATACGTGGGGTGTGTATCCCGGGCATTCGGCACACCAGTCGCATTCGACTTGAAACTTCTGCGTTGCTCGGTAGCTGGCTGACATGCTGAAAAGCTCAGACCAGTGCAATGATTATCAGGTGATCCCCGGACGGACAGATTCTCGTTGAAGAATCAACCACGCTACCCGAACTTATGTCCTGTCTCGTTGCTCGAAGTATTCGGCCCATGCTGTCCACCAAATCACGCTCCACTTCCGATATGTATGATGGTACTCTTAAACAGTCGATTTCAGAGTACTTTCTGCCTACGAAGAGAGTAACTCAACTAGAGACACATCTCGACGCCTGAGTCCAAATTAGCCACATCTGTAAGACGCTATTGCACACGATCCTATCGAGCGCACTGTCTGCGCAAGTACTGATTGTCGAGCATTTTCTTTCCAGAATTCTCAGTCCACTTCCAGAGACAGAACGTCTGAATACACTTTTCGGCCGACATACCGGAGGTTTTCTCGTAATTCTCGCCACACGCGGCGCACTTCATCAAATTTCACCAAACACTTTCATAACGCCTAAAGTGATCGTCAATTTTACTGGAGCCTCAGCACTTCTTGGTTCGCTGAGCTTAGTCGATTGTAGCAGGTCGACCTGCGCACGACCACGGCAAAGGTCTCGCTTGTGGCCAAGTTTCACGACGCCGAGATTGTCAACGGCTTGAGCAGCTTATTGAAGGAAGATCATACCCATCTGCTCTCGGACTCCTCAAGCGGCAAGATCGTAGGGGTATATGTCCAGACAGGCAAACGCGCTCTTGCAATCGAAGACACTCTTCTCCAACCTCTGGGCTCAGCCAGTGGCGACAGTGTGAACGGCATTCACAGGTTTGGGAATATCTATGCTTCACCAGCACTGACCAAGATACCTTCGGCAGAGTCAAAGTCGACTCGACGGTGGTCAAGCACAAAGGTCGAGTCGAGACAATCGGAAGTCGGATCCTGTCAGGACCAATTGCGCTCAGCCTAGCTGGTGACAACTCTCACAACAGTTTGAGACACGAGTGTAACATTATCGAGGTCGATATTGCGAGGGATATATGCAAGGTTGCTTCCAATTCGACCCGCCTCTCGGCCACGTTCTCAGCAGCGTACCGAACCAAACACAACAACTATGTACCTTTCTATTTCACAAGAGCTGAGGATGTTATTGCGAACATCAATATTGGTCGCTTGACAACTAAGACACAAATCTGGTTGTAGGCGGAACTATCATTGCAAAGAATCAGGCCAGGATATCGCAATGTGAGCTTTTGCAGCCAAGTCTTCAGCTTCCGGCAGGACGTGTGCTCGCTTACGCACTCTAGGTCTTCCAAAGCCGCCATACTAGTAACCGTCCAATGAGTCTGCCGTCTGACAACAATGGTACCCGCCATCGGTGGTCCAAGCCCTGCATGAGGTCAGCGACAACATGATCGATGCCATAATTCATCAAGTATCGTACTCTGAGTTATCGTCACCATGGCCGCAGCTAGTGGCACCAGAATCGTACATTGCCTGGGCAGTCTGGTTGCAGTCTGGCATAGTTCCTGTCTGATAAAAGTTTCCGCAGTCTTGGTTGGCTCTATCCTCGAAATTATTCCAGCAGCTGTACGCGGCGGAGAGGGCGGCGAAGAGGGGGGCGATGGTGATGAGAATGAGTCGCATGTTGTACCACGAGCAAGAGTTCTTTTGACGAGCTGAAATGTTTCGAAGTCCTATCGTTGAGCGTTCCAGGTGTGAGAAGGATAGGGAATAATATTGTTGCATGTTCCGGCCCATCATATCTTATATGGCCACCATCCATGATCGGCTCAACAAGGGCCCTCTAGGATGTCCTTCCAAGCATGTTCGACCACGTTATTGGTAATCTTACTTGAGTTGGCTAGAACCAGTCCTCATCAAAGCCGTCCATTGTCGCTGTTCGCACACTCACCATGGCCAGATGGGAGGCGGCCGTTGAAATTCCCTAGCATTCTATTGCAGTGATCATAGCTAAGTTCAAAGCACAATAAAACATCCCGACGGCAGCTAGGTAGCGGGAAACATGACACGTTCGCGAGCAAGTGTACGCCAAGCAGAAATTCGAAGGCCGCCGGGAGATTCCCTCTCACCCAGGCAAGCGATGGCTAAGTCGCTTTCAATAAGGAGTCCATCCTCTAACGTACATGTTCAATGACACAGTCTATCATTCGACCATAAAGACTTGCCCGTCGGTCCAGCTTTTGAATCTTGCATTTGGTATCTCATGATCAGACTGCTATATTTGAAGACCGATAGCCCAAGGCCACGCTTGGACTTTCCAATCATGACCTGACCATTACCTTAAAATCATCGACCCACGCTCCATCATCGAAGTACCTCGTCAGCCTCGTGGCATACAAGGTGTGGTTCCGCCATTCGAATTCCACGTTCCTATACATTCTCTCTCCGACCTCCAGATCCAAGCCTCCAGGCTTGTTCCCCAGCCCAACCACAGTAATATTACTCAACTTCTGCCTCACCTCGAAGTCCCCACTCACTTTCACGTCAAGCCCTCCTCCCTCCCAAGCTAGTTCCACCACTTTCGTCGCTTTTTGCACCAGTTTCTCTCCATCATCCAGATATAGGCTTCCCTCCGCTTTACCCTCTGAATCCAAAGCCACCAGAATCGCAAACTCGCCCTTTCTGGTCTCAGAAGTGGTATATCCTGGCTTTTGTAAGACCAGCACTTTTCCGCCTCTGACATGCACAGGGATATGCTCGAGCGGAGCATCCATGGTGACGTTCTCCCCAGCGCCCACCCCAACCATCTCTTGTAATGTGTACCAATCGTACCACCTCTCTCTACCAGGCAAGACGCCGTGCACGGTTCGAGCCCCGTCCACCAAGACGGGAGTGACGAGGACGGCATCACCCAACATAAATTGATTATCTGTGCCTTTCAGTGACGGGTCATCCGGAAATTCCCATGCCAGAGCGCGGAGGACTGGATCACCGCGGATGTGGGCGAAGTAGAATTGGGTGTAGATGTAGTTCAGGAGGGTGTAGCGGACGCGTATCGCTCTTCGACTCGCTTCGGCGACGGTCGGCCAAACATAAGCCTCCTGGTCAGGGCGCAGGACCCCGAAATGATTCCTGTCATCCGTCAGATTACAGCTAGCATGCCAATTAACGTGTCGACGTACCTGTAGAGCGGCAGAAACGCGTTCAACTCCATCCATCTGGCACACAACTCCTCGCTCGCTCCCTCCTGCCAGTTTGGTCAGCATCAGCATATCTCCCATCCACTCATGACGCGCGTGGTTAGGATGACTTACCTTCCCACCAAATCCACAAGTATCAGTCCCAAACAGCTGTCCTCCAACCATTTGAAATACCAACGCTTGACTGATCCCCAAATACATTGCTCCAAACTTACTCTCATTATCCCCACCCCAATGACCTGCAAATCGACCATGTCCAATACTTGTCGACCTTGAGATGATGAAGGGACGCTTACCCTCGGCGGACAGAGCAGTATAGGCGGATTTTGTAATGCCGAGGGAGAAGAGGTTATGGACATCATATTCCCGGGCGCCATTGGAGTGGTATGATGTGAGAGGAATGATTCCGTCTTGAATCTGATGCGATGGGCGTGCGTTATTGATGCGATATGGGGGGTCGGTGAGGTTGCGAGGATCATTGTGAGGAGGTTTCACACTCGGTTCATCGCCGCTGGAGGAGTTATGATGTGACTTCTCCGTGCAGAGCCCGTTACAGAAATTGCTCGCTTCATTAACATCGATCCAAATTCCATCGTACGGCACCTTATCATGCAGTAGCTGTAGCTCGTTCGAGAACCATTCTTGTGCGTCAGGATGGAACCAATCTGCCCAAACACTGTCGCCCGGCCAAGCGCTACCAATGTAATATTCGCCTGTATCGCCGTCACGAATGAATACGCCGTCTTCATTGCCGCGCTCGAAAGGTTCGTAGGACTCATTCGCAAGGGGGTAGTAGATATTAGCGTCGATGAATGTAACATATCTCTGCCCTTTTGTGTGTAGATCGGCGACGAAGTCGTGCATCTTGGAGGAGGGGAAACGCGATTCGTTCAAAGTGAAGGGACGATACTGGTCATAAGTATCTAAATCGGTCCAGATAGCCTCGAGAGGGACGTTGGCTTCTCGGTATTTGGTCACAACGGCCTGAACATCCTCGAGTTGAGGCCAGCCCCAGTGACATTGATGGAAGCCCAAAGCCCAAAGCGGAGGTAAGGATGGGAAGCCGGTGGTTGACTGATATTGTCTGATCACGTCGATTGCGGTCGAGCCATGGGATTTCGAGGATGAACCTCCGCTGAAGAAGTAAAGATCCATGCTTCCGCCAATGGCACGAAAGGTGAGAGTATCGCTTCGCATGAGCCATTCCTGAGCATGTACGTTGCGCGCATAGACTCCATGGGCGGAGCTCGGTTTATTGGCGTGGTATCGCGTCTCTTGGTAGAAAGGATGGCTACCATACGAATTCGCGTCGATTCGATCAGCAGTGTCCATATTGAAGAGTGTAGCCGTGTAATTGGCGTCGCTTGGGAAACGGAAGGGCCGGACGGTCTCCGGAAGGCCGTAGACATTGTAATCATCTACCATGTCTGTAACGAGTTCGAGGAATTGGTCTTCATAGACGAGTACATGGCCGAAGGTAGAGAAGAGCTCTTCTTTATCTTGACTCCGTGTGATAGAGAACTGGAAAGAAGGCTCATTGCTGAATGCGAATTTCAGATCACTAGTCTCGCGTGCTTTGCCGTCCCAGACTGGCTGTTGCACGAATTCATCGTCCAAGATGAACCAAGTGGTGTTTTGAGCCGAGAGGTATCGTGGCTGAATCCGTACATTCAGTCGCTGATCGGTCTGATAGGACACCTCCAGAACGAGATCATGAACATCGTTACCAAACACGTTACATGGTTCACCAGCAAGTCTCAATTTAGCCGTGAAGCCATGGTCATTGGATTCGAGGCTCGAAGCTCTGTAACCAGGACATCTTCGCTGTGGATCCGGGGCGCTAGGGTCCTGGATTGTCGGCACGACAGCTGGTAGAGAGTCCAATGCAGCTCTAGGGGAAACATCTACGCGTGGAGTCAGCATCATATAGCTCTTGCTTGTGCGAAGAGTTATTAGCCCCTTACTTGCATCAAAAAGTGGTCGTTGCAGAGTCGCCATGCACGCGAAATGCGATCTTACAGTCGGAGAGCTATCTACAAGGATACTCTCGCGTGTTTTAAACTGAGGAGCCGTCGCAGGGACAAGGTCGTATGATCAAGCTGGTCACACATCGACCGAGGGCCCTCGGGGTGGCGCTCTCCCACAGACCCTGTTGAAATCAGCCGTTCCCGCTTGAGGTACAAATACATGTCGAACAGTGCACGGGAGCATTATGTCTTGGCTGCCCACTTGGATGTGTTGGTGATACATCAGATGCAGATTGTGCTGCGCGGTCCTTACCAGGCGGCTGTAGGTTTGCATCAAAGTTGGCCAGAACAATGCAAGGGGTTAGGGCTTCCTGGTGCATGCCTGAACTTGGCATGGTTGTACCCAAATGGTATGTAGTTGAATGTTCTGGCTCAGCAGCCCGCCTCCATCTCACCTCTTCAACAAACTACTGATGATGAGCTGGACGCCCCTTGGGTGTCCTAGTCCACCGTGCCGAGCACCATACTAACTACTCTTCCCGCATCGACTGAACAGCCCTCAGCAACTCTTCCATGCCTCCATTCTCTTGATCCAACCACGCATCCAATTCATGTCGGAAACCAGACTTGTTTTGATCGACATCATCAGTCTCTCTATCAACGTAAATAGTCTTCATTCCCACGGTCTTAGCGCCTCGAATATCAGATCTGCAAGTAAACGCTTGTGAGCTGTCATTGCATCAAGGAACATGTATTCGGAAGAAGAGAAAATGACCCACATATGTGCCGCCACCATAACGCACTCGTCAGCCTGCAATTGAAGGAGATCGAGTACCTTGAGATAGGCGACTGGGTCGGGTTTGATGGCGCCGAGAAGTTCAGAGGAGAAGAGCATATTGAAATCGAGGCCGGAGGATTTACAGAGATCTGTGGCAGGCCAAGAGTCAATCCTGATCAGATCAAAAGCAAAGAAGCGTATGATGGATTACCTAGCTGCAATCTCGTCGTGCCATTAGCATGCACGTAGACCTCGTAGCTCGCATTCTTCAGAGCCGCGATCGCGTTGTGCACGTCTGACCACGCTTGCAGATGATGCCAGGCTTGAACAACTTCATCGATCGCCTGTGGCGTGAAGTGCGGTCTGACATGGACGAACTCCGGTAGGTTCAGCACTTCTTCCAACACTTTGCGGTGGCTGACATCGATGTTTTCCAGCGAGAGGCCGGCCCGACGACGAGTCTCGTTGTATGCAAAGTATTGATGTCGCCACTTAGACGCCAGATCTTCTTTGACGAACCGATCCAACTTAGCGGGCATTGTGCCACGCACTTTGGTCTGCCAGTCTAGTAGGGTGCCCATGAAATCGAACAGGACGGCCCTGATCTGAGGCATTTTGGAAATAATTGTTGAGGTCAATGTTATCCTTCGACCGTGTGGAAAAAAAGGCGACTTTCAAGTGCGAGAAGGCTATCCATGGTATATGGCCTCAGCTCTCGTATGGCAAGACTGCCAGTGCGCCCTTCTACACCTCGTCAACAGGAACGTGCTTATGTCATCACATATTCGATTCTGTCAAGGTCGCATGCCTCACAACACACGCTAGAGAGTTGGGGCATCGAGATATGGCGGGGCATTGACATAAGAGCGAAAAGACACAGCCAGTGAAATATAAAGGTAGGTTTATCTTTACAGTCAGCGCCTTCTTCACATTATCTTCAGCACTCACAGAAGCTGAAACTGGGTGCTTTTTCTGACCGATGCTTCTATTTTCCTTTCTTGACCCAGTCCTGAACGCTTTCTCTCGCTTCTTGCACCTTATCCTGCGCCACTGCAAGGCCCATCTGGCTATGCGCCTTGCCGGTGTCGATGAAATGTTTAATGCCATCCCGTACTCGAATATGGTTGTCCGCCACAACCGGGAAGCTCTTCTCATATTGCCAGATGAGATTTCCCACGTTCTCCGTCGTTCGTGGTATGACATAATGTGCCGCGACAACACCGGTGATTATGGGGGTGGAGAAACGGAGCAAAATGTTTCGGTTTCTGCTGATGATAGAACCAGCCATAGCCGCGACCAGGACGTATATGCCGCCTGGAAGGAGTTTCTCATTGCTCTCTTTGGGCGGTGCAAGAGATGCAATGGTCTGTGTGAAGGAGTGTTCAGCGTCCATGAATCGGTTCATGCCACTGTTTACGGCATCTTCGGCCTTGACTGCATATCCGTGTAGGACTAGTCGCGAGCCTTTGATCTGTTCAGCGAGTCTGTCGGTTGGTGTCGGTCCGCGTTGTCGCTGCTCCTCCTTTTCTTGAGGCTTTTCGGTTATGCCGGAGGCTGGAGGAGGTGTGGTGATCGCAACTTTGCGCGCAAGATCTTCAGAGGGCGATTCGTAGATTGGTTTCCTTCGCTAGCAGGTGTCAGTCAGTACTGTGCGGTATGCGATTGGTGTGGGCGCATACGATCTCCTTGATGGGATCTGATACAGGTTCCTCTGCATAGGCATTTCGCTTAGGGAGGACGACCAAGGCCGTTGTGAGGCCTGCCAGAGGCACGAGGTGCTATAGAGGTCAGTGTTACGGCTGAGTACTGGTAGATTTGCACTTACCTGCCGTAGCAGTGGTGCGAAGGCCATAGAGTGAGGGATGTTCGCTCAATGGCAGTTCAATGCTGTCGGAGTTCAACATGCTTCTCCAAGCCGTCCGCCAAGCTTGTCGGCGGGAATCGGCGATGGCTCGGACCGCGGAAGAGAGCACTACCTCATCCAGCATATGAAAAGTGCATTCATTCACTGCTTCTTCCTTGCACCAAACCCGTGAGGATGCTCAAGCAGTTGGAAAGGAAGGCATGGACCTGTCCGAAATGTATACGGGAGCGAGCGCGGCGGACATTAGTCACATCGTCAACAGCCAGAGGAGCGGCGGCGGCAGCGGCGATAGCAGACGACTTCCAACCACCGATCTCGAAAGCAGCAACCAGTATCACGCACGATGATAGAACGCTTCGACAGATTTTCGACTCTCCCAACTTTTGGAGGGACTTCTCAGCAAGCACACGAGCTCAATTTGGCAAGAAAAGCCAAGGTCTTCTCCAAAACCGGTACCTTACCAACCCTCAAGGCTTCGAGGAGTTCGCACATGTCACGCTCCAGAAGTGTCAGCGTATCGTCGCGCAGGTACTCGAGTATGACAGCGTGGTGCAATACAGGCGAATCACTCGGGACATGGATAGACTGAGTGATCTGCTGTGTCGCGTCATCGATCTAAGCGACTTCATTCGATCAGTTCATCCGGAGAGGCAGATCCAGGCTGCGGCGAGCAGAGCCTACGCCATGATGTTTCAGTATATGAACATTCTGAACACAACTAGAGGCTTGGATACACAGCTGAAGAAGGCAGCATCAATACCAGAAGTCTGGCAGTCGTGGAGCGAAGAGGAGAGGACCGTTGCGGATATCCTGATACGCGACTTCGCAAAAAGTGCTATCGAGCTCCCAGAGAAGGACAGACAGGCTTTTGTGGACATTTCCGACGAGATCGCAGTCATCGGCAATGAATTTGTGGATAACATGGCCGCTGAAAAGCCAGTGCTATCGATCGAGAGTAGCAAGATGAAAGGCATGGATCCGGTACTTGTGCGACAATTAACGAAATGGGGTACGGTCGGCTTACCGACCGAAGGCATGCCGGCCACTCTAGCTTTGCGATCGGTGGAGGACTCGGACACGCGACGGGAGATATACATGGCAAACAGGACATCTTCGAAAGCGAACATACATCGACTGGAACAGCTTCTAAAGAAGCGGGCGGAACTGGCGAAGTTGTCCAACTATGAGAGTTTCGCAGACATGACTCTTTCCGATAAGATGGCTAAGACGCCCGAAGCTGTGACTTCCTTCCTAGATGGTCTTGCCCAAGTCAATGCGCCGCAAGTCAGAGGTGAGCTGCAAGAATTACTGGAGCTGAAGAGAGGTGATGCGCATCCTGGCAACTTCCCGGATCGGATCAATGCTTGGGATCGAGACTACTATACGGCTAAACTGCTTTCATCCGTACGATCAAAAGCACGAACGCCAGACTTTCTCAGTGCATACTTCTCTCTTGGCACCGTCTTCCAAGGCTTGTCCCGCCTTTTCCACAGGCTTTATGGCATTCGACTCGTACCACGTGAGACCATGCCGGGTGAGACTTGGGACGAAGATGTGAGGAAGCTGGATGTCATGGATGACCACGAGGGTCATATCGCTGTGGTTTATTGTGATCTCTTCGAGCGAGCAGGAAAGTCACCCAACCCCGCTCATTTCACACTGCGATGCTCACGCCGTATCGGTGACGAAGAACTTGAAGAAGCTGCACACATGTCCTCTCAACCAGGCTCACCCTTCGCCAACGCCGAGGAAGCAGTCAATGACGGTCTTGCAACCAGTTACAACACTCGCGACGGCGGAGCACTCTACCAATTACCGACAATCGCTTTGATTTGCGACTTCTCCTCCCCAGCTCCCATCGACTCCTCCCGTCAACGCCCAGCCCTCCTCACTTTCCGCGAACTCACCACCCTCTTTCACGAAATGGGTCACGCCCTTCATTCTATCTGCGGCCGCACCGCTCTGCAAAACGTCTCGGGAACCCGCTGTGCCACCGACTTTGCCGAGCTGCCCTCCGTCCTCATGGAAAATTTCGCATCCGCACCCGAAGTGCTTGCCTTGTACGCTCGACACTGGGAAACTGATGCCCCACTCGATCCCTCCCGCGTCCAAGAACGTGTCGACATCGATCGCAGAATGCAAGGCGCCGAAACCGAATCCCAGATCTTGCTCGGCATGCTCGATCAACAATACCATTCTGCCCTCCCGCTCGCCTGGACGCGATTCGGCGACTCTACGCGAGTCTATCATGAAGTCTGGAACAAATACTCTTCGGTCCCAGAACCTCAGGGCACATCTTGGCAGGGATTCTTTGGGCATCTTTTCGGATACGGAGCGACGTATTACTCTTATCTCTTTGATCGGGCGATTGCGGGAAAGATTTGGAGGGATGTCTTTCAGAGACGGGCTGGTGATGCGATTAATCCTGAGCAAGGACATTTGTTTCGGGAAGAGGTTTTGCGATGGGGGGGCGGGAGGGATGGATGGCAGTGTGTGGCTGGTGCCCTCACAGATCAAAATGGAGTTCTAGCTGAAGGTAGCAAGGGGGCGATGGAGGAGGTGGGCAAGTGGGGGGTAACGGAGTCGAACTGAAACGGGCAGCGAGGATGGGTGTGTGTGAACTGGGAAAAGTACCTTCCACGGTGTATTTTTCAAGGTTGCCACATGTCAAAGTGGATTTCCGTTGCCAACGGCAAAGAACGCTTCGCGTCTGAACCTCTCGCCGGGCAAGAAGTCGACGCAGATCCCGGCTCGATCCTGGACGATGACATGTACAGCTCAATGCGATATCTGCAGGAGCAATGTGCATACCAAGCGACACTCGAACCACTTCGCCAGCGTGTCCAGCGAAATGCAATCGTGTAATAGTGCGGGAGTCCCTCTGTCAGTGTTGAGGAACACCGAAGAGCAGAACCATAGGTGTCTGGCAAGCCTAAGGTGCAAAGTCCCGGGCGTGCAACTGTCTGCTAAAAGGCTGTGTCAGCGGTGGACGAATGCTAGCTCATGCCAAAGCTTCTCCTTGCCAGTCAGCGGTAGGTTCAGATGTCTCACTGTGCATTTATTTCCACGTGCACTGCTGAATTGCTGCCGTCTACCTGTGCTCCGCTTTGTTCTTCAGCCGACCCTGTCTTACCTACGACATTTCATCATCACATTTTCAGGCATTACACCAATAACCACGCCCTACTGACTTTACGTAGGACCCTCATTAGCTGGAGCTATACAGAAACCCTTGGATGTATGCTCCCTGTACAAAGGCTTTCACGTTCGGACACATTCCTAGCATATTCGGAATCAATGCCACCATCTGGTCCAGTGGCAGATGCAATTCTTGAATATCACTTCGCAGAGACATCTATGGTAGGCCAGGACATCACATGTATCTATCGCGCTTATCTCATATAATGTGATTGTCAGGGCAAGCCGCGCTACTCGGATCGCGTACGAGACTTGGTTGACAGCATGGACGAAACGTGTCGCTTCGCAGACCGAGATCCGTCCAAGTGTGTGTCATGCGAGCCCGAAGGAGCAGTGGGTGATAACGTCGCGCTGCGTGCCGTGTGAAGGCTTGAGCAGATTCTTGTTGCTATGAGGCACAATGAGGGCTCATCCATCCTCGTGGAGGCCAGGGAGATTTCCAACTGCAAGCTGGGCTTCAATATAATGCTACAGAAGGGTAAGTCCACCAAAAGCGTTTCCCTTAACGCTTCACATCCGACCAATCACACCAAACAAAGCACAGGAATCGGCATCGGTATACCCAGACTGCAATCGCAGTTTTCACAATAGGTCGCACGTGAACATCCTTTGAGCGTGCAGGTGGCCACGCGCAGACGCAAACGCTCGTCATCCAGTAATGCTGCGGTACACGACAAAAGTGAACTGTAGTTTTTGCAGAAAACATCAGCTTCCGCAGGAAACTTGTCATGTCTCCATACCTCTGCACCGGAGGCCCTGCATACCAGAAAGCACACTTATGGGCGTCTTGCATCACAAGTGGCAACAAATTGCGGACAGCATCGAAGTCTTACTATCCATTATGTATAAGTCTGGCAGCAACAAGAACTGGACCCACCAGACCGAAGAAGACCTCGCTGCGAAGGACAAGCAGATCGAAACATCGAGGCTCCCGTATCAGAGCAAGCATACTTCTATGTACCGATGCGGAGCTTCTGAGCAGCCAGGAGAATTAGCAGCCCATGGAGGCAAATCACAGCTACGCAAGAAGAAGAAGAAGAAGAAGAAGAAGAAGAAGGACCCCACAGCTGATATTTGATCCCCGGATACGGCTATCGAAGTATCTGAGCTCAGGGAATAGGAGCCGAGAGTGAGTGGCGAGTCGAAAGTCTCTGTCCCTTCTGCCCAGCTTTGCAAAGCTGCAAGAGTCGTTCGACGAGTTGACTAATGTCAACGAATAACCGGAAGACCAGATCTTCCAGATGGAGGCTCACTATGTTAGTGAGATCCAACGCCAGAACGAAGTTCACTGCGAGCAGCTTGCGGAGGATTGTGAGATGATTCAGAACGTCAGAAATCAGCTGAAGTTGGGAGATAGCGACTTCCACGGGCTTCAAACCCGGCTACGATCGTCCACTGGTTCATGTCAGAGCGCTGCTGGCACTTCCGGAACACAAGATAATGAGCGCAATCCTGGAATTTGTCGTGATCTCAACCACCTGAAGCTGTACAGTAATGCCCTTTTCTGCCAGTGCTCCGAGCATGATCCGCTCCAAGCTCTGGACTTATGTGGTACGTGTTTACAGGCTGTATCCAACAATTCAATTCGAGAGCATCAGCATGCCGCCATGGCCAGTGGAGTGAGCTTCGTCATCTGCATTGGCTACGCGTCTCACTCCCGCCGTCAGCTCAGCCACGGTTGCAACTGCGGCCCTGCAGAGCGCGGTTCTGTATGCACGCAGCATCTTTTGGCTGAGGCACGCCATAGATCTCTAGAGATTGCTGCCAAGAATGCTAGCACTGCAACTAGCTCGTGCTTCCACTGCGCTGCGGGCATTTTGGACCAGCAACAAGTATTGCAATGTGCCAATTGTAATGGACTGAAGCAATGATGGCATGGCAGGTGTCTCCGCCGTACGGTCGCGCATGACACGCGTCACTGGTGACGAAGCGTTGTTTGAATCATCTCGTGTGAGTTCTGATAGATCCACAAACAAATGCGTGTGTCAGAGTTGCGCGGCGTGCTGGAGGCATTGTGACATGCGCTTCAAATGCGCTGCCAAAGACGTCAGGCTTAACGCACTCAATGACAGCGACTTAGGGCAGTCTCGCCTTTGGTATCTGAAAGTGAAGAGTGGAAGAGTCCAACAGTGGAGTCTGCCTATGTCCACCTTTTCCCATTTCCCTCCGTTTAGATACATCCTACCTTAAGACCACTTGAGCTACACAGCTAGTGCCACTTCCTCAAGTCAAAAATTTCCTCCATTTGTGAGCTATCGACTGACAGATATCCTTACTCCGCTCTACCTACACTACTACGCCACGTTGTTGAAAGTCATGCCTTTCAAGCACGACCCAGCCACTATACCCATCAATGAAGGTCCCAGATAGAGCGAGACATTAAACCTCGATGTCGATGTTTTGCATACTTGCCCAGAGTTCCATCCGTCTTTCAATGAGTCTGTTAAAATTTGCCCATACAGTCGAAAACAGAAGCCTTTCGCATGCAACTGCAACTCGGGGTCCTTCGACAGTCTGCATTTCATGAGCTGTGCATGAGAGTGTCGATCATGTGGTACTTTCATCCATTTCTTGATAATGATACCTCGCTCGATCTTTCCTGACTCCACCTCGATGCCATGAAATCTTGCTCATGTTCTTCCTGTCCCTGTACTATGTATCGTGCCATCCTTCCGCAGGCACGATTCTTAGCACTTGGAGAGATGAGAGCGCAGCCAAGATTCGCCCGCAACATATATCGTGTCGCTATAAGTGCTAGAGTCGACGGTCTCTTCACTAGACTCAATAATCTGGACCGCAGACTGCAAGCCACGCTAATGGCGTTCGAGGCTGCGCTCCCGCGAAATCAGCATATCAAAGATTTTTATCAAAAAGCCACTGTCACTACCAGGGCTCCCAAATAGACAGTAATGCGGTGAAAAGCAGACGTCCCAGCATCCAATATTCACGACCAGGTATAGACTCCCGCTCGATGCTGCGACTGCTGTACTCCTACCCATTGGCGATGACGATAGCAAAGCCCGTGGATTGCGATCAAGTTTCAGCGACCGGGACGGAAGTACTGCCCAGTTCCAGCGCCGAGCGTGACCTCGCACTTCGATCCAAGAAAGCGAAGAGTACCAAACGAAGTATCTGCCGGGTACCAAGATGGTCCAAACAGGCCACGGAGCTTCCATGCAATGCCTCTTTTGGTCATCGCATACCGGAGTCTCGGCACCATTCGAGCCTTGCTATCCGGCAAACGTTGTCTTGGAACTGCTGCATTGAGGGTCATTCAGACCGCTTCGGATGGTTGGCACTTCGTAAGCGGAAACATTTGCACTTACCAAGAACACGAGCTTGAACTTTGTGGTCTCAGCCTCAGTATCGCATCAAAGGCTCGCTGTGCATACCGCATTTGACATGGACAGCTGGACAGGGGTCACCTCTGTCGTGCATTCGCTTCGTGCCCTCACAGCTGGTCCGGGTATCCCCCACGCACCGCGATACAGTAGACAAGTGCCGCCCATGTCTTCGCACAAGGAATGCTCTTGACTAAGCAAACGCACCCTCAAGTTGTGCACAACCAGATATGACTAAATAACTTTGCTGCAATCGGTAGTATGGGTCTCGAGGGACCCTGATGCTGCAGAACCCTAAGTGTGTTTTGAGAGCACGACAAGTCCGTCTCCATGCTGACGGGCAGCCGGAAGGAAGTACAAACAAGCGAACATTCATAGCCCTTGGAATCGCGATGCGACTGTTCACGGTTAAGGAGCTTCTAAGCTGCAACACCTCCACAATCAACAAGACCGTCCAAGCATCTCATTGGCAGAATGCGGCTGCTAGCATCACAACTTTGACTGGAACTATCCCAGACTTGGCATTTCTTGGTGTTGGGCTGCTCCCGGCAAAACCTCAGCTGGATGTCATTGACGAGATGACTCCGGAGTATGCACCTCTCCGTGGCCGTGGCGATAATGGCCGTCGATCGCGAAGGTACACAACAGGCTAAATTTGCCCTCATGACACATAGAGAACCGCAGTGCGTGCAGAACCAGGGTGAGTCAGTATACATACAGTCCACAACATCCCACGTCCGAACACCCAAAAGGGCGTCCGCTTTGGGATAACAAAGCAATTATGTACATCACAGTCATGAGCCCTGCATGTGATAGTAGGTTAATCTGAGAGCGCCACATACCAGACAGGTGAGACACATGGAAACGCGTGGCCTTTAAGAACAGGGGTAACATCTTTGGAACGATACAAGAACTAAGAGCTAGTAGGGCACAAACAGAAGGAGTAAGTCGTCCTCTAGCTTGTCAATCGTGGGATGGTCTTTACCACATAAGGGGGTATGTACAGAACTAGGTACTTACACAACGACCCACGCCCGAGCCCCGAAAGGGACGTCCCTCGTGGGCCAATAAAGCACCCATGTGCTTCACACAGTGCAATGCGTCCGAGAGAATGTGCGGGCTCTGTGTTGATGATGGCACTGCATCAAATGCATCAGGCAATCGCAAATAGCCATCTGCCTGATGTGCCTGGTCAGGACTACCAAGCCTCGGCGGAGGCTTAGTGAAAACACTAATGATCCTCTTGGTCTTGTCAAGCAGAGTTGATGGCCAGCCATCGGTCTGCGGGGCATGCGAATTATTGTCAGGCAACTCCCTGGCCCATCTCGCGCAATCCCTCCCTCAGGCATTGTCAAGGTATTTATAGATTCAGCAACGGTCCCTCGGCTGCAACGCTCGTCACTCGTCCTGGCAGCCAGCTGAGAACCCTCGAGGATGTCTCTCTAGGTGCAGTCGGGCGTCGTTCAACGAGTATGCTTGCATCCCGAACCTTGTTTCCAATGACGGCCCCAAGCAGGCTTTGGACTTATGCCCCAGGATGTTTCACGCAGGCCCGTCCCGCCCGAAATGATCCTCTCCCTGCTCCAGAATGGAAGAGAGATTAATTGTAGCAGAGCCGTCTCGGCAGAGCAACTATTGTCCTATAAGGGGTAAAGCAGAGGGAGCAATGCCAACCATGAACGCTCGTATGTGTGGAATCCGCTCTTTATCTTCTGTTCGCCAACGATTGCGATGTCTAATCTGGGATTCCGTGACCTTGGCCTAGGCAAGTCCCTGGGTGCACTGGGAGATAGCCTCCAAACGGTAAAGCCAGCCGTGGAGGATGCAACTGTGGGGCTTGGCGGTGCTGTGGGTGACCTTGGCGGCCTCATTCCTGCCTCTGGCCCTTTTCAGCAATGCATCGTGACGGCATTTGGGGGAGACACTACTCGATACGCGTTTCCGCAGGACTTGCTCTTCGGACTGACAGATCAACGGCCGTACAATCTGGACGCAGCCTGGACACCCCTCGCTATCGTTTACCCGCATAGTGTCCACGATGTATCAACCTCCGTCTCGTGCGCGCACCAGAACGGGGTGGCGGTCCAAGCAAGGAGTGGCGGTCATTCCTATGATGGCTTCGGTAGGTTCATGGGCATTGACCCAGATACTATGGAATGACTCTAACGCAGATTTGTTAGGACTTGGAGGCCAGGATGGCTCACTGTCTATTGATCTTAGATATATGAAGGACTTTGCGTACGATCCCAACTCTCAACAAGTCACATTTGGGTCTGGAAATTTACTTCAAGATCTGGATCGCCATCTGGACACACTTGATCGTGTCATGGCATATGGCGTTGTGGGAGATATCGGTACCGGCGGCCACATCACCATAGGAGGCTTGGGACCGCTATCACGACAATTGGGGATGGCTGCCGATCAAGTCGTGTCAATGCAGTGTGTGCTTGGGGATGGTCAGGTGGTGACGGCTTCAGACTCGGAAAACCCAGATCTCTTCTTCGCCATGAAAGGTGGTGCATGGTCGTTCGCTATCGCCACGCAATTCACCATGCAGACATCCCAAGCGCCAAGCACCGTCACAAGCTACCAATTCAACATAACTGCCGGCACGATCGGGGGCCTTGCAGATGCATTCAAACGGTGGCAAAAGCTCGTGGCGGACCCGGACCTGTCTCGATATTTCGCGTCCACCTTCACTTTGACGCAGGACCTGGCCATCTATTCTGGCACATTCTTCGGCGATGAAGCTACATTCAACCAGCTGAACCTCGGCGGCTCCCTTTTCGATGATTTGCCTGGAATTTCGATCGTGAGCCAAGTGGTCACGACTGTGGTTCACGAACTGATCGATGTCGTTCAAGATCTTTTCGGGCAGATACCCCAGCACTTCTACTCCAAAAGTCTGAAGTACACCTCACAAACGCTTCTCTCCGACTCGGCCGTAGACTCTCTGTTCCAGTACATTGACGAGACGCCGAAGGGGGTGCTCATCTGGTTCATAGTCTGGGATCTGAACGGCGGTGCGATTTCCGATATTCCACAAAACGCGACTGCATACTGGAATCGGGATGCTCTGTTTTTCCAGCAAAGCTATGTGGCAGATGTCCTGTCCCCGATCTCCCAGAAATCGAAGGACTTTCTCAGTGGCGTAAACGAACTAGCCAAGCAGCTTTCTGGCAACGACGATAGTGCATATCCTGGATATGTCGATCCTTTGCTGCGCGATCCATTGACAGCATATTGGGGAAACAATGTGCCACGTATGAGACAGATCAAAGGCCAGTACGACGCAAACAACACTTTCAGAAACCCTCAAAGTATTTCTCCCCTGTAGGCTGGCACTCCTCGCACATAGAAGCGAGCTGCAATGACAGGCGATTAAACACAGCAGAGCCCTGGGGAGCGTGTCTAAAGGAGTCAATTTTCTCCTCGGGAACATATTCATCATCATCAGCATCGTCATCGCATGCATGTTAGAGCTCCTCTACAGCATAAGGAAGGGGGAGGGCCCAATGCTCTTGGAGGAGTAATTTCGACAGCCAAACAGGAAAAGGAACGGTGGGTAATGCGGCCCTCTTCCTTCGCATTCATCGCATTCAGCTTGGCGAGTAATTAGCTTCCGACACATACTTTCAAAGGTGGTAGACAGCACAGAGTCACAACATAGCAGAAGTAGTCTCCATAGAATCATGCTGATAACTTGCACTCGCTCGCAACACTGAGCCTCGGGTCTCCCGGCGCTCGACTACTGTCTCAACCTGTCTGAGCAGTAGAATGTAGCAGGAGTCTCACAGGCCCAGGTCGATCGGACAGAACCATGAGTGCAACAGTGGCACTGCACAGGTGTCTTTTCGAGGTCGTCATTGTCCCTTCTCACAGTAGTCAGACACGGCAGACACGAGCGGCACTGTGCTTGGCAGGTAACCCATTGGGGTGGTGGATGAGTGTCGGTGTAGATGGAGCAAATACGGAATGCGCAAGATCCGGAAGTGCGCGAAAGCCGCGCGCCGAGCAGTGCACGAACCAAATCACCAAGACGGCCTCCCAACGCCCCAAGACCGCACGGGAGTGCGGCGAGTCCATCTTCCCGGAGGTCGGAAGGAGTGTTGCGTCTGGGGAGAAATTCTTGTTCTCAGTATGCATCTCGCGTTGGTCGTGTAGGCTGTCGGACGACAGATTCCAAGGGCTTGGTGGTGAGAGTGAAGTCACTGGTGCTCCATCATCCTCGCATGGACACGAACCCGATCGCGTGCGAATGCAAGGATCAGACGTATGCATCAGTGAATCTACGGCATGGGTCGAAGTATGCATAATGGGATGGGGACTGCGTGGAGGCCGAGTCTCGGGATGTGGGACGTTTTTGTTTCCCATCATGGTGGTGGTTGGATAGCGAGAAGAACGATCAAGCTACGGCACGCATAGAACATATAATCCTGGTAACGACGATAATGACAATTCGCCAGCCGCTATCCCGCATCAAACCATCGAGATGATACCCTCGCAGCGAATGCGAAGGGCAGAAGCGTCTGAGATTCCGAGGAATCAGGAGACGACGTCGATGCGGTCAGGCTTCCCATGCGGACACGGGAGGAACACAAGTCGTTACATTGATACCCTGCGATGCGAAGAACACCGTATCATCATCAATCGATTCTCGTTGCATGATGATAACACCGATAAAAACGAGGCTCGGTTGAAATTGCCTGCAGGTATGGGGGGGTGTTCGTCAACGAAAACAAGCACTTTTTCACATCGGTGAGATCGTGCTAAAACGGCCCCGGGGAGCACGTGTGAGGCGATAAGCCGTCCGTGGATCATCACCGAGAAGTCGGCGACCGCAAAGAACTTTATTGGAAGATACAGAAATCCTCTCTCGAGTCGCCTGCATGTCTGAGGACGTGTACCGCTAGCCACTTCTGTCTCCAGGACGGGAGGATGGCGCGTTGATGCATATCATAGGCGTCGAAGTTTGCGAGCGCCGCGCCGTGTCTTTCGTCCGGTATTCGTCCGTAGGGACTATGTACATGTTCCGGCGTCATTCTGGTTGATGTTCTTCATTACGATTCATCGATCTACTGTATCCACGGCGCGGTCAATTTTGACTGGTGTCGACTTCATTTCACCCTCGCTCCAACTAAGGCGCCTCGTCGAAGGTATGGAACCCACTTACTGGTGCCGTCTCCACCTGCGTAGTTGCCGGTGCATCCAACCATCTCATAACGATATCAAATTTGGGGCCGCGGAGAGCTCACGAAGCCAAAATCTGCGTACGTCATCGACGAGCCATTTTTCGGAACAGGTGAGAAGCCATACAAACACTATTGCAACTGCTGGAGTCGGGACATACCTAAGTCCGGTATCGTTTTTCATGTCCGTCTCGAGCGAGAAATCGCATCAGCATCGCAACCCATCTTGCTCCGACTCACGCTAGACTGGCCCGATGACTCTAGGTGGGTTTGTACCATCACAGAAGATATCAAATCAGGACCCATAAGCTGTTGCGCTTATGCAAAGAATCTTCGAGGGGCGATTCGAGATTGTTCGGCTGTCGCTGCCGTATCACTGCCCTACCAATTGCTGCGTTCGGAGGAACCCAAGAGCATGGTCGATCACTCGAACTGGAAGGCCCTCTAATCATGAATTGGTATTGGGCCGGGTCTTCAACCCCGCAATAAGCCTATGAGTTCAGAGGAAATTCGTCCATTCTGCAAGTGTTGAGGAGATTCCCCACCAGAATGCATCCTCCCTGTGGGCTCCCTGATCTGGAGCGTACCACTGTATGTGTAGTTGAGGCATCGAGGTGTCCATGCGAGTTCCATCACGTTCTCCCAACCCATTACGACGCACAGGATGCAGTGGACGAACACTGCTCCAGGCAATGGTATATGTGATCCACTCCTGCGCAGTGTCATCATGGCAAAACCCGCCCAACGCTCTCCGCTGTCGATCGAAGATTGCCCGCCGTTTGCGGATCCAACCTCACACGTGGCTTGCCTGCTACCGTCTGCTGCCCGGGAATCTTCCGCGGCCAGCAAGGTTTGCGAGGAGATAATATACTTCTGCATCCTTTCCGCGCGCAGGAAGGGCGTTCGCAAAGCACAGGGGCTACTGGAGCGAATGCAAGTGTGCGAAGGTGACCGAATAGGCCGCGGGGGGGTTTAAATTGCAAAGTTCGCGAGAGCGGCACAGTCAGCTAACGACCGGTATAATCACACGGCATGGAATCTCCTGTGCATATGGCATTGCTGGTCTGTGTCGCGTTGGGTGACTAAAATCTGTGGCGGGTTAGCAAATGATTTGTGATGCGCTTTTCGCTGCCGACTCGGGTGCCGAGAAACCGAGACAGCTCCTGCACACGGCACGGCGGGCTGCAATATTCCACCAGCAGCGAACGGACTTGTGCAACACAGTTTCCATCAGATTGTATGAGACTGCGCTGGGACGCGAAGCTGCGAACTGAGCTTGGCTGTCGCACGTGAAAGGGTTGAAAATAGTTAACCCTGGTTGTGGAATTCTTCTATAATGTGATATGGCATCGAAATAATAGAAGCTCACTCAACCCAGGCCCGGTAGATGGTCTTGCTGCCGTACAGTTGGCCTTTCTTCAGGAGCACTTGCTGCCTCCATTGGTCATTGTTGATGGCATTGACGTAGCGACTCGCCTCGATGCAGAGACCACTGCGAGGCCCTCTCGCGGGCTGGCCGTCTCTCGCAGGCACGTCGATGAAGCGGCCGGCGTAGAACTGGAATGCCGGCTCGGTGCTGAATGCTTCAAGATGGATCTTGGTACTGGGATGGAAGAGCTGAATAAGCTTCTTCATGGGCTGTGTCCGCGAGTCAAGCGGAATGCTCGAAGGATCTGGATTCACGATGAAGCAGTGATCGGGATCCGGCTCCTGTGCACCCAGCACGAACTCCTCATTCGCGTTGAACTCGGGATATGGCTCAATGGTACCCGTTGGGATGGCGTGTTCATCGACAGGAAGATGCAGATTCGAGGGCACGATGACCTTGGTGCCTTCAATTGTGGGGCCATCGGATATATTGAAATAGCTGCGAGTTGTCTGTCAGCACCAGGGGGGTTATGGGACAATGCACATTGGCGTTCAATGACTTGGGCGAAAGCTCACCTGTGATTCGTCAAGCTCACCACCGTTTCTTCCACTTCGTCACCCACCAGCTCTGCTTCATACTCGATCTCGAGACTGGTTTTCTCCGTGCCATCATCTTGCTCGAGAGTCGGTGTATACCACATCCTCATCTCCACCGTTCCCGGGAAGCCCTCCTCCCCATCTTTGCTGAGGTACTTGAACATGACGGCCTCCCGCCCGTTGCGATTGGTCGGCGTTGGCCCTTCGAATTCCTGCTTGTCCCAGCCATGTGCGCCACCGTGTAAGGTATTGGGGCCGTTGTTGGCTGCCAACTCATAGCTCTTGCCGTTCAGATCGTTGATCTTTGCGTTCGAGATGCGGTTGGCCACGCGTCCGATGTTCGCGCCGAAGAACGGGTTTTTCTCCTTGTATGACGCGGCCGAGGGGAATCCGAGCGTGATATTTCGTCCTCCGACTCGAAACTCCTGGATGATGCCGCCTTGGGGGATGAAGGTGAAGGCGTCGGATGGCTGCGAAGACGCCATTGCGGCTGGAGATGGTATACGAAACAGCTTTGGTCGTGGTAAAAGCTTCTTAGACCTCGCACAACGAAGTTAAGGAGACCATTTCGAGAATGTAGTCGACCTATAGAGCTGTCGCTGTCCTCCATCGCCACTACTGTGGAGCCGGTGCTTCCAATGCTCCACGAACGGAGGGGCATCTTAGCCTAATTCCACTTCACGTGTCGTCGACAGCATCGCAAGTCCAGAGACGGAAAAATTGCGCTTCTTGGCGACAGCATGGATGCTCGTCCATATGAACATACCAATGCTGTTGAGGTGGCCGAAAGACGAAATGGGGATAATAACTTTACATTCTCCGCACAGATGGCGACAGTCCCAACGGCTGCGAACCCAAATCTTCCGGGTACGGCTGGCATTTGCCTTCATTTGCTACCGAACCAGAATTCTGCACCTGTGGTTCACGCATCTTGACTATCGAGATTGCGACTCAAAGGTATGGACACTAGGTGAGATTCTCTCCATACACCCCAAGGTAATGGGAAAACTCTCCACAACTGCGCGAATCAACATATCCACAACTCGTTCGATCCTTTCCTTGATTGCGAAACCTCCGTCGCGGCTCTCTGGTGGGCTCGATGCACCCTCCTGTGGTCCTCCGCACTGCCTCGCTGCTACGGCACGACGTTGGCGAATGTTTCAGGTTCGGTTTCGTTGCAACGTCGTCACCAATTCTGACGCCAGGTTGCCGCTGGGGAGTGGGTTTTGCACCGCATGTGCTGATGGGGTGGTATCTTCACGAAGTGAAAGGAGACCGGTATGAATCGAAGTCAAAAACTGTTCTCAGTACTGTCGTGCAGTCGTGATTGGCACGGGGGAGCCATGTAACTATCAGAGTTGGAAAGTGCTGCTACTCCGCTCTGAGATTTCCGGTTCATGGTACCCTACAAAAGCCTCTGTTGCCGGACTAAACGTAACGCCGTATGTCCACTTCTATGACAACCAAACCAGTTGTTCGTCTCGTAAGGCCACGCTGAATCGCAGGAAGGAACAAGAAGCCTGCCAATTAAAACGAAACTTCATACCAATCCGCCATCCGCCGAGCTCGGACGCTTTTTAGAGCAATGGCCATGGCCTCTAGGGCTGTAGCATGGCGGGGTATCTACATCAATATCGTTCGAACAGCCAGAAGCAAGAACAGATTAGGCCTCTCAGGCGTTCCCGGCAATGTACGTGGTGAAGTCCAAGTTCATGTCCATTTGATCGTGGTGGAATCCGGGGAAAGCGCCATCTTGTAGTCGTGGCCCGCTGCCAAAGCCGCCATATTGTATGGGGTATGAGTTGGTGAAGGCGGTCATGCTTGGGTCGAAGGGGGCATAGGTCGCCTCCCATGGCAACCCACCGAGGCCGACAAGTTTCTGATCGACGTCGGGCGATGGCAAGGCGAAGTCAGATTGCATCGGGAAGCCAGCGTTTGTGTCAGGACATGCCCATTCGGCTTGATAGAGTTGTGGATCTCGGGTGAGTGATGGTTTGTGCTGCTGGGGTGATGGTTGAGCGGCCGATGTATATGATAGCCTATGTACTGGTGGAGCAGGGCTCTGCGCTGGCGGTGACGACGGCTCACTGAAGATCGCAGGCTTGGTGGAGAGGACGGGAGTGCCATGCGAATGCGAACGAGCGTGGCTGTGTTGACTGTGGTTGGATTCTGAGCTGAGCGAGCCTCGCCGTTGCGTATATCCAGCTCCGTCCGCTATCAGTCTCGATTGCAGTTTCTGGCAGTCTTCTTCGAAGGTCTCGAGGTCACCACTTCCGTCTTGTCTCGCTTCGAGTAGGTCCAACGCTGATAGGATGTCGTGGGTCAACGGAGTGCCGTTCGTCTCCGATAGTGGTTCGCCTCTCCAGGCTTTGGCTTCCACTAATCTCTTGTACATTTCCTGCAGGCCAGATACCAGTTGACCTTGTTGCTGCTCGAGCATCTCCACATAGCCTTTGGGATACACTTTGTCGTGGGACTTCTTGCGCTCACTAGGATCGATCAGTAAGGAGCTCATTGAACAGACCGGGCGTTGCGTACCCAAATACACAGATTGCGTTGTCAGCTTTGCATCGAGAACAGGGATGAGAGCCATCGCATTTGCTCTTCTTCAGTCGACATCGATCACAGGCCTTACAGACGCGCTTTCTGATACTGTCGGCCGTGGAGTCCTGAGATGCTGTTCGGTGTGGCTGGGGCATCTTATTTCCTGGCGAATGTGCTGAGGACGGTGTCATGGTATGGCTGTGGTAGGGGACGGTGTTGTTGTTGTTGTTGTTGAGACATTGGAGCTGGCTTCGATGAGCCATTTCGACCAGCTTTAACCAGAATACCGAGAGGGGGAGTGATGGACAACGACGGTTGCTTCAAGGTGGAGGGACCAGAAGAGGGGGCAGCGTCAGTCGTGTTACGAGATGGGGTGTGAGCATTTGGAGGCGCGACTGGAAGTCTTATAGGTAGCGCGTAGTAGCCTGCTCAGGTGAACCACGGAGGCAGAGCACCGCAACCCTGGCCACTCACATGCGTATGGGTCATCCTGGCGTGCTCAGCCAGCAATTGTGCACAGCACCCAGCAAACGGATGGCATCTGTAATCGTGCCGTCGACGACATAAGTGGCAAGCGTGCATGGGTTCGGGCGCGGCTCTTGGTCGTAGCGCGGCAGCAAGCAATCCACTTGTGACGCATGGCAAACCCTACTCTCCCTGCCATGCATCTAAGAAACTCTGTTGCTCGAACGGAGCACGACGTGAACGCTTGGACCCGCGCTGACAATTGAAGTGAGGGAAGTGTGAAACTGCAAGATCTGCCGACACGACCGGGCTCGGCGGGAGCACAGCGCCCCGTAGAACTAAGGTCCTTCTGATCCGTCGACCGATGATTATGTATGGTGTTGTCAGGCTTAGACAGGTGAACGATAGCCCCCATCCATATGGGGTCCCCCCCCACACCCATTCCATCGTCTATGCTACTGGGTATGTGAGAAAGAAGTAAGGATAAGAGGACCAATTCGAGCGCTAGGATGGTCAACTTCGAAAGGGAAAAGAAAAGACACTGCACACCGAATACTGGACCGGGGCCTTGTGTTTTGGAGGTGCGTAGACTCGGCGCATACACTTTCCCAACACAGCACGCCCGCAATGGCGCCCAGAGGATATTTCGACAGCCGTCCCATACACTGGATATGAGGTAAGCAGCGTGAAATACACGCCATAATACCACCGGGGAAGTTGGCGTCAATTCTGGTCTCGGTGCCAACCAGGGAAGGCAAATCGAAACTCTTTTCCATAGACTTACCCACCGTCCCGCGCCCGCGCAGTCTCTCCACGCCGAATGCGCTGCTGCTGGCTGGCTGGCTGGCGGATGAGCCACCGACATGGCTGCTGTCGACGTCCCTTCGCCCTCTTGGCGACGGATGATACGTGATGTTCTGCCAATGCAACTAGAACGGGCTTGGGACGAGTGTCCGGGAAATTGAACCTCCTGGACGGTCGGCGCACCACAAGCACACACACCGTACAAGCTGCTTACGTTGCTTGGACGGGGCGCAGATCGTGGTGCTTGACTGGAAGCGACTAACATGAGCTTGATTGACGCTGGCCTTTCGCCGAGCCGTGACAAGAGCTCTCGCTGCGAAATGCGAATGCGATCGACCAGGCATGCCATGTCTTGGGCCGCCGCATGATACAGTAGATAATGGGCCGGTCGCATCTTGCGTCAGGCTGCGGAAGTTGCCAGCCAAGAGCCCGAGGGCAGTACTAAATCCAGTTTCACCGGGGTCGTGGGTACAGTAGTGGGAGAGATCTCATTTCTCGCCGCACTGCCTGTCCATTTCCCTTTTGGAGCAGAGCCACCAGCGACTCCCGCGTAACCCTGTGCCAGCTCGGATGGAAGATGCTTCCTCCGACCGCCTTACCGCAACCCTCACCCGCTGCGGGCCTGGACGATGATGATTACATGATGCCCACCACCGCAGCCGGGCCGCTGGGGAGCGACCAGCCTATCCAGAGCCCTCGTGGGATCATCCCAATGTAGGCACTGCCTTCTCGGGCTCGGAGTCGTTCGACGTCCATATCATGTATCACCTTGGGCAGGACGATGATGATGATGATGATGCGAGCCTGTTCGGTACGCTCGTGCTGCGAAGCAACCGAGACCCAACATCAGCTGTCCCGCCCTGGGTGTCCATTCGCACTCTCGCTTCTGCCAGCCTCCGTGTTATTATGGTCGAGGCGCATGAGAACGTACATACTCGTGCCATCACTCAAAGCTTACACACCACCCCCCGCAGCTCGACAGTCAGCAGAGGAGCGGATGTGTCATGCAGTGCGAATCCCATGCCGAAAGTTTAGACACCATTGACTTCGGTGCCGGTTCTCCAATGGAACAACAGTGAGCATTGTGCTCGAGAACGGCTCGAATGGGTTTTATTGCATTCGGAGACAGGAATCGAGTGGCATGACATGGGCAAATCCTTTCCATCGCAGCGTCGTCAACATCAACAACTTTCGTAGACACAGGCTATCGTAATACCTCGACTGGGCGGGGTCCTGGTGCGGCGGGTTTGGTCATCGTAGCTCGACTTACCAAGACTGCTACAGAACGCGCCTTTTTCATTCCTATCAACGTGGGATTCGGAGCCTAAATGCTAAATGAAGGCTGCACTGCGACAGCTTCCATCTCCAAAGACGAAGCAGCATCCGCGATCAAGTACCGACCACGGTGGTCCACTTCAAGCGGGAACAGATGTACGAGGCCTTGCATCTTGCGATAACACATGACGAATACATTGTCTGGCATTACGTCTCGAAGCCATGGAGCTCTGTTCTGAGAGTTGCCATTGCATGCGTGTGTCCTTAAATAGTCACACCGGCATCGAACACTGTCTTAGGCATTGACGCCTTGGTGAACATATTGGCGTGGGTGCTCATGCCCGCCTTTTCCTATATGGCAAGTTCGGCCAGACGACTATCCGACCTACGTGAACCATTGTTCGAGCATTTCCAGGCTGAATCGCTTACGCCCAGAGTCTGTCGTCTGAAAGACATGGGTCAAGACAGCATGAGCAGATTTCTTCTTGTGCTTTATGCGTCTGGCAAGTTGTGCGAGCGGCCTACTAGCTTTTCTCGTTTCTCTGTTGCCATGCTTTGACCTAATTCGGCATCAGCTTTGCATAAAAGAGCTGAGCGCTGCCACCACAGTACCGTGAAGGTATGTCTAGGGATCAGAACATCCCTTGTCGATCTCAAAGGAGAACTTCGTATCTCGTATAACGTGCAAGGAACGACAAAGATAAACACCAAGTCGACAACGCTTGGCAGACTCAACACAAGGGTCGGTATCTGGTATACTACGGGGCATCGAAGGGCTTCGTACAGTGAGCTCATTCCGTGAATGAGCCTACCTTTTCTTTAAATAAAGAACTACGAAGTCCTTTGGAATGCCAGACTGCCACAGGCTGATCATGCAGCCGTACTGGACTCCTGGAATGGAAACTTCGGAGAGCAAGCGACGTCAATTGGTCTACACCAACAACTTCCTGCACTGCACTGCAGCGCCGAGCCTCTGTCCATGGCACGTTTCCCGGCAATTTCACCGTTTCCGTGTCCAGATGCGGCTCCGCAGAGCACGCCGTCTTTCGAGCGCGCAGTGCTTCGGGCCGACGCAAATCTTCTTGAGTTCACCAGATGTGAGCGGAGCGTCTTCAAAAGTCCCTTGTAGACGTGAAATTAAGACCGATACCAACCATCGGGAACCGTTGAGGATGTTGCCGATGCGTGGAGAGCGGAATCCAAGTCTGGACGGGGAAACTTCCGCAATGCCCGTGTTCATGTTCAAAGCCAATCTACAATGACCGCTGCTGTACACAGGGAGCTCTTAGGTTCCGCGATCAAATAAACCTCGGGCGCCTATGGCGTGCTGCTCGCGACTCTGCACGCTCAATCACAGGACAAGGCTACAGTGGGAAGGCGAGACCATCGGGGGAAAGATGGCTCAGGCCGTATCTGTTGCCCTGAATTCCAATATCGAGGCCAACTTGGTCGCATTAAGTGCGCGTTAATAACTCCGGACATTATCCGCAGAGGGCCGCCGTGATATTCGCTATGAAACACCCTCGCTTCATCATTCCTCTCGCAGTGCAGACTGCTTTCGTCGTGCGGTCAGGGTAACTTTCCTAGGCCCTGGCGACTCGTTGCAACTCGTAACAGAAACAACGCTGATCGCAGCATAACGTGTCTAGAGACACGTTTTTCGATCACGTCTCTAGGCCATGCTGGATGGGTACCACGTTGGACCAGGAACAGGAGCTCTGCGCCCTGCCTCCGCCAACTAATGGTGAAACCTCGCAGGGCCATGTCCGATCGGTCGGTTCTGTCACCTTGTCATGAGGACCAACGGCCCGCCTGAGAGCCTGGGCATCCCACACTGGGGGGTGTCCTGCTCACACGAATGGCCAGCCAGCTTCATGCTGACTGAGAGCCGGTTGAAACATGTATCCCACGTGCTCTCATGGTGATGCCGTGGCTCATCTTCCACGACCATGTCAACCTTGTATCTGATGTACCAGTGACATAGGCAACCCTGCTGGTGCCCGCCAGTCTATTACTAGTATCTTGAAACGTAGTCGTACATGCTGCAAGCGGCGTGCACCGCACTGTCCTGCACAGGGCAGATCGAGTTTCAGTACGTTCATCTAGACTCCTTTCAAGGGATGCCGTCGTTCGCTGGACCGCATCGTCATCTCCTGATGCTGTCTCGTTGGCGCGACGATATCGAACCCCTCAGCTCCGTGGGTCGTCCTCGTTCTGCTCGGATAAATGCCCTTAGCTTGGTCTTCCACACGATGCGGAGAGTATCCCCGGCGGATGCTTGTTCACACACCAGCAAGCGCCCAGCATGTGACTGGGCTCTCTGGGCATCGTCGGGCGACCTGAGAATCTGTGACGGCATGTGCCGAAGCACGTCGGGTGCTCTGCCCGCATATTTTCATGATCACCGTGTGTATCATCGCCTCGACGATCGTCCATGATGACCAGGTTTTCATCCATGTGCAAGATTGGCTATCAAACCTTGACCTAGCAGCCACATGAGAGCTCATATTTCAAACATCAGATTGCGATCATAGCGCCTCGCGTAGCCATCTGCGCTACGGCCTTCCACAACAATCTTTGCGCAACCGAAATGTACAGGAGGCCTGAACATGGCTGAAAAATGATCGCCCAAGTGCCGCGTGCCAGTATCGGAACCGCTACAACAGGGCTGAGCTTGCATATGGCCCCAGCGATTGCCAACCAACCCTCACAACGTTAAAAATCGCACTCACTGGGACACACTCGTTCAAACTCAGCCAACAAGCACAACATCTGTGTCCTGCGCCCCAAGGTATATTTCGAGTCCTGTCCAAGGCTCTGGGCTGATATGAATGTATCTCGCAACGATCAACAATACTGCGCCGCAAACTTTGCGCCGCTACCTGAGGGGACGTCACCTTGGCATGTGAGGCCGAGCGCATTAAACACGCGCGAGCGTTTCCAAAAACCCCATCAAGGTTTGAGCGATACCGTTTATGCAGTCTTCCATCTTCCAAGACAGGCTGTGACACGCCCGGCCCAGAAGCAGTCCCTTCTGCACTGCCATTTGTCGCCCAGGCATGAGCAGGTTCGATCGTGGAAGGACACACCGACGCCGTGCTGGAAATGGGGATTGCACAAGTACAAGTACAAAACTTTACAAGAGGGCGACATTACTCACGCGAGATTGTCATTGGATACAGACAGCAGTATTTTCTTGTTCTGACCGGCGTCGTATTCGGAGGGTCGAGAAATTTATTTACATCCTTGGATGACTGCGCATTTTCAGCTTTTCACGATCGCGTAGTCAGCAGGAAATGGCTGGGGGGGTTTCGATTGTGAGGGTTGGTGAGGTTCTGAACTCTCGATCCCCAGGGGGACGAGAAAACACGACCAGGACTGCTCCGACCTTTCATCAACTACCATGTCCAGTAGTCGCCAGCAACAACCTCGTATTGCTAGCTTCATCAGTATGTCCTCCATAGCTGCTGGTATCATGGCACGTGCTTGATCGCTGTCACACTACTGTGTTGTCGAATGCTCATTTCGGAGGCAGACTCGATCTCAAATTGAGACGATATGCGGAGACTGTGATACCCGTAGCGTCACATCTCCCTGACGAATTCATAGTGTTGGGCCAGACACGACAGTGTGATTTCGGCAGCTGAGAGTCACCCTCTCGTCGAAGCCTGGAAGTAAAAAAGGAGCCAATCGCCGGATGAAAATTAATACTACTGCACCTATCGCGGCGTATCCCTCTCAAATTCGGGAGCCAGGTGCAAGGTCGGGAACACCTGCCCTGACCGTACGCACTTGTTTGTTGAGCAGAGCGTGAACAATGCAAAACGCACTGTGCCTGTACGTAGGGGTTGGAATGTTGAAGGTCATTGCTCATTCAGACTGAACTCAACCATGACACTTGACACTGCGACAGCTGCAACGCGAGCCGTGCTCATCCATCCATACTGTGGAAAGCGAGCGCGTCGACTTTGCTACAACTGTCGCAGGAAAGAGTGTTTGAGGGAAAAGAGTCTGATTGCCGACGTGATTTCGTCACAACTTTCCCTTCGGAGGCCCAACCTTCAACGAGAGATGTTCGAGATTTTGTCCGGAGGGGTGACTCATGCCTAAAACTTCCACAGCAAGGCTGCTGGCGCCACCAGTTGCCCATGATCGAAAAGGATCATCAAGCTTGAATGTTGGCGTCGAGGTTAAAAATGGCGAGGCTGTACAAATACAGTAGGACCATGAATCGTGCTTTTTCAGCTTGGCCGCAGCGGGTCGGGTGTGATGAGTATTGGAATGTGGTTCCATTACGATGTTCCTGGGAGGGCACGGAAATGGGGAACTCCAACGTCCCATCTGCAAGATGTCGCTATGTTGCATCGCGACAAAAACCAAGCCCGCCACGGGACCCCCATACTGTACACCGAATCCTGGTCGATGATTTTGCACAATTTTTGCATCGCCAAGTCGCTATGCAAGAATTTATGCAACGCAGCAACTTCCGCTTTGGGGGCGGCATATTCCACCCCCCCCGAATATTTCGCACTTGGAACCATTCTGAGGCCAACGAACGCCGTGAGATTTGATCGAACTACGCGTAGGGAATAATTTACTACCGCCTGTTTCGTTTGCGTCTAGCTGTCGTCTTACGCCGACCGTGCTTAGATGAGGCCTGACACATCTAAGACGTTGAACATATTATTCTAAGGATTTGCTGTAGAACAGAGGATTTGTTGTGCTAGGTACCCCGTCCCTCCTCGAATCTCTTTGCGGGGAGCGAGTGTGTGACCTGAGGTCAATGCCCCTTTCGGAAAGCCCTTTTCTTCTCGGCGCTCTCACCGACAGTAGTCGTTATGACTCGCTCCGTACCGGCGCTGTCAGGTGAAACCCAACATCGTGCCGTCCAATCAAACACGACCAACAAGTGCGTAACAAAAGGGCCAGCCATACTCACAGCCAGGGCCAACCGCCGATTCGATGGACCGTCGTCGTCGTCGTCCTAGTATCGCTTTCGTGCATCGAAACGCTGTCTCGCGAGCAAGCGGGTCCTCGGATTAAGACCGGTTTGAGTTTCAGCTCCCAAAGGCGTGTGGAAATAGACCATGGGCCAGCGCGGAAAAAACCACCCACCCTAAGAGCCGTATACCAGACCGGGCTCTCGAAATCCCTCGCTCAAGATCCTCAGGCATCGGAAGTGCCACATTCGAATCCGAAGCGTGTAGGCGCGCGCGCGCGCGCGCGGAGCAGCCTCCTTTCGCTATAGGAAGCTCGGAACTTCCGTGCCCTGGTGGGCGGCACGTCCTCCTCGCGTGATCGCAGACAACTCCAGTACGGGAAGTGGAAGGGATGCTGCGGGTGGAGATCCCTGGAAAGGGAGATGGTCAGGTTCATGTCGATCACAGATAGCGTTCAGCAGCAGCAATACATTTCCCCGATGAGGCTGTTTTCCGGCCCTTTTTTTTTCTTTGGAGCGAAAACCTGGCAAGGTTGGGAAGCAATTCTTTCAGGGGAAAAAGCAAAGCAAAATCAAAAGGGATCCCATCGATGGTGATGACCACTTCTGGTACGAAATCCAGAGTCGGGCCACGTTTTCCCAAAAGTCAAGGTTGGGCTTGCGTCGGAACGTCTGTATGAGTGCTCACACATGCCCCAGCCATGTTGAATGACAGACATTCGTTCCTTGGGAAGGTTCACAGGCATTAAAACAGGCTGTCTGGTGAGTGAGGGTTGTGCTGCTTCCGAAGCAGGGCGGACACCCTGTAAAGGGCAGCCTTTGTTGAGAGGACCCTGTCGGAGAGCGAGCGGGAGGTGGTGTTCCGCATGAAATAGCTCTATCTCCCATCGCCGAGTTGCGTTTAGTGAAATCATCATTTCGTCGGTCCCAAAAATGAAGTGTTGTACGAGATAGCGGCAGTGAGACGTCGGCAGTTGAGCGGAGCCGCAAATCTACAGTCGAAAGGCGGCCAGCGTGCAGGGCCAACGGTCTGGGATCGAGTGGAGGCAAGCAGTGATGGTATCGAGCCACCACCTCTGCTCTCGCAACTCAGACGTCAGCATCGCACTCGTCGGTTCTAGATCGTGAGCAGCCAAGAACACGGCAGTGGAGACGTCTACTAGTGTACGACGATACTTGCAAAACCATATTTCGACGCATGCCGCCAAGGGAATCGCGAGAAAACATTCCACGCTCTTGGCGGTCCAGGCAGTATTCAAGTAACGCATTTCCTATAATAATCTTCTCACCCCAGGAAAACAATTCTTGGCATAGGTCCCCATCGATACCGTACTGCCAAGCCCAAGACTTTTCTATGGATCATGTCGCATCAATCTTGCCAAGCCTAAGACTTTTCCTGATGATCTGCAGCCTGCGCCTCCACGTGTGCGCCAGCTTCACGCCGTTACGTACGAGAGATCTACTCCATAGACGCGAACACGGCGCATACCACCGCCTCGAACCCATGCATGCCAAGAGTTACACGATCACTGTTCTCACCACAACTTGCCCAGCGCCGCTCTGCCGTCGCATGATATGAAGCCGCAGCCGACAGAACAACTGGCTAGCTGTGACATACCAAGTCGAATTGCCTCGTGGCCATCGTGCCAAGCCAAATTCGCCAAGGTACTTCAATGGGGTACTCGTGAAAGTGCCACGCATGACTTCGCGAGCTACATCACTCCTGGTCTGTGAAAGTCCCTGGACACAAGTTGTCGGCAACCGTCGTTCTGAGCCCAACAATCCCGAGACTGCTTCAGATGGTCCTTGTGTCGTTCGCGACTACACGAGGCCAAGCCATAGCCAACGAGTCTAACCAGTGACACGCAGATGCCTGACCCAACTCTGTCATTGTCTGTGCCAATCATACCAATCCTTCGTGGCCCGGTCTGTCTGACACCTGCTCTGTCCAAGCACTATTCTTGATCATATGGGCATGAGCCTCTCTGCTTCCCAAGACACGAGCCAGGGTAGATCTCTGTCTTCTGTGGCAGTTGACTGAAGCGCAACCGATGGCAAGTAAAGACGCCTGGGGGTTGCTCACGAGTTTTCACATGATTGCTTCAGGAGGTCTGTTTGAGCCAGATTTCTTAACCCGTATCAGAGACCGCAGTGTACAAGCCACGTGAGCCAGAGAGTGCTGCCGGACATGTCCAGCGTGTTATGTGCATCTCCAGCGTGCCCCACAATCCGCCTACCGCAAGCAAATCTACATTCGCCATTCAGAACATTGATCGTTGTAGCCAGACCTGACGCTGTCGAGCCTGGGCCCTCTCCTAAGCAGCCAGTGCGTAAGCTCACGGCACGCTCGAACGATGCAGTCTTTCAAGGACGTAAACAACCGGTCGCAGCCTTCTCCTCTCCCAGTGCGTGTGGTGCGCTCTGTCCAATGGAGGGGCCAGAAGTGAAGAACCGTCATTGGACGATGGTTTCAAACCATCCGTACTCGTAGCGACGGAGTGCAGATGTCCAGTATCACGCGGGAGTGAGATGGCGGCCTGGCATCCCCGTATAGGGGACGAAGGAAGACCAAAGATGGGCAAGAAGAATGTCCGGAGTTAGTTTCGAATTTCGTTCAGGTCGTACTGGATGGAGGGCTGCATGTTGACTCGAAGAGGAAGGTACATGCGGGTGCGCTACATTGTCCGTCGTAAATGGTTCAGCCTGACTTAGCGCCTTGGTGAAAGAGGGCTCCCTCGAACATCTCGTCTCAGAGCTCTGGTGGTGCTTGGTGGGGCTTACGATGCGCAATCACCCCGGAGTTTCTAGACTATGTGAACCCTTGGGTCCGAAGCCTAGAGTTGGTCTCCTGACCTCAAGAGGCGAGATGTTCAGTGTGTCGCTGTCCCGCTATGCCTGCGTGGCCTCGTCGGGAACTGCATAGGTTCCAAGGTGTGTCGCACAATGCCACGCTACGGTATCATTGCTCCATCGGCTCAGTGAGTCGCTCAGCTGGTGGTAGAAGCACTAGTAGATGGGACGCAGGCTGGCTCAAAGTTCCGATACTGAAGATAATCTACACTGCATTACAGGGACGCAAGTTATGGTCTTGTCTGGGACCATGGTTCGCGTAACCCACGAAATGTCGTACGGCCAGTGTGTTAATGATAGTCAGCAAGGACTAGTTATCATTAATCGACCACTGTGTCGAATGCTATTCATGGTTGCCCCGCCGGTTGTTACGCCGTTGTGACGTGCGCCGTAGCCACTCGGGATGCAACATGGCGGCTTGACAGGAGATGTTGCTTGCTGCAAACTTTGCACCGTGAGCACGACCACTGGAAATCACGATCGGAGATGGTCTTCGAGCTGTCTTCACATGGACGGGGAGAAGCCGTCTGCCTTGACGAGCGGTCTAGTGGCGGAGCAGTATAGCCTCAAGTTGGCGCGAATGCGCTAATCGTGCGCCGGAGATCCGCAGCGAGTGCTGAGTCGTTCGGGAACCGTGTCAGAAATGCGTCGCGTTGAGACGATGGGACGCGGTGGTGATGATGCATAACCCATCACAGGAGTGCATTTCGGCAAGAGTCCACCATCGTGGGGCTAACGCTCCAAGTTCACATTGAGGATTGCCGGAAGTGCCACCAAACGGAGATCGCCCGGCTTATTAGCCGAAATAGAAGCGACATACGGAGACATGGGTCTCGAGAGAATTCCGACGTTGTTGGGACGTGCCTCGTTGTCATCGGCAAGTGATGCGGAAAGAATGCGAGAAACATCTCGCGTGATTGTTTCCATGTTCTTTGATCGTAGGCGGACGTAGCTGAAGCATTTCTATGTTCGTGCATACAACCTAGTTCCGCAAAGATGATGCATGGTCTGCGGTCTCGACTCCCGAGTTTGGGCTGCATATGGGAGAGAGAGCTTTCCACTCGACTTGCCGCTGTCGGTCGTGAGACTCCTGATGCGGATGCACTTGAACAGTCGGCACAACCGCTTTACTT
This sequence comes from Pseudocercospora vitis, assembly GCA_026120125.1. NCBI lineage: Eukaryota > Fungi > Ascomycota > Dothideomycetes > Mycosphaerellales > Mycosphaerellaceae > Pseudocercospora > Pseudocercospora vitis. Next base: position 243,717 of record JALRML010000031.1, on the reverse strand, counting down.
GAGACGATATGTCCGAAGTCCCCATTCACCGTGATAGGAACATCAGTTCAGTTATCCCGATGCGAGCGAAATGTAAGTCGCCTTCAGAATGTGATGGTCTCTGGTTGCTCTCAATCTGAGGTTGTCACCATGGTCTCGCACACGCCCGCTGAATCCATACAGTCTCGAGGAGGCGACGTGGTAGAGTTGTTTGCGCAGAGGGGTCATTCCATAGTCGGTGATGCCAACCCTAGGACAAGGCGATAGACTTACCAAGGTCAAAGGTTTGCCGTGTCCAGACGATCAGGTGGTTGAGACGGACGATGCTCAGAGATGCACTGATGTTGTCTCAGGGCGTGCCGGCCGGAAGGACACGCGAGCTGAGGAAGCGCAAAGGTCAGGACAGAGCGATGTTGAACAGGCGTTGTTTCTCCATAATCAAGGGCATATCACGTCGGTCATTGCTGTCGCGCTGGCTTTGCCCTAGCCGTCGCATCGACACGGCCAAATTCTTTCTTGTGCTGAGCTCTCCTCAAGTCATCCATGCTTCGATAACATGTGCCATGGTTGTGTAGGATTAGTTCGGACTCCACTCGCACGAGACCTCGCACCTGGCGGCCTTGTGAGACACCTATGCGGAGGCATTTGACACGGGAACATCGTGTCTGAATGGCTGTGATGCTCAAGTCGTGACCTTGTGATCGTGCGAGGAGGCGTGTCTATAAAAGTCTGTCACGTCCAGGCCACATTGATCCAAGAAGGATCGTGTCTCCTTCTCCGACATGCCGTCCAATTTCCCCGTCTCGAGCTGCGCCAACACAGGCTTCTCGATTGCTCCAGCAAGACTCTCGAGGAATTGGAGGATGTGGTCATGTATGGTGGTGGCCGGGTTAGCGATAGAGACCAGTTGCAAGTGCGATACGAGACTCCTGTCTTGCGCTCCATTGTTGCCTCGTTTGGGGAAAAGAGTCGCGAGTGCTCGCTGTCGGACCGCTTGCCAATGCCGAGCGTCGTCGTGACCAAAGCCTAGATTGAATGGATCTCCAGCAACTCGGCTGGTTGGCTCACCTGGGCTACCACCCTCCTTGTGACCCCACGCAAAAGCTTCATCCATGGCATCCGAGCCCTCCTGCCCGCATATGAGGTATTGCTCAAGACACGCTTGCAACATCCAGTCCGCAGCTAGCTGCATCCACTGGGTCGTCAAATTGTTGCTGTCGAAGAGAGCATGACAGGTTGCCGAGACTCGCATGAAGAGAGGGAGGATATCCAAGAGCGAGACACTGTCTCTCGTGCCGAAGAAGGCATCCTGGTACTCGTGATCTTCAGCAGGAACGCCAAAGTCCTCCAGAAGGCGCGTGCGGTTCAGATGCAGTTGCCGCGCGCTCAAAGGCAGCTGGAGGTCGAAGGGAGCAGTATCATGCTCGGCTGTTGGTAGACGAGACGCTTCACCGATCCACTCGCGCGCGCGAGCTTGATTTGTGGCGCGGAGTGACTGCAAAGAAGACTTGGGTGGCGTTGTTGAGTTCTTGACCAGGCGCTGGGTCACGAGAACGACGAGTTGAAGCAGTTGTTGGCGAAAACGCAGGGCGGGATCCGGTCGCGAACGCGGATAGCGATGTTGGAAGAGGTGTAGGAATTCGTCGGCCTGTACCACGCTGCGTTCCACTGCCGGAAGCTCACTCTCGATTCGAGGTGTGTGCTGGTGGGTGAAGCAAGTGTTGATGGCCTGGTAGACGAGATAGTCCAATATCATGTGGTCCACCTCCAGGGACGTGCCCAGATCATCCATCTGGCGAGTTGTCATGGAGGGCACTGCCTCCGCCGATAACCTCACACGCTTCTTCACCCGCTCTCCTTCCGTGACAGGCGGAGGCGGTGGTCCCATCGACGCTCTGTGGGCCATATCGGCCTTTCCACCCAGACTACCCGTATCCTCCGTACCGTCTGTATGCTTTCTGGCCGTGTTCGAGCGCTGCGGTGGTCGGGACGCGTTAAAAGACACGCAATTGTGGTCGCCGGGGCGGCTTTCGTTTCGCGACTCGGTTCGCTTGCATCCAACGCAGCATGATCTCCGTATTCGAGGCTCCCACGTGCAGCGGTAAAGTCTGGAGGGTGATGGATCGCCGGAAGGTATGCGTTCGAGAGAGCTCCGCTTCCGAGCAGTCGAGATGCAGATGGCTTGGCGTGATGGCGGGCGGGCAGCCAACCTCACTACCTTCAATCTACTCACTCACTCGTACAGTACAGTACAGCTGGACAGTTAGGCAGCACGGTTTGTGCTGGTGGCAATCGTGAGGCGCTGCTGGCCCCGAGGCGATGTGATGCTATGCTGTGCTGTGCCAACTTATGCCACATGTATGCTCAGGTCCGCGTTGCACTGCCTTGTTTTCCGCCTCGTAATCATATGCATAGTTGGAGCCTCAGTGGCGAGTGCCAGTGATTTCCCCTTAGATTCACTTGCCTTACAACCACAGACACCACTCCAAGCAGAGCAACTCCATCACCAACCCGCCAACATGGTGTCACAGCACTCCGGCTACCGCAGCGTCGCATACTTTGTAGACTGGGCCATATACGGCAGAAACCACCAGCCTCAAGACATCCCGGCGGAAAAGCTCACACACGTCCTCTACGCTTTTGCGAACGTGCGACCCGAGTCCGGCGAGGTATACTTGACCGACAGCTGGTCTGACACGGATAAGCATTACCCTTCGGATTCATGGAACGATGTGAGTCGCAACTCCGCCGTGTCCGTTGATATGTACTTCTACTGACACGCCAGCGACCAGACGGGCAACAATGTCTATGGCTGCATCAAGCAGCTCTACCTCCTCAAGAAGCGGAACCGTAACCTGAAAATCCTGCTGAGCATCGGTGGATGGACGTACAGCGCCAACTTCGCCCAGCCTGCCTCCACCGACCAAGGACGCCGCACCTTCGCCGACAGCGCCATACGCCTTTTGAAGGACCTGGGCTTGGATGGACTCGACATTGACTGGGAGTACCCGAAGAGCGATTCGGAAGCCAATGACTTCGTAAAGCTGCTGCACGAAACGCGTCGCGCCCTGGAAGCGTACTCGGCTAGTCTTCCAGGTCGACCTCACTTCCTCCTGACCATCGCCTCACCTGCAGGACCTTCCAACTGCCACTGGCTGAAGCTGCGCGAAATGGACCAATACTTGGATTTCTGGAACCTGATGGCGTATGACTTTGCAGGTTCTTGGGACTCTCACGCCGGACATCAAGCAAACATCTATCCATCTCAGCAGCGTCCACAGAGCACACCGTTCAGCATCGACTTTGCCATCCGATACTATATCGAGCATGGCGTCCATCCCAGCAAAATTATACTCGGTATGCCTCTCTACGGTCGTGCTTTCCAACAAACAGATGGCCCTGGCGGCGGGTACAACGGCGTGGGCGAAGGTAGCTGGGAGAATGGTGTTTGGGATTACAAGGTAAGCTGTGGCTGGACACTCGCCCTGATCTGCATATCATTCGTGACCGTGAATGATGACAAGAGCTTACGCCAAGTCTTACGACCTCCTCGACAAAGCCATGTGACTGACTCACATTGGTTCTGCGCGGCTGGTGGCCATGGGCGGGACTTTTAGTCCACCATAACTTGATCTAATCTGACCATCACGCAGCACCCTTGCTTTGCTTGGCCCACGACAAAGCATGCGATCGTGACACTGACATTCACATAGGCTCTCCCGCGTCCAGGCGCTCAAGTCTACCACGATCAACAAGCTGTGGCATCATGGTGCTACGATCCTTCGACGAAGACCATGGTCTCATATGACACGCCTCAGGTGGTGGCGCAGAAAGTCCAGTACATCAAGCAAAAGGGATTGGGCGGTGCCATGTGGTGGGAAAGTAGTGGCGATCATCCTGCCAATCACGGCGAGAGCCTGATCAACATTACTGTCCAGGGCCTCGGCGGGTTTGAAGGCAAGCATATGGAGAGGGTCAAAAATTGCTTGGAGTATCCTGAGAGCAAGTATGATAATCTGAGGGCCGGTATGCCGGGTGAGTAGTCCTTGTAGATGTTAAAAGATCCATACTGTCAGGAACACTCGGAAGATACCTCCCATCAGGACCAGCAAGTCTCCATCGTCCGTCCTGAGATGCAGAAGCAAAATGACAACCGCCGCCAGCACAACAGCACCCAGCCGCCATGAAGGGTAACCAATCGCCAAGCAATGACCCCCGATCTCGAGCAGTAACTATATAACATCCTATCCAAGACACAAACAATCCAAGCCGCCACATCATCCTCCCAATGATAAGCAACAGGAAATACGGAACCCCCAAATCTTGCCTCCATCATCCGGATCGGGGATATCAAAGACCACAGAACAATCCCGGCCAGCATGGCATTCATCACGCCATCGCGATTATGAAGAGACATTGCAGTCGTAATTCTTCCCTTCCATTCGTTGCCGTCGTATCCACTACGGACTTGCCAATCGCTGTGAGGTGCATCTGCCACTGATCGTTGTACGGACGATCGTCATCAACGAAAAGGGTGGCGAAATACTCATCCACCTTACTCGTCCCAATCGTGGTCTTGAAGAGCACAAGGCGGACCGCCGGAACGCACATCGCAACGTTGTCCGTCTCCTTCGTGGCTAACTCCGAGCGACTCATGACAGAGTATCACACACCCGAGCCAACAGACCATTCTGTTCCGCATGAGCGTCAAGCATCCGAACATATGATAAAACCTACGTACCTTCGCTGATATACGAATGCTAGCCGTGAAAGCGAACCGGAAAAATCACCGATGACACAATGCCTGAACCGCAAACCGTCCCAGGCTATCGTGAGCAGAATGAGCAGATACGGACGCGACACTCGCCCGACGACGGTTCGTAATCCAACAGCATGGTCCGTATATCACCGCATCTGTAGCGCGTCCACAAGAACCGGAAAACGCAGGTGTGCCCACTGGCCGAAACCCTTCGTCTGATGCCTTGACCTGCTGGCATTGGTGACATTTGAGCTGAGGGACGACGAGGTTTTAGACACTTTCTTTGCTTCTGCTCAGGTCCTTCGCCAGGTTTGCCTACAACTGGGGTTCTGCATGATCTTGATGATCGTTTAGGTTGGTAGCTCAGTTGTACATCACGTTCTCTAGTGCGCGGCCTGAAATCGAGATCTTGGAAGGTACGCTGATCATTGAGCTTGCGAGTAGATCGTCTTTTAGGTTACGAGCTCTCTATTGCGGAAGTAAGCCCTACCTTCTACGTTGGCGATTATTCGCTCATCCTTTCGGTGGTCATATTAGCTCGGTGGCTCAGGTCGTAACATGCTTCATCTGGATGGGTGGTTTGGTCGCCGATATATTATATCATGATTGCCCCCTCGGTTCGAGCAGATGTTCCAGCCCAGCGTGGTGATAATGATCTCTCTGCTCCTGAGGTGAAAGGGTGAGCGGGATATTGGCGTTGAATACGGCTGCCGTTGCCAACCAGTCTTAGCTCAATGCACCATCCACAGGCTCTGCACGTGGGTCTCAGTCTTCCATCAACCATCGATTCTGGGCACAGCAGAAATAGAATAACATACACGATCCCTGATCACTGGAGTACGAGTTATCTTAGTGAACACTCTTAGCCCTATTCTGCGATGGTAATTAGATTCTCAGCAGCGTGGGCCCGTCTCATTAGGACAGCGGCAAATGCACAGCACAAGTCAAGGCCAGAAACTGTCCGACAATCTAAGCACAGGTCGCACTGACTCCGATCTGCCTCCATCTTCTTTGATCTGTCAGTGTGCAGACGCCCGTTGGCTAGGCTTCAACATCTAGAATGTAAGACACGCAACTCTACGCTCGTGAGATCGGGGAAGCCTTTTGTAAAGATGTACATTGAAATTTTGAGAAAGGGGTTTTCCTTCCTCTGCAGGGAAAACACTCTTGATGCCAATCGACAATTCTGTGAACCATGGATTTCTCCCCTCGCGCCGTTTCTCCCCCATTGCTGTTTACAACAGATGAACAAATCGTGTCCGGTATGGGTTGATGGATGAGATAGGCGTGAAGATGACAGGCCTCCCGCACCATGCGGCTGATCAATTTGCATCCCTTCCTGGACGACCAGAAGCTGGTCCTTATGCGCTACTTTCGTACATCTAGGGTTACGAGGAATTGCAGCACCGCCATATGCTCCAGTATGAGAGTATTGACCAAAAGAAGCATCTGCACTTTGGCAGAAGAAGGTTAGCCTACGGACAGAGCATTCGAGACTCTTTCGGGACCACGGTTTTGCTTTTTGTTCAAGACCAAAGACGCAATGCCATGGACATATCATCACGCCGTTCGTGGGGCTGTGATCCAGTACAGACTGAGAGAGTGCCAACGGGTATCAAGTGACCATGGAATAGGACTGAGGATACGTTCTTTCGCTGGAACAGTATACGATGTGTATGTGCTTGTCTTACTGAGCGCAATAGACAAGCTACACTCCCGATCTTCTTGAAAAGAGTCGTTTTCTAGTCAGCCTTGAGCCTTCCTAGTCGACAACGACATCGCCGTTCTTTCGCTATGGAGAGACCCACCGGAGTCGTTGTGGTTCTCTGGGCGTGAACGACACTTGATCTAGCGAGCATGCTGTTGCATAAAAGCAACAATTTGGTCGTCCCACTTTCGTGCGGACCATGTGTCCGGAATCCGGAATGTACAACGAGCAGAGCCTCGTGCTTAGTATGAGCATCACGTCATATGTCTGGAAGGACGCGAGCGCAGACGAGCTTGTCCCAACGCTGTATTGCAGCATGCGAAAATTTAGGAGCATTTATCTGAACTCACATCTGACTGACTCCCCAGACCTTGGTATGGACCACGTCAGCCGTTGTAAATGGTCTGGATGCTATCTCTCGCATCGAAGCCTCTGCAGAGTCCAAGCACATTGTGCTAACATAGTGAGTGTGATATTCAGCGACGCTTTGCCTAAGGCGAGCAGCGGCATCATGATCAGGATGCTTTAGGAATTTTCTTCAGTTGGAGTCAAGGTTCGTTTAGACCTGTGAGCTGGCTCGGGGCATTTTGAGCGACTCTGCCGATTACAGAGAGTCAGGAGAAGAATTTCCTGCCTTGTGTGAAGGAAACTCGAGCGGGCCAGGATTTGGAATGTGTGGCTGTTCTAAAGCCATTGTCGGGTTGAGGACTCGATGGTCGAGATGCAGTCATGCGCAGCTCTTAGATATAGTCTTTGTCGTGGCTGCTTCTACCACTCTCAGCAGAGGACTGAGAGCTAATCGACAGGCTCTGCTGTGACGGAGCCGGAGAGACTTTCTGGAAGTTGTCATAAGACCTCTTGCAGAAACGTCGGTCTTCCTCATCTGAGCTCTGGATTTTGGTGACAACAAGTGTATTCAATCCAGCACTAGATTTTGGTTGAGAGCCAATATCTGCTCTACGATCTTTCCGCCCATAGTGTTCGACAGTGACTTATAGCTGCTGGAGTGGGGATGCGCCCTCGTCTATTCCCAACCAAGGAGATCTCCCATCTTCGCCGCTCCCTCTTCTACCAAACAGGAGCGTGCACAGAGTATGGAAGCGCTGCGAGTCCAAAGTCTGCTCGACCGAGCGTCATACGATCGTGGTGTCGCTTTCGCCGCGCTTTATTGTCCTCGGGTGATGTTCGATTGGAACGCATCATCGATCTATCAGTCCTGCTAAGGTGCAGTATTCCAGTTGTAACCCTCTGGCCGCGGGACACGCCTCATGGACTGCTTTCGGCTCTTTGGATAATCGTTGCGGTCGATTGCGCGTCACACATCGACATGTTCATGGGAGAGCAAGGTGGAGAAGAAACCTCTTTCTGCCAAACGGCAAAGAATTTACTTCAAAGCAAGACGAAACTTCAAATCTGTCTAAACTCGAGGTCTCTCAGGTCGGACGACGTGCACAGCCTCGTGGAACAACAGAGTGCTAGCTGCCACGCTAATGGCCGTACTAACGGAATCGGGCTTGACGTGTGACGGTCTCGACGGGCTGTGAATTGACACATATATCATTGTCGAACTGTAAGCACAATGTCAGTAGTATCCTTCCATGATGATAAGGTGTGATTGGCACACCTTGATGTCGCATGGCATTGTGCACTATTTCGCGAGACCCATGATATATATCCTTTTCCATCCCGCAATAGGCTTTCCTCGGTAAACACGATTGACCGCTCGAGCCAAACGCAAACATCGCAGCGGTCTGTGGGAGGACAAGTGACACAAAAGGTCAGTAAGAAATGATATGCCGAGCGAGCGAAAGAACAGGAACGCCTCGGCAGATCACGAGCATAGTTGCATCATCCAAGTGAACGACCGATGATCGTCGAATCCGAAAGCTCTCTGACCGCACATGCAATCGATAGGCAGCCATCCACGCCCCTCACTCGTTGGACAACCAACAACTCTCCTTCCTTCCCAGCGAGGGAATTTTCCTTTCAAACGATGACCCTGGGCTTCGGGAACTACCAATGCAGTCTCTGTGTTGTTACCAGGTTACATGGCATACCTCATTTCTCGTCTGCAAGGAGAAACGTGTTGGTTAGAACCGGCAGCTAGTCTGAGATGGAGGCCGCAGACAACGTGTTTGCCATAAAAAAGCAGATTTTCGCTCAACAAGGCGTTCGCTCTGGGGAAATTGCGCTGTTGCTCGGAGTTGTACAAGGTACTCGTATCTGCCGAGACTTTCGATGGTTGGAGGCCAAGTGGGCTGGGGTGTGCTTGCTACTTGCCACCTCACCTCCTGAGAGGCTGGGCTACTGTGGGAGGAGCGCTTTTGCTGTTTTGATCGTTCTTGGAAGCGCCTCTCTCCTCGGACGGGTGCGAATTGTCCATTCTTGCTGCGGGTTCAGGCATGAAGCAGCTTTTGACGTTGTGAAGCAGTTTTTTGGTCTTTGGGTTCTCGGAAAGTGTTGCTGTTGGGAGTCGTATGATCTGGAGAGGCGCGACCTTGCATTGTGAATAGTATGAAAAATATGTGCAGGTGTAGTTTCTTAACATAGATCGTAATGAAAAATTTCGACTGTTTATGAACAAGTTTCCAATGCCATGCAAACTGCGCTGCTCATTACGAGACCCGAGCTGCCACTAATTACAATGCGCCTCTCCATGGGTAAATAATGTCCGACTGATTAGCTCCATACAGAACGGAGCGCATCGGTGATTGTCAACGGCAGACCGTGGTCAAGAAAATTAAACTGCGTGCCTCCGTGTACCGTACCTGGCAGTGCCCTCTAAGTGGTGCTCATCTGCTCGTCACCATCGTAAATCCAGGCCATCCGGGCCGGAGCATGTCCGGGAGGCGCTTACAACAGCGAACTGAAAAGCGTGCAAGGCAGAGCCAGGTTGATGAGACCGCTCTGGGTTGTCGAGCAGCAAGCGTTGCCACCCTGAGAGCAAGCGTTGTTGCCTGTGTCAAACGTCAGCAGTTGCGTGCTAAAGTATCCCAATTCAACACTGACCGAGTGAAAGGGAGCAAGCACCACCAAGGAGTGGGCCGAGAAGACCACCAGAACCGTTGTCTCCGTTGCAGCACGAGGGAGCCATGTTGTTGCCGCATGGGTTTCCGCCTGGGAATGGGAAGCTTCCTGGTGGTGGTGGCGGGTATCCGCTTGGTGGTGGTGGTGGGTATGTGCTTGGTGGTGGAATCGGCCATCCTGTTAAGGGCTCAAGTTAGTACGAGCGAGGGTTCAGTGCCAGTGACTGCCCCAACTAGATAGACTAACCTTTGTTTGGTGGTGGCGATGGGAAGGCGCCAGGTGGTGGAGGGTAACCGCCTGGTGGTGGCGGTGACCAGCTCTTTGGTGGTGGGTAGCCCTGTCCTGGTCCTGGTGGTGGTGGGTATGACGCGCCACCTGATGGAGGACCGTATCCCTTGGGTGGAGAGTGCTCTGGGCTGGTAGGTGGGCCGGTAGGTGGGCCGTAGCTCTTGGGTGGAGAGGGCTCTGGGCTGGTAGGTGGGCCGTAGATCTTGGGTGGAGGGTGCTGTGGGCTGGTAGGTGGGCCGTAGCTCTTGGGTGGAGAGGGCTCTGGGCTGGTAGGTGGACCGTATCCCTTAGGTGGGGAAGAGTCCTCTGGGCTGTCCGGTGGGCCATAGCCACCAACTGGAGCACCGCCCGGAGTTGGGGTGGCGGCGCTGAGCAGAGCAGTCGCAAGGACTGCGAAAACGGTGACGGACTTCATGGTAAAGTTTGTAAATGAGTGTGGGGTTCTTTCAAATGAATGTAAAGAGTTGGATGAGGAAACTTGCGACGATGAGAGACTATTGCAGTTCGCTGGTGAGGAGAAAGAAGATCGAGGACGAGACATTTATATATCCAGTTGGCTACTTCCCTCTGACCTTGTTGGGATGCAAGGATGCCACGTGCCAAGGAGACTGTCCACTCGAAGCTGAGGCCTGCTCATTCAGCAGTGCAATTGAACTTAGGCTGGGAAGTGCGAATAGGCCGTCCGTGAATAGATCATGCAGATTCCCAGGCCACAGGCGAATCTGAAGATGGACCGTATTGTTCGTCATGAACAGCATCACCAAGGCATAGTAGGTGGAGCTCTGCCGGAACGTAATCGTGGGATATGGCCATGGCAGCGGGAATCGGGCGGCATGAGTCGCCATATCCACTCATCAAGCTTCTTGGTGTGTTGAAACGAGCTGGGCAGCAGCCAACTTGCGTGCCCATCCCTTACTTCGAAGGCGCACCAATTCCAGCGGCAAATGGTACATTTCAGGAGACACGTGCAGAAAATGTCAAGCGTACCCATAGCATATCATCTCAGTGAATTTATGAGCGTGCAAGGGACCAGCGGAGGTGAATGTCGTCATGGCCGTTCTGATGGTAACAAAGGCGCGGGTGGTGAGACGTGCGGATCCAGTATCATCTCCGCCGTGTCGTGACACCATGTGCTCAATGGGCGTACTGTCGAAGCCATGTCAAAATCTGCGGGGCGTGGTCTTGCAGAAAGCCAACGTCTACCCCAGCTCCCTGTGTGTGGCTCTCCGTTGACTGCTGTGGAAGTCGAGCCTTGAACCGGCACATCGACCGCGGACCGTGAAGTCTAATCCCGAAGTGTGCCTCTTCGAACCCAGAATGGCCCGCTAGAAACCTTGAACTGCATTTGCACCTTCATGCAAGGTACCGCAGCACGATGACCCCAAAATTGGCAAAAGCAATAGGGTTCGTGGGAGTAGAGCAGAGGTTGATGAAGACACGGAGTCATCTTGATGATGCTTGATGAGTTCCTGGTTCCCTCCACACGTTTGCAGATCAGAGTGGACCAGGCTAAATGAGAAAAGGCTGGGGTGTGCCTAGCATTTGAAACATCGCTTGGGCGTCCGTACATACCTTGAGTTTGATGTTCGATGTTTAATGCTAGGCATCGCTGTGGGGACTGATGTGTAATAAGCATGGAATGCCTCACCGGGATGGCCTTTCCATTATTCCGCTGCACCGGTATCGCATACTCCAACACCAGGGCCAAACGTGGCACGGCAGAGTTGCCCTGTCATACGTACCGTTCACGGGCAGATACTGTAGGTCACAGCCAAGGCAGTTGCTTGAGCGGTGAGCGACTTGAGTCGACTTGCACAATGTGATTCTGACCGTGAACCAGATATTCCGGTCGACTTGTTGTTCCACAGTGGTCGCCATGATGAAGACATGGCACATAGCTTGTCATCTACCAGGGACTCTGCATATACGAAGTACAGCATTGCTTGCATGATTGCAAGGTTGAGTTTGATGAGAGAGACGTCGCCGTTGGATCGAAGAAGCCTCACCCACGCTGGAAGAGGCCCGGTAGTTATGACAGATTTCGCATTGTAAGCAAGTACCGGCCTTGTGCAGCTTCATCGCAAGGCCCACATTGAGGCACGTGTTCGGTAGTCTCGATCGCCTTGTGGTTGGACGCTTTGCCGGCGGTTAAGCGGATGGGGACACAGTCATTATATTGCAGTATTGACTGCCCCATCTCATTATCGGACTGCAATTGACTGCGATGTGGTGGTTGTCGAGAAGGGCGTTTGCTTTGCCTCCTAGATCGACAAGTCATTGTTTCCTATACTCTCCACGGTACCATCGAACACGTGCAGTTGTCGGCTTCGGTGTCTTCCACGATATGGAACAAAACCACAGGATACTGCACGTTGATCTCACGAGTGACAGTGCTGAAGAGTCCATAGATCCTTCGAAGCTTTCCACCGAACAGCTGGAACACGCCGCCATCTCATCAGACTGACCCTTGGGCTTGGTGAGATACCTCGCCAGTGGGGCAACGAACGATGCGATACAATTGCGACACGATCGCAGCAGCCGGTGTTGGTGGAAAGCTTCAAGACCTTCGCCAAAGCCAGTTTAGTGATGCCCTCCGTCGATCTGGCGGGAGGTCCGCGACCTGCTATGAGAGCACTCCAACAGCAGAATCTGGCAGTTCTCCTCCACCAAGGCGTAGGCAAGAGGGCGTCAGACGTTTGCAGCGGAGCGCTTCTCTAGGTTCGGGCGTCTTGGGGCAGCATGGCGGGTTTCTGACGAGCCTAGAAGAATCGTGCTAGGTACCTCACAAGAGTTCCTTGCCCGGTTATCGCGCTCTGTCAGTTGGCTGTTCCCACAACTACCATCCGTCGCAGCTATCAGGTTCGACAATGGCTTGATCTCTAGACTTCTCCTTGTTGTTGGCGGGGATTCCTAGCCTGGATTGCTCGCAAGAGGCCGATCCCCCTGAGATCTCATATCACAATCGAGGTACTCTATGGCCCTCCACATTGCTTTTGTGGAATTGGTGGCCTCTCTCCTTGACGGGCTCTTTCTGTCAATTTCGTTCGGTGCATTGCGAGGCAATGGATGTGGTTCCGCAACTCAAGGGCAGTCCAAGGGTCCGGCCTCTGAGGAACACCTCCTGCCCACTACCAGTGGGCAGATCAGGGACTGCATTGGTAGGGTGCCAGACGTGTACAGGTATTCCTGGCCGCTCTCAGCGGGACGAGTAGCAAGCCGCGACAAGCGTTTGAAGGCCGGATCGAGGTTTCCTGGGCCAAACGTTTCAAACGCGTGGGTGATGAAGGAGCCCGGCGGCGAGTATGGCTGCGGTGGAAAGGTGAGGTCTGTTCGGATGTGATGAAAGGTGATGAGATGGTTCGTAGATCAAACAATCCCAGCCGCGCGGCCACCGAAGCCCCGATCTTCAGACACTCCACAGCGGCTTCACCCGTTCGCCGCTAACAGAGTCAGCGGAAGCGCTGTGGCATCAGTCCTACTGTACAACGGGAGCACGATGTGACAGCCTGACAGCACCACTGTTTCCATCATCCTCCGCAGCCTTTTAAGCCATCATCGATCATGGTAAGTTTGTCAAGTATCCGGCTGTATTGCCACACCATGGCTGCAGCACGTTCGCATTGATGGGCGACAGCGACAGAGCATTGGATAGTAACCATGATATGAGCAAGACATCAAGAATACGAGAAGCCCAAGTTGGCAGGTAGGAGATTGGCTTGCGTAGTTGGTCCATTCTTGTATCGGCCCTCGAACCCTACCGGAACCCTCGTCTACCCCAGATGGCTCCGATCTCCACTTGGCCCGATATCAGACTTCTTCCAGAATCACCCACTTGATTCGTCTGAACACATTCAGCACAGCACTTGAATCACGCAGAGTCGCGGGTATGCCCTTCCCCGTCGCTAACACCCAGAACCCATCCTGACGCATCAACACATCTCGTCCCCCGCCAATAACTCTTTCCGCCTAACTCCCCAAGTCTTCACAGCTCTCCATTCCATCACTTTCATCGTTGTGATTCACCGGAGCCCACCACGGCCCGGGTCGAGACTCTGCGATAGAGTATACGGAGCCGTTCTTCCGAACAATACTACTGTCCCATACGCAGCCCCGTTCGACAGATACTACGCGAACACTCCAGAGAGGGAATCTCCGAGCAGCCATCCGGAAGTGCAAACAGCTCCGGAACACATACCGAATTTCCTTCGACTTCCGCACCCCCCAGCCAATCTACCAGGATGTGGAAGACGAGGATGTCACAGACGGCGAATACGCAGAATCAGATTTCTGGTTTCTGCTTCCTCGTGCGAGACGTCCTCCTCAGACTGTCCGGAAAACGCTCTACCCGGGGCGTGGTCGCTCTGCGTGCTGATGCGGAGCGTGTGCACCGATAGGTATGTGGGAGATGGAGTTATCACGACGGCGGAGGTCGAGAGCAGTCGGTAATGAGGACAATGCGGTCGACTAGAGAGGACAGCACAATGTCGGTCGTACGTGGGAGGAAGGGTCCATGAAGGCTGAAGATGTGCAACACAATCACGCTGAAGCATGCAGGTTCACGGCGCCGCCATCGGCGTGCTTTTGCACTTCGCATCGCATTTGACCGAGCAGGTAGGTGATGAGAGGTAAGAAACGTTCTGATCAGGCGTCGGGGCATTCATATCGACTATCGTCTGTGATTCGTGCTACGTTCTGAACATATTCGTCATAGCCGTCGAAAGTATATATATGTTTCATCGCTCATAAAATCCATGCTCGTGATTCTCCATTCGGCTTTCTAGTAAGCAAAAGCGAGGATACTCTCGTCGTTACTCTGTCGAATCTTCCTGTTGATCTTCTTCAACCACAGCCTCATGATCCACGCAGCGCCAGCGCAGAGCATGGAGAAACCGGCCGACGAGCCCATGGCGATAGCATATCGGGGCTCGTCGTAGTCGGGCCAGAGGTATGGGGTCCAGATGAAGGATGCGTTGGCGATGGTGTTGACGATGGCCAGCGAGCTGGCCTTCTTTTCCTTCGTTTGTCCGCACGTCGCACTGACCCAACCCAGAATGATGGAGTTGACGGCGTAAGTGCCGATGGCGAAGACCACCATGCCGAAGTAGCGTGCGCCCGTGTTGAGCGTGGCGGCGCAGAGCACGAATCCAAAGATGGCGACGGCCTTGGCGACCGTGATGTGCCATGTTCGCTCGTTCCGGCGACCGGATGACCAGGACCAGGCGATGGAGATGACGCCGGCGATCAAGTACGGAGGGCAAGTCAGGACCAGAGTGATGGTGTCAGAGAAACCAAGAGTCTCGACGGCGGTGGGGAAGAAGTTCTTGAAGCCGTTCGCGGCGAGATGCATGTGCTGCATGAAAGCAAAGAGCCAAATCTTGCGATCCTTCGCAGCCTCCTTGAGACCTGCCCAGCTGGAGGTTCCAGCCCGAGCACCGACTTGATCCGACTGGACACGAGCGTTGGCGAGCTCGCGCTCTTCTGGTGAGAGCCAGCGGGTGTTCAGGGGGTCGTCGGGGAGGATGAAGCCAGCGCCGACAGCAACGATAAAGGTGATCGCTCCCTGGATGATGAAGAGCCATTGCCATCCGGCCAGGTTGGCCAGGCCATCCATCTCGAAGATACCAGCCGCGATGAGACCAGCGAACGCGGTGGCCAGAATGTTACCGGTGTACAGGATGGAGATGCGAGTGGCGATCTCCTTGCGAGTGTAGAAAATACCGAGAATGTAGAGGGCACCTGGGTAGTAGGGAGCTTCGACGACTCCGAGGAAGAATCGTGTGAGCAGCAAGCCGGTAAAGTTGTGTGCGACGGCAGTGAGACCTGACACGATGGCCCAAAGAGCCATGCAAGAGGACATGTACCAGCTCGGGCGGATTCGCGTGATCAACATGTTGGAAGGCACCTGGCCAAGGATGTAACCGACGAAGAGGATGGAGACGCAGGTCTGGTACTGGCTTCCAGAGAGCTTGGTGTCTTCTTCCAGCGAGTTGAGACGGGCGAGAGCGATTGCGTTACGATCGAGGTAGTTCAGCCAGTACATGAGCCACAATCTGATGGAGCCTCGTCAGTATAATGCTTCGCCTTTCTTGGCCTGGGTTGTTGCCCAGGGAGAGAGTCACTGTCACTTACGTGGGCATTATGTATCGGTCCAGCTTCTTGACGAGTCTGATCTCCTTGGGATCGGTCTTCGCTGCCGCACCGGAGTAATCGAAACCTGCCGCTTGGCGTTTTTCTTCATCGATTTTGTAATCGTTGGTCTGAGTGGGTGAAAGGACCTCATCGTAGACGACCTGTGCCTTCTCAGTTCCGGGTTTGTCTGCCATCTCGGCGGTGGTATGGAGGGTCGAGAGAAGCCCCGTGACAAGTCAAGAAGTCGAGAGAATTGGCGAGCTGGGTTAAGCCTGGGAGATACAGACGAGCGGACTGAAATCTCTGACCTACCTTGCCTCTGTCGTCCGACGAGACCACGTCTTATAGAATTGGCCTGGTGAGCCTGCGTTCAACTTTCAGCCGATCGATTGTCTACGTGAGGGCCTTGTTCGACGACGCTTCCCTCGTCAATCGCCAAGGACGCCATGTGTGGAGTGCGAGGCGGGTTGCTTCTCGCCCAGACAATACCATGTGGTAGCAAGCGTCTTGGCTTGTTGCTTCGTGTGCGGTGCAGACAGGATAACAAAGGGGTTTGCCACACAGAAGAGCGGACGGCAGGCCTGGATGGTGCATGTTTCCCAAGCTTCGGCCCTCCACCGGCTGACCGTAACTGCAGGCATATGTCCAGGGTTGGTCGAGGCTCTCCATGGGGAGAAGGTTGCCAATGCTGCACTATCGCGAGGAGGGACAGTAGACCGTCGGGCAACGACCACTTTGCATGGTCAGGTCGGCTAATATGTGGTCGCGTGGCGTCTTGCCACCAGTCACAAGAGAAGGATGCGAGTAGGCAGTCTTGGAAGGTCGGGGGCAGTCGTACTGTTCACACTAGTCACGGGCTAGCATGGCTCCAGACACACGGCGACTCCACAGCCCAACAGCCCGGACAAAACGTGACGACCGCGTGGACGATATGACTTTCCCCGCAAGGGTAATGCACTCCGCACGACGGTCTCGCGTGGGAAAAGAGATCTTGGTATCGCCCAGCCCTGTGGTTTTGTGGAGATACTTTCAGTCGTGCCTTGGCTGTACCAGACCGTTCATTCTGCAGTGGTCGTGCTTTGCTTCAAGCATATGATCAGCCGCTTGTTGGGGGACGATGAATCTCTTCGATACGGCACGCTAGGCGTCCGGTGTGCAGCAATCACAGTGCCATCCATTCGCTTCTTTGCGCCTCTGACAAGAAGACTCGGGCTTTGTCCTCGAGGCGTTCCAGCCTTCGTGTTGGCCCAATGCGGCATATCTTCGGGATGGCGCACCTGGGCAAAGTGTTGAAAGATCAGCCTGATAGTGTCTCCACTCTGCTTCGGCCCATGGTCAAAGTAGACCCGGACCATCCACCCCCACGATCCATCTAACCTTGGCATGCATAGGCTAGCTTGCACGCAGTCGTAGTCTCCAGGTCCTGAGCTTATGGACAACCTTTGCCGGTCATGCTTAGGGCCTGGGTCAGAAGGTCGGGGATAGTGGTAACGGGGAAAGACAAGTAAGTGCACCACGTACTCAGGTCGCTGCGATGCCCTCTGTTACGTGGCTTCTGGAGTATGGCAGGTCAATCGTCCGCTGCCTCTTCCAAGCGCCGTGCCACACGGGACACCTTCCTCCGGTGCAGTCACTCACTCACCAGCCTTATGCAACCAAGTGACACCTTACACCTACAGATGTTGAACACGTAGGCCCTCAGATGCAAGTAGCATCCGGCCACGATCAAATCAATACCTCAGGGGAAGTCGGACTATCCCACAGCAAGTGTGGCAAAACCCGAATTCTAGAAGGTGCATCGTCCGTATCCTCTTCCCAAACATGACGCTAGTGCGGACACCTCCCCTACGGTGCAATCTCCCTCACCTGTCCAACCTCATGCAATAATAACCAGGGACCTTGCATAGGACAGATGCCGAACAGTCGGGTCCTCAGGTGTGAGCAGTATGCGGCCACGACCGTACTGATCCCTCAAGGGGAATGTCGGACTTTCTAACGACCATGTCTAGGAGTTCGAGCACGCTCTCCGTACAATCTCTCTCTCTCTCTCTCCACATCCATCTACGTCCTTGTTAATACGGAACATACAGCATGGACAGGATAGGGTCGAACATGTCTGGGGACCCTCCGATGTCCATACATAACATGTGGTACACCTCTCCGACGTACTCCCAGACGTGAGCGATCGTATACACTCTCTAGCCTTTGAAACCTCGAATCCTTCAACTCCAACGATGCGACTCCTCATTGCGCTAGCCTTGGGGATGCCTCCTCCCGACCTGGACGGCGGCGGTGAAAGTGAGATGTCCTTGTGACTACGCAAAATGTGAATACGGCGATGCTCGGGATCAGTGTACCGATCTATACAAGCACTGCGGCGCCAACAACGGCGAGTGTTGCCGTTTCAACTTCTTCGCCGCAGGTACTTGCTCTTGCTCGCGGACCAATGCCAAGATCAAATGCTGCGAACTTTGCGGTCCTCACTAGAGCCCGGAAGGTACGCGGTTTTTACGTTTAATGCGAGGGCGAGTGTACCCGATTGACAAAAGAATGTTAGGTGCTTCGGAGTCCTTTTCGCCATCTTGCGACGGGAATCAACATCAACTCGAAGGGCCTGGTCCGCTCGAGGGAAGTCGGAAGGATGGTCGAGGAGGAAAATTCTTGTAGAAGTAGTAGTCCTCAGGGGAGGAATACCTCGCTTGGATAATGGCTGGATAGTCGATTATCTAGTGCGGATAATGGTTATCCTCGAGCCGATTGTTATCCATTATTGAATACCTCTTAGCTAGTGGATAGCCGCTATCCACTTTGGATATCGCTCTATCCACTCTATCTAGCCATTATCCAGTTGGATAGTGAAAAACGCCCTTGTTGTAGCCCTACTGTTTTTCATTATCTAGAATCTCTTTAGTTACGTGTCTACTGCCTTCGTACTTAGAGCCGTTATCCGTAGTTGAATACCCGACAGGCGACTATCCACTGTTTGTTTATCCACAGCAACAAAAACCACTGGATAACAGCTATCTACTGGATAACTCATTATCCTAGCCAGGTATTCAGGGCCTCACACGACACCGGTGATTTCCAGCAACAGCGATTGACAGCAGGGGCATAGTAAAACAGGAGAGGACGACAAATGATTGAACATGCCAGACCGACGCGTTCGTTCGCCAATGATGCCTTACTAGTCGTAGAAAATGAGCCGTATCAAGCCAATCCACACTCACATGACATCCTCCGCATTCCCTCATAGCTCACAGGTCGTACAAAAGAAAAATCTCCCCCCCCCTTAAACCCTTTTCCATCCTCACGTCCCATTGCCTCCTTAGGTCCCACACCTCGCCAGCCAGCCACTGAACGACCTCCCCCTCCCCCGCTTCTTCTCCTACGTGAAACACAAGTGGAGCTTGCTGCCCTCGGCACAGGTCTTGAAATCGTTCACCACCTCGAGCAGGTCGTTCGTCGTGTACGAGACAAAGCACTAAAAAGAAGAAGAAAAAAAAAGACGGATCAGAAAGTGAGCTCCACTGAAGACCATTTTCCTCCAAACCTCTCCCCCCTCCCTCCCTCTCGGCTTTTTCTCAATGCTGGGCCCTCCTCCCACCGGGAAGGGGGGGGGGGGGGGGGGGTTTCAACTTACAGAATCTATGTCTCCTCCAGGATTTTGCTGCGCGACATAATTATATCCGTCATCGTCCGTGCGTCCTAAGTATTTCTTGATGACTCCTGAACAGCAGTCTTTGGTGACTTCTGCGTTTGGTTTGCAACTCTTCTCGTAACAGTAATACGGGAATTCCTTGCTGGTCACGCCGCAGGCGTACACATTGGCGACGGCGGTGGCTCTGGAACGAGAAAAGTGATGAGTATGTGTAAGAGGGAGAGGTGTGCGCGTGCGGGCTCGATGGGGTGGGGTGGCTTACTGTGAGGCGAGAAGGAGGAGAGTGGTGCCGAGGGCGGTGACGGAGAGTCTCATCGTGAATCGTGATGAAGGTGTGGTCTGAGAGTGGAATAGTGGATGAGCAGCCCTTTCTTGAAATGAAACAGACAGCGACCGCTATGAGGATATTAATATCTGGCGCGCGAGAGTTTGCTCATGCCACGCGGTATCTGAATGGATGTGGCAATTTGCTTAGACTCAGATTTATGCTTCGCAAACCCAATTCCCCTCGTAGGGGAAGGTCTCGACGCGGCCACATTCAGGATGCAGGGGTGGAGGCCCCAGAAGATTTTCTAATTTGGGAGGCTTTTGGGTTGCGCATGGCTCATCAGGAAGTTGGAGTCAAATGATCGCAGGTACAAGTCCTTGAGGAACGCAGCTCGTGCGCTCAGAGTCGGCCGCCGTACATTTGCTTTTGCAATTTGCGGCTGGAGCCACTCGCTACAGCGAGTTTCTGACGCTCAACTACCCAGGCAGGGTCAGCTAGCAAAGGCAGAACGTGGCCGCTCTGACCATGTCTGTCGGCGAGCCTAGGTGATGGCCATGTGAATCATGCCACCGCCGCATTATGATTGCATCGTCATCCCTGGACACCATAGATGCACTGGCGTTCAGTCAGCGCGAAGTCCCTCCATTCGTTCTCCTCCATCTGCCGAGGACGGCCGCTTGCATCACACTTTCGTGAAAAGCTGCCGTGCAAGCCGTACAGCGCTCACCGCATTCGGAGAGCCCATTCCCGTCGTGGTGCGGATCATGGGATCTCAACCAAAGGATTGTGATGTTCAAGACACCATAATATTGTCACTGTCACCTTTCCGGTGCGAGAAGAACTTCCGCAGACTAAGCGTCCGGCTCGCTTTGGAGCTATGCGTGCGTGGCTTGGTCGAGAATCTGGTCGGAGAGATGTCGGCCGAAGATAGCCACGTCTTGTCCGCCCGTGGGGGACTGGGGCTCGGACTGTGCTCTCGTGAGATGGCTTGTGAGGGCGTCAACGGTCGTCCGGGGTCTTTGGGGAAGAGACTGTGATTCTGCCGAGAGCCCGGTCGTGGTGGATGGTCCTTCGGCAGAGACTGCGCTATGATCGGGAGATCCTTCTCAAGGTCGGGTGATAGATCTTCTGGGTCAGAAGCGGCATCCTCGCTCTGGCGCTGCCTTTCCGAAGTATGCGCCGAGTCGATTGGATATGAGACAGAGGCCCGGTGAGGAGTGTGATAGGCGGTCGGGGGTAGATTCTTGAGCCTTCGCGAAAGGCGACGAGAGAAGCCATTGCTAGAGAGGGTCAATACGAAACCAAGGGAGTCACGTGACATCAGCACTCACCCTGACGAAGCGGCATGGCTTTTGTGGAGATGGGTGTTTGGCGAAGGGTTTGCCTTCACTCCACTCGTATTGCCCGAGCCCACAGGCTTTCGGAGAATGACGTGCCGCTGCGGCTCCTGGGTCGTCTGTATTGCGCCATGGCTTCTCGACCGCCTGAATTGCTTCTTCTCCGTTGCCGAAGCCAAGATCCGAGCACCTCCTTGACTTTGCGATCGAATGGGCTTCCTCGCTTGTGGCTCGTGGGCCCTTCCGCTGTCGGGAGGATGGCTGCGCAAGCCTCCCGAATTGCGGAGGAAATGTGCCAGTTCGTTCATGCTGTCTCTCGCATGGCTGCGGGCTTCTTGGGATGCGACGGACGTGGGTCCAGGAATCGGGATGCATTGTCGTGGCTGCTCGTATCGTGTCTCGAACGGGACGGGATGGGGCTTTGCATTGGCTGTCTGAGAGGGAGGTGGAGCAGTGGTCGGTTCCCGTGGAAGAGGTTTGTCCAGCCACGGACCCGGCTTGCGATACACAGAGGCACCTTTGGCGAACTTGGAGCGCAAAGGGGAGGACGAGGCGGCTGGTGGGACGATGCCGGGTGAGACTGTTCTGCTCTGGGGCTTGTTCCGTCGGCTGGCTGCGGCGGCGTGCTTGGAGATGTCGTTGATGACGCCCTCGAGGGTGGTCAGGGCGTGACGCAGATTCTTGCCTTTCGTCTTGAGGTCTCTCAAATACTTGTCCCACCCTCGCTCGTTCCCCCGCATGGCGGCAAAGACTTCGGTGATGTCGGGGTCGTCCGTGGGCCATCGACTCTCGATCTTGGTCAAGTAGTAGTTGAGTTCCTGCGTCGATCGGATCCCGTTCTCAATGTCGAACACGGCGGCATTCATGGCCGTGGCCGTCTTCTCCACGATGCTCTCGATCTTCTCGTTGCCGGCGAGCAGGTCGGTGCGGAACTTCTTCTCGTCCAGCATGGTCTCGAAGATGTCCATGTGCTGCATGGGCAACTTGAGATAGCGCACGCGCTCCTCGATGTCCTTGATGGCCACGTCGAAGTCGGCCGAGGTGGTCTCGAGGAAGTTGTCGACGTCGTTGACGTGGGACTGTAGGATGCGAACCACCTCTTCGTTGGACTTGGCCTGGCCCTCCTTCAACAGGTGCATGCCAAACACGATCTGAGCCATGAGCTTGACGAAGGGGTGGTATTGGGCGCCCGGTCGCTGCTTCCACCGTGTGCTGCCCGCTCCATGTCCGTCATACCGCTCGGCCTGAAGCAGTCTGCGACGTCTCATCTCGGCGCTGGTATGGCGGTCAGCGGTGGAGGTGGAGGTGGAATGGGGCTCCGGCACAGCGTCGGTCGATTCCACAATCGACTCCTCGAAAGCGGCCTGGAAGGCAGGAACGGGGTGTCGTGGAGGGGTCATGGCGACTGAATCGGAGTCGTCCCGGTCGATGTCGTCTTCCACGTCGGCCCCTTGCGCCGACAGTGAGTGAAACTCGTCGTCGTCGCTGCTCTCGCGCGCTTGCTGGGCTTCCGCCGCCATGCCGTGGGAGCGGAACCCCCCGCCCCTGCAGGCGGGAAGCTGAAGGGAGCTGCTCGAGCCTGACGCAGTGGTGGTTAATGATAATAATAATCACCACCACCACGAATCTCGAGATCTTCTCTGACTCGCTGAAACGGGCGGGCCATGCACGCGCCGACGGCACTGATACGCTCACACGTGGAGGGGCAATGGGAGGCGCATCGCTCCGGCTCGACGCCGTCTACCGTACAGAGGGCAATGGAGGCCTGGAGGGGGGAGTCGTGCGAGTGCGAGTGCGCGGAGGGGCGGCGGCGGCGGCGGCGGGTGCGGATGCAGATGCAGATGCGATCATGGCATGGCAGATTACACGGTCGCACACGACCAGCGGCCAGCGGTACGACCGGCGGTGGGAGGGAGGGGGGAACGAGGGATGGCATTTCTCCGTGCGTGCGTGCGTGCGTTTCGTGTTTCATGATGCGCATCCGCCGGCAAGGATCGCGCGCGCGCGACGCCATCGACGCCCGCCCAGAAGCGCGCGCTGACCGCATACCATTCGGCCGCGAGCATTACATAGTATTATCGGCATGCGGTACATGTACTACTGTCCCATTGTACTGTACTGTACTGCGCGCGTGTTACCGCATTGCCTGTTTCAGGTCATGCCGACTGGTGGTATCGTGCCCGCTCGACTCCCGTCCACCGCCGAGCTGAATCGTGACTTTCTATAATAATCATCCCCACGCGCCGGCTCGCGTCATGCCCGCCCCCAACGTTGATCACCACTACGACGGCGACAGCAGGCTACTCAGTGCCACTTGCCGCCAGCGCGCCAACGTGCGCAATGCCCTGGTGGCACTGCAGGAAGAGCTGTCTCGCGTCGAGGCTCAGCCTGTGCAGGTCGGTCCACCTCCCCCGCCCTGCCCTCAAGCTTCCAGTCCGTGTGGTCGTGCCATGCAGTACTGATCGCTTCATCTCCCATTCCCAGGTCACGGCCGAGATCAGATTCAACGTGGCGGGACCGGCCGCCAGAGAACACATCTACCACATCAATATCACCGATCCTAAGTGTGATGTCGCCCTCTTCAAACGGTCCACAATATCTGCCAAGTGGACCGGGAGTGCTGGGAGCCCATCGGAAGAAAGGCTTCTGAAACGCGTCCGGACGGATGATGCAGATGCAGACGCCACCCGTTCGAGCAATGGCCGCCATGGGAGCCTCTCAGAGGACACCACGTTGCGGAAGCTAGACGAGGTACTCACTCACATCCAAGGCTGGCACGAAGAATGGAAGGCTCAAGGCGGCTGGCTGTTCGACACCTTGAATGCCGTCAAGAACGATGGACGAGCCATCGAGAAGAAACTCGACACCGTCCAAGATGTGATCGGCCTGTCCATCAACTCGGCCACGGCATCCACCATGTCAGAACTGTCCAACATTACCAAACTCCTGCCGTGGCTGGAGCACTGCAGAAAGACGAATGCCGATAAAGTGCAGGCACGCGAGGAGAAGTGGCGGTCAAGTAGCGCCACATTTCACGATCAAGCGCGCCGCGAGAGGGAGGAAGCGGAGAGGCGATTCGAAGATCGATTGAATTCCCAGCGCCAGCTCCTCATCAAGATCGCTGAGGCCGAGGGCGTCGACATCGATGAAGACGAGAAGCATAGCGAAGTCTCCCTGGGAGAACAACTCACCGCGGAACTCAATTCCGAGGCCTTGCGGGCGGAGCGCGATCCCCGGCACACATTGACTCATGCCCACATCACCATTGACGACTGACACAGCGGAATGTCTACATCACACCATTACCAGCCTCGCCACCGAACCCAGACATCTTCCACCCTCTCGGGGTCGGGCGTGTCGGAGTCAACCACCAGATACCATCCAAAATTGACCGCCGCGATGCATGCGTGGTTGGGCCAGACCAGCAGTTTCTCGCCCACCTGGAGGGATCGAAAGTTCTCCTGACTGCCTTCCCACGTCAGGATGCCATGCTCCTGGGCGATGCGGCCCACGATCCATCCGGTCTTGTCTCCTTCCGGGTCGTAGAACTGGCTGCACGCATTCGGCCATGGAGTCACCACACCCCAACCGGGGTAGCTCTTGCAAGGCTCACGTCCGAAGACGATCCCCCCCGCTGCCACCAGTGCCTCGGGCTTTTCTCCACGATCGGTGTACACGCTGGCAACTTCGGCCAGAATTCGGAAGCCAATGTCTTTGTAAGACAGCAGACTTTTCTCGGGTTCCGTCTCCGAGTGCTGCGGCCGGGCTCTCGTCGCGAGCTGTTGCATATCCATGACGGGATATACACCCGCATGAAACTCGACTTCGAAAGACCGCCCAATCATCTCGATGGTATCTCGGTACTTCTGTGCACCGACGCTCTTCGTCTCCAACAGATTCTGAATAGCAGTAGTAGTTGGAGATGCACCCAGCGAAAGCACGACTTTCGAAGCCTGGGCATCCTGGCTGAAATTCGCGCCGGCGCTCTTCAAAAACGACACGGCACCTTCCTGCAGTCCGACCAGCTCCTCCGACATGAAATCCAACGCCTCCTCCGGACTCGACACCCCATACGAATGACCCATGTGCGTATACAGCCCCGTCAGCGTGACCTTCTTCGCCACCGCCAACGCATACGCAATGTCCGCCAACTGCTTCGATTCCGCCGGAACCCCCTCACGGTGGTATCCCGTGTCGATGTTCACAAACACCGGAATTCTGCCCGGCCAGACGCTCTCCTCCACCGTCTCCAGAACCTTGACATGATCCGGGTGATCCACGAAGCACCCGACGCTCCCCGGGCCCAGCATGCTCGCCACGACCGCCAAGCGCGGAATGGCCGAGGGCGAGAGCGGCAGTCCGTAGAGGACATTGACCGTCTTCCCCGCCTTGACACATTCGTGCAACCACGGCGCCAGACCTTCGATCTCGGCGACGGTGGACGCGACCAGCTTGACAGAAGGATTCGACGCTCCGACCTGGAGGATGGAGAGTTCCGTAGTCTATCAAAAAAATGCGCACACGCGTCAGTGAGGAAACTGAAATGCATGTAATAGCCTCCCCAAAAAACCAAAAAACCCTCACAGGCAAAAATCGCCCCTTTCCTCTGTTTTCCCTTTCCCCTATCTTCCACACCTCACCTACCTTATGCGTCTTGACATGTGCCCGAAACCCCACGTGCAATTTCGCACACGCCTCGAGCATCAGCGTGCAATTCCTCCGCAACACCGCCACGTCGAGGATGGCGGCGGGCGCTTGCACGTCTCGGATTTTCTGCCCGACATAGTGCAGTTGGAGAGCGGAGGGGGAGGGGCTCGGGTAGAGGAAGGCGGTGGATGGGTAGGGAGGAGAGGAGGAGGAGGATGACAATGACATGTCTGGTTCGATTTTTCTGTCTTTATTTCTTTATTTCTTTATTTCTTCTTTTTTGGGGGGGGAACGACCGATCTGAGCCTTTTCAAGGTTGTTTTTTGCGTTCGTTTGGGGATGGATGTCTTGACGGAGAGGGTTTCTTTCTTATCGAGAGCTTCGTTCCAGTCTCAGAATAAGTGTGTGTGTATGTGTGTGTGGGGAAGTCCTATAGTTCAATAAATGACGCTTTGCTGTTGGGCGGGCAGAGTGGTCGTTCTCTCCACCGCGGTCAGAGGAAGATCGAGTGGGGTTGAGAGAGGATGACTGGACGGATTGAGAAGAATTGACACATTGGGGAGAGTTTGCCGGTAAGGCGTGAAGAGTTGGCCGCTCTCGCGCTCTCGCGGCATCTCGCCGAAGGGCTCACATGAAGGGCGTCGAGGGGCCTGAAGACGGAGCATCTCACGGGGGCAGCCGGCCTTACTGCGATGGGGGAGAGGGTCATCATAGCATCTTCTTCTCACCAAGAACGTCAGTGATGAGTGCTTCCTTTGCCCACAGCGTCACTGTGATGGTCCACTTCCGTACACGAGTGTGCCTCAGGCACCCATCCCAGCACTTTTCTCTGCGTCGATGAGCTGCGTCACATTTCAAATCGAAACAAGCTTGAAAAGCATCGGATCTGAGGCGCTGCCATGGCCGACACCAGCAGTAAGCGAAAGGCAGACGACGCCATCGGAGGCGCGGGAAAACGGGCCAAGGTCGAGAGGAATCACTGTTGTTGCCCATCCTCCGCGTCGTGTGGCTGATGATTGTCGACAGACCAAGAAGCCATGGCGAGTGCCCAAGAAAGGCGACGGCGGCGGCTTTCAGCAGGCCAAGAATATCATCCAGCCCGGCGACAGCGGCATCTGGGTGTCGTGCGACAAGGGCAGGGAGAACAAGTGCATTCACGAAGTCAGCGATCTCTTCGACGAGTATGCCGAACGCTTGTATCCGCCGCCATTGTCGGAGCCGGCGACGAACGACGAGGCCGTCGATATCGAGACAGAGATCCAGGCTGAGGTTCAAGGCATTCGGAAGCCGAGCGCGCCCCGACGGTTCACGCCGCTCACCTTGAACGTGCCGTGCGGTCGGTCTTGCGGGGTGTTGATGAAGGGCTGGACGAAGGCGAACTTGCTGACCCGGTGGCAGTCGTCTTTTTCAAGACCATCCCTCCCGTCGAACCTGTGTCATTCGTCAAAACGATATGCGAAGAGGCCATGAAAGACAGCAGCCACAAGCGCACCCGCTTCGCAAAGCGACTGTCGCCGATGACCTTGGTTGGCCGAGCAAGTACGGAGGGCCTCGAGAAGGTGGCCCGGGAGGTCCTCCAACCGCATTTTCACCAAGTGCCCTTTCAGAAGCGAAAGGTATGCCTCGCCGCCCAACTTCGTGCCACGCCTTCCCCCCATGGCTGACACACGACCGAGCACAGTTCGCCATCCGTCCCACCATCCGCAACCACACCGTCTTAACCCGCGACGCCGTAATCAAGCAAGTCGCGTCCATCGTCGGACCAGGGCATCAGGTTGATTTGAATCACTACGAGCGACTGATTGTGGTGGAAGTCTATCAGGTATGTGCTCGTCGCTTGCATCGGGCTACTATGAATCCGGCAGGTCGACCGCTCACCCTCCCAACAATCGCCAACATGTGAAACAGAATGTGTGCGGCGTCAGCGTTCTCGATGATGGCTTTGAAAGGCTGAAGCGGTACAACCTCTCGGAGATTTTTGAGCCTACGCCGAAAGACGAACATGTCAACGAGTGAAGTGAACGCACATCGTGTACGCGAACCACCTCTCGGTCCTTGAGCCAGTGAGCCGCATGCCTCGTCCCATATGTCTGGACTTTTTTCGGCGTGAGGCGTAGTTGGGCAAAGGACGTTATGGCCGTGGCTGCTGCAAAGACGAAACCACCTGCGTACAGTCCGCGGCCTTCTCCCGCCATTTCCATAGACACGTCACAGACGCCTGCCAGAATAAAGGCGAGCGAGGGCTTCTGTCGGTTTCAGTCCCGCGGTCCTGGCCGATGGAACACAGTATCTGGCTCTCGCTTCCTCGAACACAGGCGGCACGAAGCCAAAAGTCTTGTCTTCCAACCGCCAGTCGGCTGGCTCGTAGGTCTTCAATCCCTCAGATTCTTGGTTCTTGACCATCTGACACACAGCATCATACGCTGCAACGGAACAAAGACCGTCTACGGTTTGTTGATTCTGCAGCTAGGCGCCGCGCAGGAATATTCCTGGAGCATGGCATGACCCAGCACGATCTTGTACGCTCCGATCATCGAGCCACACTGCGCGCTGCTCGATCTGGTGTAACGAAGCCTCACGGCCTCGTGGCCATTCGATTCCATGTCGCATCCTGCATGTCTGCGCCTCGCGTGGGCTCCCGGTCTCCCTAATTCCGGGACGAATTAGGGCGGGCCACCCGACGAGCGACACGTTGTACCCGACAGCCACATGTTGTGTTTTCCGAATCGTGAACCTCACATCTTCCAAACCACATCCACCGTCCGACACGTACTATCGCTCCGATGTATCAGACTTATGGCCCCGCTCGCTAAGCACCGCTCTCGGTCGACTGGATTGGATTCGCATGCTTAAACTGTTCAAAATTCTCGGGAGGCTTTTCTTCTAGAAGTTCGGCTCCAGCTCCTACCGGAACACGGGCTGTTGATTCGCCCCAGCAGATCGGAACTAACACCTTTCCCGGCGTAGATAGACGAGCAAAGTCGTCAGCACTCGCTTCTTGCGAGTCTATTTTACGGCCGCGGGCTCCTTGCGCCTGTTAGACGACCATGGCACCCACAACAGGCGAACGATGCGATGGGCCTGCTACATGTGGGCCTTGGCATGCACATGATGCGGCATCCTCGGGCTTGCGACATCCTTTCTCGCTGTCCAAAGTCGCTCGGTCAGGGCACCGACCCGCAATCTGCCCGCTGACATCGTCTACGCCCGTCTGAGACCATACAGAGCGTCGCTTTGGCGGTTGGGCGCACGAACGAAGGAGTCTGACTTGGGTGGCTGTTCTATCTTAAATGCATTTTCTGCTTCGCAACACCAAATCCCCTCCTGCGGTCTTCTCCGGTATGCCTGCGGCCATCGTCTAATGGATCTCCCTACAGAACATCCATCCTGATCCGCCGCCCTGGGAGCTGTCCCGTCGAGACTTGTAGAATTCGGACGACCGTGCAGCCTACATTCTGAACGCCTCGCTAGGCTCAAGTTTGCATACAAAATGACGGCCGCCGTCCAAGATCCCATCGATCCGTCGAGCATATTCAGATTCAAAATGACCA
This sequence comes from Pseudocercospora vitis, assembly GCA_026120125.1. Lineage (NCBI taxonomy): Eukaryota > Fungi > Ascomycota > Dothideomycetes > Mycosphaerellales > Mycosphaerellaceae > Pseudocercospora > Pseudocercospora vitis. The sequence continues at coordinate 214,366 of JALRML010000031.1, read as the reverse complement.
CCAGTTCTGCCCGATCACCAGACCGCGGTTCCGTTCAATGCGTGGCCTCCCAAGCCCTTCAAACCAAGGCAGTGACCGTGGAGAGATACAATGGCGCAGTCTACCGCACGTTCCGGCTCCAAACGTCCTCCGACTTCTTCTACATATTACGGTGTCGCCCTTCTACCAGCGTGAGGTTGCTTCAGCACGAAGAAGATCGGCTCCAGACCGAGGCGGTTGCATTGCAGACACTACGGGGCCACTCAGACCTCCTGGTTCCCAGACTCATCGAATATTCCAACACCGCAGCGGCCATCGGCAGCGTTTACTTCATCAGTGGACCCTTCAAAGGTGCGGTATTGTCTGACGTCGAGCCCCGCATGTCCAAGCAAGCCCTTGCAAGCGTCGACAAGAGCGTGGGTCGTCACGTCCGAAGGCTATCTCACATTTCCGGACCGACTTTTGGCGCTGTTCGATCGAGTGCTTCCCATGCCATGTCCTGCTGGTCAAGATGCTTCAACAACATGCTGGAATCGGTCCTCCGCGATGCTGAGGACGCTCTCGTCAGCCTGCCCTACGACTTCATCCGCGATCAACTACGAAGACATCGGTCACCGCTGGATCAGATCACACAACCCAAGTTGTTTCTCCTCGAGGTAGTAAACGACAAGAATCTGCTCGTCGACACACGATCATGGACACTGTCCGGAGTGTTGGACTTCTCCACCGCGATGTGGGGAGACCCGTTCATGTCCGACTGCTTCTGTAATCCGTCTCTCGGCTTTGTTCAGGGCTTCGGCAAGTTGCCGAACTCGACGACCGAGGAACGAATCCGCCAGTATCTGTAAGAAAAGCGATTCGTATCTTCCGCCGGCGCTTGCGGTGCTGACCTCTCCACTTCTAGCTATATCCTGTACCACTCGCTCTTGGCGATTGTACGACAGTGCTACCGACCTTCGGAAGATGGCGACGAGTTGGGAGCACGGCGGAATCTCACCACTGCCCTCACGCAATTGTCCTCTATCGGACGTTGATCTAATTCGTCTGTGCTCGGCAATCGCCCAGGTGGCGTGCTGGAGCCCCTTGCATGTTTGATACATGGATGGGTGGACTTTCTTTTCGGTGACAAGCGATTGCGATTTCTCGCATACTAGTCGTATATCTCGAATGTTACACACATCTCGGCCTTCCAAATGGCTCTCTCTCAGACACACATCCCGTTGTGGAGGACCAGATACATTGTCTACCCTTGTCACCTATCCGCAACGGAAATGCTCGGTATGTGTTCTTAGGAGTGGAGTAGGACGAAGTGGATACTGGTCCTGACTAGTGATTGACGAGTCTTTCAGCGCACGTCGATGTCGCGAGAAGCTTAACCGGGGTCGTGAAACCAATCCATCTTTAGTGCGAGATTGCCTGCTGGGATGTTGCCCAAGCTACTACAAGCATCTCTCCAGACGCAAACGTGAGCGCTGAGTGGCGCAGCTCCTCGATCAACGCTGTGTGACCGGAGAGAAGCGCCAATATGTGAAATACCACCATCAATACAGACATTCACTACCCTCCAGCATGAAGAATCCCCTCTCCAACGTGGAGTTACGAGTCTCCCGGCTTATCAGCCTGGTCAAATTGCTATATTTGTCGTGAACTCTGCTTCGATCCGAGAACATGGATGATGTCGAGTAGCGAAATGGAGGCCAATTCGGCTCTACCCTGCATTGATCAACTCATTCGCAGGGAGGAGGAGGAGCAGGAGCAGAAGGAGGAGAGAACAAAAATGGGTGGTCGAGAAAATCTCGTCCCGCAGCTTGTCCAGTAGTCGTTGCGCGCTTGTCATCCCCACCGCCACGACGACGACGACGACTCATGCGACAGGTCCGTCCGTCCGCGCGAAACGAAAATGGACCACCTGGAATACCCCGACGACTGCCTCCCGCTGGACATCCCGATCCCCTTGGTCGCGACGGACAAGTACATCGACGCCGTGGCGTTCGATTCTTTCCCGTCCAAACGCGGCTTCCGCTTCGCCCAAGGCCGCATTTCGTCCAAAGAGCTCCTGCGCCACGGTCCCGCGCGCGCCATCGCCTTCGTGCAGGAGTGGATGTGGTTCGGTCCGCTGAAGTTCACGCTGGGCGAGGCCTTCACCTACAAGGACTTCGTCCGCCGGGATGTGAGCACCGGGAGGAATGTCGTGAGCACGCTGCGGTTGAAGGAATGGGTGTTGGAGGAGAAGCATCGGACGGTGGACGATGCGGTGCCCGCGCTGTGTCGGAAGATGATTGGGATTTGCGATGTCTTGGACCGCACGGATACGAGTCGGTCGGTGTCGGCAGGTTGGGCGAAAGATTGGGCGGCGGTGTGCTTGTCGATCAGAGTGTTGATCGATACGTTGCTGTCGTTAGGAAGGAGGCGGAAACGATCGCATTACCGGACGAGGACGGGTGCGCCTTCGAAGAACGCTGCGTCCTGGCAGTTACTGGTTTCGACGATTCTCGAACGACCGGGTTGGTGTTGTCATCAGCTTGACAAGTTCCGGGAAACGATGTCGTTCACCGCGATCATTTATTTGGGCAGCTTGAAACGGTATCCGGGTTCTTGGATCGATCACAATCCTTGTGGCTTTGAGAAGATCTGTGTCGCGTTTCACATTGACAAGAGCATATTTCACAGCAGACATGTCCGGCCTGGATGTGCGTGCTCTGCCATCGAACCCCCCGTGGGAGATATGCATAATATTGTGAGGACCGGGGGAATAGCGTACGTTCAGTGTGATCGTGCTGTCAGTGGGGAGCTGCGGCTTTGCTACAGAAGAGCCACACCTTGCACGAGATATGTGGCCGTCTCTCACCTGTGGTCCGATGGCATCGGCAACCCGCATCGGACCGCGATATTACAATGTCAACTCGAGAGGATTGTCGAACGGGTCGCGGTGACGGATCGCGCTCTCTCTCAAGTGTCAGTGGTGGACGGGTTGACAAGCATCATCCTACCTGGATCGCAGCAGATTCGACGCACTGTATTACAAAGCGTGATTCCACCATCTTCGTCCAAAAAGTGTGTGGTGAATTTCTGGCTCGATGCACTGTGTGTGCCGGTCGTCTTGCCAGAGCACAGTTCGCGGCGCCTGTTATCTCTGAGACTGAAGGCACTATCTAACATGCCTCTGACATTTGCCATGGCATCTGGAGTGTTGGCGCTGGACCAGGAGCTGGACGAGGTTACGGCGACAATGGACGAAGCCGAAGTGACGGCACGCATCGCTGTTTCCGCAATTAATACACGTTGCTGGACATACCACGAAGCTAGTTTCGCGAAGTCGATCTCATATTGGTGTGGTAACGGGCCTATAATCGTTGCGCCCTGGACCATCCTGCCTTCCCAGAAACGGCACAAGCGACTGGAGCTGATCCCATCGAGAAATATCTCCGACAAAGCCAACCGGCTGGCAAGAAACTGGACTCCCCTCCTTGACACTCCTTGCTCTGCTACTCTAGGCAAGGGTGCAAAACTGATCGAACGTGAGGAGCCCGACAAAGCTGGCAGAACAACCACCAAGCTCACACATGGTGATAAGCTTCGTCTCTATCTGTCTGAGTCGATAGCCATGAGTCGCAGTCCCTGTCGTCAAGGGTATCGATTGACGGGCAGATCTTGGTCGAAAGACGCCGTCCGCGGTCGACTGTACAACAACCGTGCCGTCCGCTTCGGATACGTCTGGAACGCACTGCGCGCACGAAGCAGCACCAACCATGAAGACGCGGTCCTGACCCTGGCCAACATGCTCGATCTCGACGCTCTCGATATCGTATCTATGCACCCAGAGCAACGTATGAAGGCCATCCTGAGAGCATACAGATGCTTCCCCGCGGATCTGCTCTTCGCAAGCGGTCTGGAGCGACTGAGCGGCGATGATGGCTCGAACTGGGTACCAGCACACCCACTGGGATCCGAGTCGTTGACGTTCCGCGAATGGAAAGCCATCAAGTTCAGCTCCCGAACCGAGCGACTATCATCGCCAGGTCTCGCCCACAACGCGGTCGAAATGACGCCCGATGGCGTGTTGCTCAAACACCTGACCGTCAAGCTCGAACCCAGGCAGCACAAGAAGCCCAACACCTTTCGCGTCGGGAAAGATGGCCCCATCGCGCTCGACTCGGGAGAAGCCAAAGCACCCAAACCTTTCACCGTACCCTGGAAGGTGGTTAAACTCCACGGACCCCTGGTCCCCACCGCATACTTCCATATCAACGGTAAGGATATCTGGGGCAAACCCGATGCGGCTTTCTATCATTTCAAGCTGGAACGCAAGGAGGCCGCGACCGCGCATCCAGGCTCCGCGGGCAATGTCTTGCTGATCTTGAATTATCCCCGGGGCGCGGAGGCGGAGCACAAGAATTCGTGCAATGGCTGCGCGGTGATCCGGACGGGTATGAAGGATAAGATCGCCAGGTCCACGTACGTGTGCCCTCTGTCGTGGTATCGTGTCCCGGACACGTATGCCAAGCAAGCCGGGAACTTGTTCGAGGCAGAAGTTTTGGAGGAGACCGATGTGCTCATCTGTTCTGGTAGGTCTACCTGCAGCGCATCGATTCGGGTTTGCTAACGATCGCTAGATGTCGCTCGATGGCCACGCGCACGTCTCCGAGAGAATGTCTTCGGCAGGGAACCACGAGAGGAGAACGTCGCGGTATATGGCCTCGTGTACGCTGCACCGTTTGGCGCCGCCCTGGGAGTCGGCTTGGCTATGGCAGACCAGTACAACCAGTTTGTCCCAAATTCCGCGACTCGAACGGTAGTGTCATTGGCGGTCTCTTTCCACGCCGCAGCAGCATTATCGGCACTGCTTCAGTTCCTACTGCACTCTTTCCGAGCCGCTCAGCACTGGCTCGCGCTGTTGGAATACCAGCAGCGCCAGGAACGGGACATACCTTGGTGGCAAGCCCTGCACGAAGCGTCTCCTGACGCAAATTCCGTCCTGGCTTTTGGAAGCGGGAAATCAGCTTGGTACTTGATCAGCATTGTGATCGGGATCTGTCGGGCTTTGGATGCCCTCTGGCGTATGGGTGGGCACGGCAAAGCGACTCAACAGCACTCGGATGTCGAGCCTGAGATTGAACTTCGGGAGATCAGGCAAGAAGTCTGGACCAAGAATGGGAACAGTGCCGTGGTGATCTCGTCGCCCATCCTGCCGCCTCCAGAAGTTCGTGTCATACCTGTTGAGTGAATTCCTTACCGCAGTGGATCGATACCGATACCGATACTGGCTTCTTCAGTCATGTCGACAGTAACACGTGAGGCTCAGCGTTGCGAATACGACCATAAGTGCCGCTGAAGACCGCAAACTTCGATGGCCACTTATTGACAGCCTGACGTTCGTGGCAACAGATATACCAGTGCTATCTGTTGCCGGTGCACTATCCGGCTGGCCAAAGTCCAAAGCTGAAGCAACAGCAACGTCGGCCAAAAAGAGGTGAAGTTGGAAGTCACCTGGTTCTCTGCTGCGAAGTTTCTGTGCCGGACTGGGCAGTTCACACGGTATACATCTTCTGGAAGGGAGCCCTTGGCCACAAGAAAGTCATGAGCGTAACGTTGGGAATCTGCTCGTTCAGCTCAGCGAAAACGTCGAGACGGACGTTGGTCTCAATGCCATCATTTTCAACGCTTCCCCATCCGGAGAGTTATGAGGGTCAGTGGAAGACACTTCAGCTAGCTCCGAAGGTGACGAATACCAGGAGGAAGTGAGGTTTGGTGATATGGAATCACAAAAGTGGACTGGGGAGGGTTCTGCGCAAGCATCATTGAGGAATGCACGGATACCTTGATAATAAAAATAATCGCCACAGCACGTGCAATGCATTAGATTGCGACCCAAGTGTCTTCCATTCATAATTCGAGTCAGTCCAAAGCAATAGCACTCCCGTCCCACTTGAGAACAGTCGTGGGTTTGGGCAGAATGCACGATATCGAGAGAGGCTCTTAGTCGCTTCGATCAGGATTTTCATCACAACCAGCAATTGTCGGTAAGTTACCTACCAGATTCTGAGACAGCACCTGCATTGGTATGATAATACGCCGCTAGTGGCATTGATTGCCTTCGACATATTCCTGGCAGACCAATTCTGTCCGTGGCACGGCAGGACATGAAGAAGCTGCTAGCATAGTCTGGCACGGTAATAAATCTATGCTCAAATGTCAGCATCACGCTTCTCATTCATGAATAAGTTATCCACACTTACCGATCCCCTGAGTGCTAAATTGTATGGCTCAGCACACGACAGAGCCTTCCTAAGGAGGACCAGCACCACCAGGTCCCATGCCCGCTCCGACCCCAACGCCGGCTCCTATCTGCGCGCCGACGCTCATTCCACCGCTACTGGCCATCAGTATGAATCATACAGTATAGCATAACGACGCCTACGTCGCCATCCCGCCACCACCTCCTGGCCGTCTCCTAGGCGGCGTGAACATATGTCGACCGGCGACGACTGGTCCATGGCCTGGTCCAGTTTCAATCCCTTGTTCACGGGCTTCGCGGGAAGAAGTGCAACCCATTGCCGTCTTCACTTGTACGTGAATGTGGACACGCTGCCTGCAGTCCTACAGGACATCGAGAGTCATAGGCTCTCTATTGGAAATGACGTTCCGAAGGATTGTAGTTCAGCTAGCTTAGAAGCTTGCAACCGGTGATCGGTTCGGACCAGGAGGGAATGGGTTGAAACATCGGGAGGGTCCATGACATAGCAGTCATAGGGATAGCTATGGCTTCACAGGCACTGGACATCTGAGATGATGTACGGAAGGAAAGGTGCTTAGCTAAGCGCATGAACGAGTGTAGCGGAGCATGCCAAGAACCAAGTTTTGATGACTCATCGACTTGGAATGTATTCGCACTCATCTTCGGTATTGCTTCTCCAACCTCATTCATGTCCACGGACGCACGAGGGGACGTGATAACTGCAGGGCATCGGTCGGGAAACAGAATGGCAAGCGGATTCACGAGATCCAAGAACGCAAGGGGACACAGACCAAACATTTGAAGCTGGCCGTGGGATAGTCGTTACCACGACCCACGGCAACACTGTGCGAGTCTGCCATAACGTAACAAGGTACACAACGAAAACGGCAGATTGAGATGCAGAGCTCCCTTCTGCGATCGTGTGAAAGAAACCATAACACTACGCATCGTCGGACACGATATTCTCCCATGGTCTGTGATCTTCGCGCGGCTGGTTGTTGCTGAGATGAAACCCATCGGAATGCCCGTCGTAACGCACATCGATGCGCCTGAATGCAACGCGGCGGTCTCGAGGAGCTCTGATCTTCTTCTCTCAGTTTCGCAGAATGTAGAGATCAGGAGAGGTGTATGCCGGAGTTTGGGCGGACGGAAACACTCTTTTCTCTATCATTAATAAAATCATCAGACTGTGGCTGAGGACTCTTTTTTCTCATCCAATCGGATGCTTACAGTGCTGCTGCTGGCGGCTGACGTCTGGCCCCCAAAAAATCCTGCTGACTCGACAGACCGGTGGACGAGCAGGGTGATTAGGTAATGGTATAGACTTCCACCACGGCTGCATGCGCTTCCCCAGACTAGTAATGAGTCGGGAAAGCAGCTCGTGGAAAACTCTCTGTCTCTCCCCAGCCCCAGATTTCGCTAGCCCTAGGCGTCTCGGGCAAGCCAGTGCTTCACCACGACTACAGTACACGTACTAGTCAATCCAAGCTGTCGCGAATTACGACGAAACAGGCAACCCGTTAGCCGATGGTCTTGAACAAGAAGAGAGGTTGTGCTTCTGCTACTCTTACTCATGACGCTTGACGCTCGACGCCCTCCCGAACCCGCGGATTGTTGCAACGGGTTGTCGTGATGAAGGAATGGTGTCGCCGAAACACCTCATGGAAGATCGTCTCACCATGCTGCATCGCACGTGCGTCGCGTGAACTTTCGGATGACAAAACTGAACTCATCAGCGAACGTCGTAGTGGAGCCTACTCGTGAGGCCTCACGTGCGCGCGTCAGCTGAGCGAGTCTCGCTTTGGGACGCGAATGGCTCGTAGGCATCGATGTGCATGGCGGTAGGATCGATGCTTGGCTTGAGATCCGCGGATCTTCCACGAAGAAGGGCGATGCACAAGGCGTGACTGTCATAGCAGGTGGATGCAGGATGAGCTGAAGGTGCAACATTGGGTTGAACTGTCTTATCACAGCCTTCACGAGAACGTCCGCTGTGACGGCACAGTGCCATAGGTGTATCTGTGTCCTTTCTGCCTGGGTTTCGTGTCTGCTGCCCCGGTCACGCATACGTACTAGCCCTCTGGTCGCTGCGAGACGAGAGGGTTACAGCGTTCCCATCACGGCTTGACAGCCGAGTGAGTTGATCAGCAGGATAGAGCCATGCTAAGTCCCGTGAATTCCTCGGGCATGCAAACAACATATTTGGCCTGCTAGCTGCGCCTCATCATCTGCGTCAAGCGCTCGGTGCCAAAGTCACTTAGGCATTCACGCATGCTGAGGCCGCCGAGATAGAGAATGCTTTCACTCACTGCCGCCTACAGTCCGTGCCGCTCATAGCACTTGGTCGGAGCTACGTGGAAGACTTCGACGTCTTGTAAGTTTCAAGACGCTGATCCTGGCTTTGAGGATCGTGTAGCCGCGGTGACTCTGCCTCGACTTCTTTGTTCTGCTCACCTCAATCCGTACCATGGCATTGATGCTCCCGCCGAGGAATTACGCCACGGTTGTCGATCTCATTCTTTGCGGTGAGTACTCCACGCTCTTATCCCTGCGACCACTAACCAAAATTCGTTTCTAGCTCTTTGTTCTGGCATCAAATCTGTAGTCTCGTTTCACCACGTTGGCGCGAAATGGGCTTGAGGATGAGGCGAAAATGGTTCCATCGGGCTGCCCGCATCGGGAAAGCCGATTTTGGCCCCGGAACGTCAGGTGGGTTGTTCGGATTCACGGGTGGATGGCGAGAGATCTTGATGGCACAATAGACATTCCAAATGCCATCGAAAGTCTGCAGTGGAGTGGTTTGTCGCTTTGTGCCAGCTTGATCGGAGACGCACGCGCTGAATCCTCCTTGGAGGCCCGCATGAAGTCAGAATCCTCCTCGGCGGGTCCCGGTCCGATCTTTGGCGAGCTCCCATCATCGGCTATCGTAAAAACTTGCAGGCGTATGGTCTGGTATGCCAAAGGATCGCATCGAAGGCTTGTTCGACCGTGGTCTGGTTGGTGTGAAGCGTGCTGTGCTTCGTTCTTTGCACGCCCTGTTCAAGTATGCGAACACGACGCTCACCTCAGCTGAGCGTTTCACATTTGCATACGCGCGACATGCCAACATTCTTCCTACCCAGATCAGAGTGGCCGCCTCTTGTGAACTCGTCTGACATGATCCTTCTGCGCGTCGTCAGTCAACCATTTCTCCCCTGCCAGTCATCCTTACTCACCATGTTATCATGACGACTGAAAAGTCTCTCGCATCCTTCCCACTCGCAAACGACGCTAGGATTGTGCTTGGCCTCATGTCGTGCGCGGTCTTTCTTACTGGAAAAGCCGCCCTCTGTGGCTTGCGGACATCCTGGATGCCTGCACCATAGGCTCTTCGTATGGCGTTTGTAATGCTTTCTCAGGTCACAGCCCCGGTTGAATGTTGACTTGGAAGTGCAACCAGGATATATGCAAGACCAACTGCCATCGTCATTCCGTTGGCCATACTTTGCCATCTCGCTGGCGTTGGGTGAGACACTGCGAGAGACATCCGAAACGCTGCGTAATGAGCTCGTGTGGGATTCTGCGACCGAGACTGAACGTGACATCCGAGGATTGGACTTTCCAGCTTCATCTGGGGATAGGTAACCTGTTGACCGTCTCGATGGTCCTGTGGGTACTAGTTCGTCGGAGTAGTCGATGGCGTCCGTGTACTGAGGAAATGGCATGGCATCTGTTTGCGCGTACTGAAAGCTAGAAGGATCCATAGGAGTCCATGGCATGGGCTGTTGCTGCAATGGTGCTTGGTACTCATAACCTGGATACTCTTGCGCTTCGTAGTAGTACTGCCCTGACTCATCGTACGCTCCCTGTTGCACCGCGATTGGACTGAAATGCTGCTCCGCAAAGGCAGGGAAAGGGTGTTGAGGTTGCGTGGTCTGAGGCATCGGCACAGGTGTGTTGAGATCGAAATTCTGCTCTTCAGAAGTAGTTGACGGGGCATAGAAGTAGCCCGACATTTTGTATGTGCGCGAGACTATGCTATCCGTTCTCTGCTTCCTTGGATCTCCTCGGGTGTGCGGCGATGTATCCTTCGTTCTTGTCAGCCCATCTGTGCCAGACTCCTTGTCGGATAGCGAAAGGCCGCGCCCAGCCGAGGGGGCCGCTGAGCAATGATTTGTTGAACGTGCAGTGGTATAATCTTGCGTCGCTTTGCTCTCAGAAGCTGGAGGAATAGGGCGGAAATCCGACTCGTGGGTCGCGGTACCACATCAACGCCATGCGGTGGGAGGGCATTGAAATTTCGTCATTCAATAACAGGTAGAAGGATTAAACATACTAAGCTTGCAAGCAGATTCCCATGCTCTCGATCAAGCATAATGGGGTTGATGATTTGTGCTGCGGTCATTCTTGTGCTTTGATGCACACTCAGCTGTCCAAGAGTCGGCTTTGAGGCCGGTAAGGGAAGGCTAAAGTAGCTGTTGGCCCTGTGATGGAAGGGTACGTGATTGGCGCTGGCAGTCCACGGTGGCGGCTGTCAATTCCTATCAGGCGCAGAGATGAATAATCGGCATCGAATGTGGATTTCAGAGTCGTCAGTGTGTTGCAGCTAAGCGAGCCAGAAGGGTGGACAGCATCAGGATCATTAAACTAGATTTTTGTTCAAACGCATGCACGCCTCGCCCGTTATATGGTCGTGACAGTACTGTAGCAGCTGCATGCGATGACTCCATAGGGAGGCATCGAGGTCAATAATAAGCACCGCCATGCTGAAATAGCCGCGCCGAAGATCATCGCTGATGAGCAAGAACATATTACTCCAAGCAGTTAGCAAGCACATGGCGGCCCGGAGAAAGATGTTTAGAATTATGCTCGAACCAGTTCCAGCGCGGCCGGATACAAAAATTAGTACATAAGCCCGAGCTTTGCGCACTACTGGCGCAGATGACGCCAAAGTAGTATCGATCGAGAGTAGGTCTTCGCCTGGGAGAAGTCCTGCGCGAAGCATCTACGCTCATGCTGGAGAAGCAAGCGAAACTTCTGTCACCTGCATGTGGCTTGCACAGCACACCGTCGTCCTCGTCTCCTCATCAGCCCATCTCCGCAGGCGGTCGACTGTGCGGCTGAGGTTGGTCGGGCACGGCTCGAGCCCAACGGCTGGTTATTACTCAATCCCCATCACTGTCCGCAGCTCCAAGAAGCCAATATAGGGTTCAGCAATGCCACGCGCCACAGCCTTTGATGCATGCTCTTGTACCAGTATGGACTCCCGGGTCTTGCTCGACAGAGGGCGATGATCTTGTCTGCAACAAGGAGAGTGCCAAGGGCGAGGTTGGGGTGGAAGGATTCGCTTGGCAAAGGGCTTGAGCCGTCGATCATGGAATCCCAGTTCTGGAATGATGCGTTCCTCCATCCTCACCGGTCTGACCATGCTACACCCCGTGCTATACCCAAGAGTCCCAGCAGCTTACCGATAGTTGCATGCTGGATATGCCTCTCTATAAGAGCTCGGTCGTGCGGCAGCGCCACATAGGAGACGCGGTGAATCGCATGGACTTGGCCATGACAGATATGCCATCGGGCCTCAGCAGCGGATCTTTATGTATGATAGTTAACAGCGTACCAAGTGCCAGCAGACTCCCAAGCGTCCGGTGGCAATGTCGTTCTATAGAAGAAGAAAGCACGAGCTGAGTTCTCAGGCGCCATGCAGACGCCCTTCATCTCGGCACTCGATCCAAGGCTCAAAATTCTTTCTTCTAGGATACGGCACTCTATGATCAACAGCATCAAGAGTTCACCAGCCACCCCAACACTGCCACTTCTCTCGCCTGGTGGGAAATAACGCTTTTCGTTCCATACCAGGAATTAGTCGGCCAAAATTATCGACACCTCAGTCATAGTCGGTTCGAGCAACAAGGAGCCGTCACAATCGATGATGCACACAAAACTGCAATCGTTTTGCTGATGCCCATCCAAAGTCCGCACCACCTTTGCAACACCGTTGGCCGTTTCCCAGCAGTAGGCAAACGACCTTCATCAAGCGCCATCGTGTCCAGGATCCTTCTCCTTTCAGAAATCCTTACAGGTGCCATCCTTCCAACACGCGTGTGTGTTGTTCGCATTCCAGCACGCTGCATTGAAAACGTCGTCTGCCGCCGCTGAAAAAGCTAGTACGCATTCCTTGGTGGGCACCAGGGAGCCTCCAACACACTAGATGATAGAAAGTCAACAACGAACAAGAAACCGCAGACGAGCTTGGAGAAGCGCCGCGTCATTTGCACTTACTCCTCCACCGTCGTAGCCGTCATCGGTTGGCCCGAAGTCCCCTCTATATTTTGCGTTGAACTTGCCACATATTGATCTGGCGGCGTCGGAGGAATTTTTGTCGGGATAACCGGTTACCGCGTTGAAAAGGATACAATAGTTGCCAATTGGGGGAGGTTTTTTACCATGACCACCATGACCACCATCACCACCATCACCATCATCTCCTCTACGCATCATCGACGGCCGACCGCAAGTGAGGGTCGCCATCCTGCAAAGTGACACGTCAACTGCGCTGATCTGTCATATTCCGGGTTAGATGGGGAACATGTGCTTACACTATGATAATGGTGAGACGGAACGCGGAAAGCATCTTTGCGAGCAGGAGAGCGAAAGGCCGAATGTGTGGGAGTCAGTGAAGAGAAACCTGAGGTCGGGTAGTTCGTGGGTCCACTTTAGTTGTTATACACTGACTGCCAAGTCCGACCCTGGGGACCCAAGGAGGCCAATTTCGCTGGGTAGCCGAAGCTTTTGTTGTTTTTTGATAAGGTGGTCATCAGCGTGGCAGCTGGCGGCTGAACGGATCGTATATACTGGGATGACAGCCCGGTCCCTCCATCCCTCACGATGAAATCTTGTTTAACAGCACATTCCATTCGCAGGATAGGTAATAAAAGGAGCAGAAGTCCTCCAACGAAGATTGCTTGCTTGGTGTTGGAACCACGGTCCCCGCGAGCCTCGTGCACTCGTCGATAACCTAGGGATTCCGGACGAAGATGTGTGTTGGTTCTATAAGCTTCATCTTGAGTTTGTGGTGTTAAAGGGGACACCACTCAAGCTTTCGCGCTCTCAGAATGACTCACTTTCTGCCTTCATTTGACTGTCTGGTAATGTACTTGATCAGAACCACTATAACAATACGGTCTGACTGATCGAGACACAAGGTCAGTGCTCTCCTTTGTCATCCATACCAATCGCCTCCATGTTATGATCAAAGCTCAGCTGACCAAAACAAGTTCGGGGTTCAATAGAGAATGTGCGGAGCACATGGGTGCTTTATTGGTCCAAAAGAGACGCCGCTCCAGGGGCTGCGCGTGGGTTGCTGTACATGTATTAAATAAGACCGACCCTGGCTCCACACAGAATGCAACCAAACCGGAAGCGAGTGATTTCCTTCCATAAAGAGAAAGTTTTGCCAGGCTGTTGTACTGTAGCTTGGCTTCGAACATTCGATAGTGAGATTCCCTGAGAATCTTTCAGGGCTTACTAATCTGCTCCGCTCGTGTCTCTATCAATCATACATCAACAACCTCTCTACTTCTTCTGCTTGCTTCCTTCTCCGGCTCCTCCCATCGCTCGGTACTCTCGGAATAGCATCCGTGCCTAGAATCACCTCAGCTTGCTTGAGTCCTGGTCGTGGTGCATTAGGCTTGCGTAGACTCTCTAGCATGTCGTAGGCAATTTTCATCCTGCCGCAGTAGCTGGAGTTGTAGTTGCAGCTATACTCCAGTCGCCTGATATTCGAGAATGTAGACATCGCGGCCTGAGTATCTGACCAAGGCCAGCCATCGATGCGTAGAGACTTGATCGCAGCGACTTGGGGAGCACAGTCGGGTCTGTTCGAGAAGGATTTGATGGTAGATGGATAGTCAAATTGCCAAACATTCAGCGTGTATGGGAGGAGGCTAGCCTCGCGGTGCAGTTGACGGCAAGTGAGGAGAAGGCTGAGGTCAAGCTTTGACGATGAATGAAGCTTTTCGAGACCCGTCGCTGCTTCGCCATACTTTGTAGTCATCTCCTCGACGAAATGCTGTTGCAGGTCGCAGTACTTTGAATCATGGACTGGATGCCATTTGTGAGCACACTTGCTGACGTACTTCTGCTCGACGAACGACTCCTGGATGCGATGGCAGTCGCTGTGTCTACTGTGGCTGTCTTGGAGTCGGTCAGAGCGTGGGTCCAGGCTCGAGTTGTGAGTTGCAGGAGCCGGATCTGGTCTTTTGCTGATGGCATACGCTCTTCGCCAATCGTTGGGGACTTGGCAGATGGTATGTGTCCAACGGACGAACCTCGATTGAGGCGCCCATGAGGATGGATCAAAGTCTGTCCTCCAAGCACCTTTGTCGTAAGGCTTGCATGGTCGTGTCGCGACGTGAATGAGGTCTCCTGGCCAGATGTTTTCGTAGATTCGATTGCGCAGCTCTGGTGGAAGCCCTAGTAAGGAAGCACTCCGCGGTTCCAGTGGTTGCTGCACGGGAATAGACGGGCTTAGACTGTGCAATCTTGGCCGCTTTGAGGCGCGTTTGACCTTATCTTGGCTGCTTGTACATTTCAGACTCCGCTTGCGAGGCTCGGGAACTATTGCCAAAGATGGGACCTGAACGTAAGCAATACGTGGATGGTCATCTTTTTGCGCGCCGCCATTTCCCCGCGTGCAATTTGCTAGGCGTTGATCACTCTCGGTTGGCTTTTCTGATGGCATCGCGAATGAGGTTGACGTTTAAATAGGAACAAGCTCCAAGGTAGCTCAAGGTGGGCAGGTGATGAGCCACAATTGGAGAGCTTCCAGATCGACATGGAATGGTCCGATTTCGGGAGGGCCCGGACTCTGTGGTTCGACGAATGTCTCGGTGGATGGTATGTTTGAACCTCTGATGCGGCACTTATAAAGAAGAAAGGAAATAGAAGACTTATAATGCTGTCTATGGAAATCTTCACTCTGTCCAATCATACCGCTCTAATTGACCCCATGTTGGGCATTCTGAGCAGTTGCATGTTTACATCTAATTGGCCGTCATCATGGAGGTCAATTTGCTTAGTCGCATTGTGGTGGTTTCCCATGCTTGCGCCTGATCAGTCGATCTCAGAAAGCTGCGATGTCGACGCAACTGAACTGCGTCTTGGCTTCGTGAGCAGCTGCTCAAAGCGTTCCGCCCACTGTCGCCTCAATAATAACTTTTCTTTTGGAACCGGCTTGGAACCACCATCGCCTATGATGACTTGCACAGTCTCAAATTCTCCTACCCAAGTCTCAAGCTCTGGAGGCTCCTCAAACTCCTTAGTATCTAGGTCGTCGTCGATAATGCGAACGTAGCAATTTAGGGACTGCAGACCAGTCGGTATTCTGCCTGGTAGCGTTGGCTTCGAGATGGCCCCAAAGAAGGTCTGAATGCAGTGGATTGCGTCTCTCTGCTTTTTGTGCAACACTTTCTCTAGGAAAACATTGAGATCCAGAGGTGACACAAAAGCGAAGGTGTTGCTATTGTAGGGTAACAATGCCGCATCCTTGTAGATCTGTCGACATCCCAAGAGTAGATTCAAGTGCAGCTTAGTGTCTGCATGCATCTTGTGAACGCCGCCAGGAGGTTCGCCGTACTGTTCAACAAGGGATCTCCGATGCGCAAGGAAGTGAAAACAGGGCCGGAGAGCACACTCGCAATTGGACACCGGCATTCCCATATAGTCTTGCCACCATAAATCCTTCATTATGCCGTGGCAGGCCCGATGCTCGGCCGTATAGCTGTGGTCCAGAACGGTGGGAGGGTCCTTACTTTCAGCATATGCGTGATTCCAATGCTTCCCTGTGGACTTGCAGACAGCATGCATTGGCTTGCACCTATGAATAAAGCCATATGTGGAGGAGTAAGTGATGTACCCTTCCTCGTTCGGCTGTATTGGGCGGAGTCCAATGTGAATCAGCTTGTGGCAGACTACATGTTCAAAGATTTGGACGCGTAGTTCCGCTGGTAGTCGTAGCAAGGGCGAGGCTCTGGCATTGATTGCACCAACAACGCTATTCCCGGGTATACGATCTTCGGTCTGCTCCATCGTGGGCAGTCTCGTCAGCTGTATGGGAGCGGGTCGATGACGGAGCGACTGTTCGGAACGATAAGGTAGTAGGTAAGGGACTGGAGCTAATCCTTAGCGCAATGCGGTGGGCCGAGCCGCCCCTCCGAGATCTGGGGAAAATGACAAGGATTCTATCTCCCGGGCAGGGCTTTGGGATTTGTCCCTGATGGCTGATGGCGCTCTTGACAACATACGCTCTTCAGCATTCCCGCGGAGGATAGGTGACAATGGCAGAGTAAAGCGTCTGACTAGTCCGCGATCAGCCTGGGACTGGTACAATCATCGCTCTAGCCATGTCGGCCACGCCCACGTCAGCAACACCCGATGCGCCTCCGAAGTTGCTGAAGAAGAGCGAGGCCAAAAATCCCACGACGCCTACACAGACTGTCTTTGGCTGCCGTGAGTTTGCGGACCAATTACCGCATGCAGCATCGTACTGATATTCAGCCAGAACACATCAAGAGCCTTCTAGCCAGCGCCCGCGTGCCAGCCCTGGATGGCTACAAACGATTGGTCGGCATGCTTCAGAAAGAGGACAATATCAGCTACAGGATACACAAGGGCCCAAATGGCACAGGAGTGACTGCAAGGCCAACATATCTCTGCATGCAGTGTCCCAATGTGAGCACATCGAGGGAGAGACACCGAACAGGACACGGTTTCTGTGAGTATAGTCAGAGGCACGTGATGGATTGTGCTGAGTGACTCCACAGCCGTAGAGTCCAGCAATGGCTTCTTATATTGCCACGACTGCAAAGACTTTGTATACGATCCGACCTTTGAAGAGATCCGAACAGCATCAACCACCAAGAAGCGCAAGGCAGGCGCAAGTGCGGCAGTTCCGGAAGGGGACAAGAAGGTGGTGGCAGCAAACACGACCGCCACGCCATGCGCAGCAACAGGCCTGCGAGGTCTTTACAATATGGGGCAGACGTGCTTCATGTCCGTCATCCTCCAATCACTCATCCACAACCCACTCATCCGCACTTTCTACCTCGCCGAAGGTCATCGATCGTCCGACTGCGAGCGCGAAGCATGTACGTCGTGCGCTTTAGACGACATCTTCACCGATTTCTACGCCACGGAAAAGCACGAAGGGTACGGTGCGGTACATATGTTACAAGGCTGCTGGAAGGGTGGCGGTGCCTTGGCAGGGTACAGCCAACAAGATGCACACGAGTTCCTTGGTTTTATCCTGAACAGCTTACACGAGGCGAATACCGACGAGGAAGAGAAGAAGGACACGAGGAACTGCGAGTGTGTGATACATCAGACTTTTTCGGGCATGATGAGGAGCACGGTCACATGCACCTCCTGCCAGAATACCACAGACACGGATGAATCCTTCATGGATTTGAGCTTGGACGTGAAAAGCGCTGGCTTCGCCATTAAGAAGAAGAAGCTGGCCATGATCAATGCCACGCAGACCGTCAAGGAAGCTTTGCCTGTGGAGCTGGGTGACTGCCTGACGCGGTTCACGTCGGAAGAGACGCTCTCGAGCGAAAGCTATCATTGCGTCAAGTGCGACACCGCACGAGAGGCGAAGAAAAAGCTCATCTTGACGCGGCTGCCCCCAGTGGTTCCCGTACACCTGAAGCGCTTTTCGCATTCGAAGACCAACTCCCAAAGCTCGAAGGTGGATACTAAGGTCCGCTTTCCTTTCTCTATAGACCTGGGACCATACACGGACTCAAGTAGGACAGATGCGGCTAACGGCCACGACCCCAAACCTGACGCAGCCGATGATGATGATGATGAAGACAACATACACGTGAAGACACCAACCAAGAAAGCGATGGCGGATGTTGCTGGCGGAACCCAGCAGCCAGTGTATGAGCTTTCATCTGTCATCGTGCACAAAGGCAAGATCGACAATGGCCACTACATCTCTTACTCGAAGCAAGGTACTGAGTGGTTCCGCTTCGATGACAGCATGGTGGTACAGGTTGACGAGAAGGAGGTGCTCGGTGCAGAGGCCTACATGCTGTTTTATGTTGTGTCGCAGCTGTAGTATTTGTGCATTCAACTTGGCGAGGCGTTGTTGATTACCATGGGGAAACAGGCCACGGGAATGGCCAAAGTCTCAGTCTATGGACTTGAGAGTGCATGCATTGGCATTTTGTATGGTTCAATTATTTGTCATTTGGTGCAGTACTCTTCACATGCTTGAGTCACCGCAGACCTCACCTCAGAACATCGGCGCATCTCTACCTTGGAGCATCATCACTTCACGTCACGTTCCGTTGTGCGGAAACCCTATAACTGCCATGGAAGACCTTCTTGCCGAGAACGGCTCAAGCGATTTGTGAGTTGCCTTTGTCTTCTTCGGAGTCACTGAGCTAATATGAGTTCAGCGCTAGCAGTCAAATCCTCACCGTTAAGCTTGGCCTTGCAAGCACCGAGACATAGCAATCTCAATACCACGTACACGACTGCCTCATTCAGAAGCATTATGGGTATTGTCGCAGGATCGAAAATCAGACACTGACACAGGATCTCGAAAATGTTGACCGATCTGTCTCCGGAAAGTACGTGGAGTACTTGTACACTGGCAAAATCCCTTGCCGTGATCCAGAATCGACTCCCTTTGACGACTACGACTACGATGATCAGATCAAGACCCTCGTCGATTTCTACCACGTTGCGGAGCAATTCGAAGATCCGAAGGCCATGCACACTGCTGTGAGAGGGTTGCTGCTCACCTATGAGACCTTGTCAAAAGACGACGATTACACCGCGACCCCAACCGAAACTGTGATGAATTACGTGTACGCCAAGTGTAAGGATGGATCGCCACTGCGACGGCTCTTCGTAGATCTCATCACTTCCTATGCCACACCATCAGTCAGTCTCAAAAGGTATCCGAAGGACGTGGCTGTGGATGTGGCGCAGATGGCTTTGGTGCAGCTAAGATCTGGTCGAGATGGTCCGATGAAGAGATGCTGCGAGTACCATCGGATCGAGGGCGCACAGCCGTGCGATAGAAGGAAGAGGAAGCGCGAGGCGGGAAATGAGCCAGGGAGCTGGGACTGAGCTGGGACTTGGAGGGTTGAGAGCATGGGGGAAAGGAAGTCTGACTCCACGTACAGAGGCAGCTTTGGTAGCAGCTGATCGGCCTGGAATACAGTGCGGAAGGGTGGACATATGTTTTCTGGTTCACGTACAGGGAGCGCGGCCAGACTATGTGGTGGACATGAGGAGATATCTCGGACTTGCGCACCAGCCCCAATAAAATAACCGCAGCTGCCACCTCGACTCTCCTATTCCCTCACCACTGTTATCAACTCACGAAATCGTCAACCTCATTCGGACATCATATTCACTGCACAAAGCTACACACAGCGTTAAGCGTTCCTTCTCTCCTAATCGGGACTGGGGATGAAGACAGGGATGGAATGCTTCAGTAGGCCTGGTGCTTCATGTGTAATCGGGGAAGAGTAGTGGCTAGTCTCTCACTAAAGCCACTGTTATAGACACGTGTATGCACTTGGAAGGCACGGTGCTATTTGGGCTTCGATAAGAATGAGGCAGCCAACCGCTGCATCCACTACGGGGAATGGCATGGAGAAAGCGCTTACGATCCATTAAAGGTCAGTTGTGTAAATGACAGGTACTATTACCCAGCCGTAAAGCTTCTTCACAGATACCAAATCACAAGACTAAATTCCACCAACCTCACGGGAATGTGCGAGCCTGCGGCCGGTAACGTCGGACTAAGTGGCCTTGGTCGAAGTCTTTGGAACAGATAGAACATGAAAGTGGAGTAGATCTTGTGTGAGACGTGGTAATATTTGATGTTCTTCAACGTACATAAACCCTTCCAAGCCGAAAATCCCGCACTGGCAACTGATCACACAGTATATTCCGATATCTCTTCGCCTGGAAAATAAACTACGACTCCAACGTTGACGAACGCCAACGATTACATCGTCGCCATCAATATGCAACATCTAATCCGAGGACCGAACACAGCCCACGTATGAGGCATGCCTGGACGATTTTGAGGTCCAGGTATGCCATCCATCCTTCCACAACGACAGGCAGGTCATCGACCGCTGTCTTCCAACAGGCGGAGAATGTTGGTGATGGCGACCTGCAGTATGTCTCAGGCTAGAGCCAGAGTCCCGGGATGTACTGGTGGGTTCTGGTCAACTGTAGCACCAGGTCAGAGCTCCGGGGAGATCAGGACCTTCGATGTACTGCCAGAGTCCCCAAATATATTGGTGACTTCTGTTCAATTGCAGCACGAGACAGAGGTCTCATGAGATGGAAATCGTCAGCTACTGCATGCGCTCAGGTGGCTCACCCTGAGGATCTAAGGCGTGACAAGAGCTCTATGTATCGAATCTTGGGCCAGTAGCCTCATAGGCTGGGCTAGCCAAACGATAGATGAAGTTGCTCGGGTTGTCAACCCATAAGCA
Organism: Pseudocercospora vitis; assembly: GCA_026120125.1. Lineage (NCBI taxonomy): Eukaryota > Fungi > Ascomycota > Dothideomycetes > Mycosphaerellales > Mycosphaerellaceae > Pseudocercospora > Pseudocercospora vitis. The sequence goes on along the minus strand of JALRML010000031.1, from coordinate 193,642 downwards.
ACCCAAGTGCTGGAGCCGAGGGTCGTCCTCCTTGATCAAATGAGTGCAATAGATATCGCTCCCTGTCGCCCGATGGAGTGCCGAGGATTGCGTGTATACAAGAGTCCTGTGTCGGCTCCGGTCCCGAGGACAAATGTGAAGTATGGGCTTCCACTAGGAGATGCTGGAGCTTTGATCCAACAGGAAGACATGTAGGGAACCGTGTTTATAGGTCCCCAGTGCAATCTCCTGCTTCTCCCGCACCGTGTATGGAGTCTCACTTGAGAAACCAGAAACTTATACAACAGTTGTGGTGATTTGTATAGTGTAGAATCGGTAATGGGAAGAATATTAGGAACTCGGCAATAATTTCCGTAGAAATATATACTGCTCTTGGGCAGCGAGTAGGACAAAGAACCCCCTACAATGTAATCATGACAAGGTATTGTTTTCGAGGGAATGTTCCTTGTGTCGGGCAGACAAAGGCCATTGGGCAAAGGTGAGGTATGGGCTGTAATGCTTCGTTCTGAGCAGAATGCGTGCTGGACTACTCGTTGGGATGCGTGTAATCTTCATGGAAGAAGGGACTACGTACTTGTTGAGGCAGGAATTTACCTTGTGCCATGGGTCTCTCCGAGACAGCACAGAAAGTGGTAAGTATGTGACATGAATATACAATGGATCTATGCTTTGTCAAAAATGAAAATGCCTTATCCCTATGTCCGTGTTGGTCTGATATACATCGTTTCCTATGCTCTGAATAGCGAGCAGTTGGCACCTCTGTGCAGTTGAGGGGAGTACCTCACCCTCTCCCGCGTCGTCCCCATAATCTCCAATTCTGCGGGTTGCAACAACCGGAAGTATGCTGAGGATGTAAATAATATGCCAATCCAAGGACCTGATGGCGTTCCCCTCCCACAGCGGCTCCTCTTGTTTCTTTAAAGCATTGAAGAACGACCAGAAATCCCTCATGCCATCCTCATCACACAGAACGTCAGCCGTGCACCCGTAGTGCGTTTGACCAGGATCCTCCCAAAAGTCGGCTGATATACAACACAAGAGCAATTGACTGTGCCTCCTCAGATCAAATATCACATCAATCAGGACGTGCTGCCAAGCCAGATGAACGTTAACGTGCCGAGCAACCACGCCATTTGAGCCACTTCTCATCATCGATTGACAAGCTAGATCACTGTTGAATGAATTTCTTCCCTGTAATCTGTATAGAGGCTGCATAAATCATGGGCGAGGAAAGTCCTCAGGTTTTCAATCCTGGAAGCCTTGGTCTTATGGCTGATAGAAAAGTATTTCCGGCTGGACAAAGACTGCTCCCTGCAGATGGAGAAAGACTAGGACGTGTGGTAGAGGCCGGTGCCGTGGTCTGGGCCGAGCTTAAACTGGGCTTACTCGTGGCAGAATTCGATGGGGGGCTTCCCACGATCGGGATGTATGGTTCGGCTCTGGACACGCAACCTCGATGGGAAGAGGCTGTCTCAACGGTTGATACGCGTAAGCTACTGGGCTCGTTGGTTTATGCGGTTCCATGCGTCCTCTGATTATATCTTCATGAGCGTATGGACGTGGAGAGTGCGGCCTAATTCCGAAGCATGAGCGAATGTCGTTCCCACTCGCCAGCAGGCCCGGCGGCGCGCCATTCTCGAAGGACTTTAGCAGCCTCGACGTGGTGTGGAGTGGTCAGAATGCCATCCTTGACGCCCGCACGCTTCTGTGTCGCTGCACGTTGAGCTGCAAAAATTCGGGATCTGCAGCCTCTCGCGACTTGGATCTGCTCTAAGATGGCTTCGAGCATGCGGCGCAGGAAGTCGTGCAAACTTGGAGGTAAGTCAGGATGCGTGTTGTCAGTGCTGGTGACGTCTTGGGAGGTCAGATTGGGACCCATTCCCATCGCTTTGACGATATCACGCACGACCTCTATGCGGAATGCTTGTTCCGTATGACTGACGTCCCAGTAGGCATCGATCGCGTTGTGGCCCTTGTTATGCTTGCCCTTCTTGTCGTCCTGTTGTCCTCTCGTCACCCTAGCAATGACACCATTCGCCGAAAGACACACGAATACCGTCTTAGCCTCGTCTACTCCACGAGACTTATTTCCCTCCTTCCTGGCCGCTTTCGCCCTCTTCCTCTACTTTGGCGATCCTGATCTTCCTTTGCAAGTACACTTCTTCTAGACGCATCATCTCCAGCCGTTTTCTGTCCAGCTCAAGCTCCATCAACTCCAGATCTACACGCTTACGTTTGCGAGAGATTTCCGCGATTCCGGGAGGAATGTGCAACGTGGTAGCACCAGAGATGTTGGCACTGGGTCCTTCAGTCGGTTTCGGCGATCGAAGGATGTTCGGAAACTGCACAGGATAGTGTGGTGGAGATGTTGTTGCCGCGTTGATCGGATGGAAAACTGTCCGAGCGATCGGTGTTGTTCTAACATGGGAAGGGCTCATGACGGCTGTAGGAGGAGGATGTGGTAGTGGCGCTGGTAGTGTTCGTGGAGTTTGAAACTCATCTTCGATGCAATCGGCATCTTCCGTACCATCATCGTGACGAGGACGAAAGGCGGCAGTAATGAGTTGTCTTGCGCGTCCTGCTGCCTGATGCCGGTGCCCACTGATGTGCTGTGCTTCCACTTCATCCTTGGTCTCGTGCGGTATGTATACACGGGAATGTTCGCGGCTCGGCCTCGGTCCGTCAGAGTCTACATCGTAATCGGCGTCATTTCTAGCATCGGTACAGCCGATGGCAGACCGGCGCTGGAGAGTGGAAATGGCAGTGGTGATTCGGGAAGCAGGTGCGTTTCCACCTGGATTGGTACAAGCTTCCAAGTGCTCGTTGGACGATGAGTTCGGTTGATACCTGGCGTCTTGTCCGTCCAGTGACGTGCTGGAAGCAGCATCGATCGGAGAGGCTGATGCTTTCACGCGACTGACCATCACGCCGCGATTCTGTCTTTCTAGAAGACAGTTCTGAATAGCTTTGAGGAATGTGGAACTGCAATTCTCAGCGGCATTACCCTTCGCCTTTGCACGTTCTTCATACGGAAGACAGGCGATTGGATCACTCAGGCCGCTGAACCTACAGATGTTCTCAATGAGCTCGACTCGTTCGCATCTTGTAGATTCGCTCTCCAGCTTGGTAAAAGGCCTGTGCCTAAATGTCTTCTGGTCCTTGGTCCATCTCTGCCAGGCTTCAAGGCTGATGACAGGAGTAATGTTTGTGGAGGGTATATCTGGTTGCTCTGCCATCCTAAGGGTGAGCGGCGATGGACTTGCTTCGACAGGTGCGGTCCAACCTGTCGTATGTCAACCAAGTATGCCCAAGAGCGTCACACAAGCATACTAGTAAACGGGCTCAAGCGTTTGCTGACAACGGATGGGGGTGTTGAAATGACTAAGTGTCAGGAAATGGAACGCCCTGTGAGATTCAAAGCCAGCATCTACAAGCAATGTAGTATCTTTCGAGGCTTTTCATGCAGCGTTTTTGCAGGTGCAGAGTGTGTCTCAGATGCACAAGGTCTGTCGCCTGTCTGGGTTCACATTCTAGCTTGATAGGACGGCTTCTTGCATGCCCATAAACAAAGTAGACTGACGGCGTGCCTCGTCTGATGTGGAAGCGATATGCCACGCATTCTTGGAACCATCATTGGCGAATGACTGTGCAGTGAGGCAGAGCACATTTCATAGCTGTAGTCTCAGTGCAGTCATGTATTAAGACCATACCTTCTGCCCATCGTTATATGGAGATTCAAAGCACAGGTGAGACATGCATAGCATCGGTCACCCAGAGCAGTATGCGGAGTTTCGCGGCAAGGATCTGAACTTCCGAATATGTACATGACGCATATGCTTTCCACGTTAAAAGCTCTTTCCGGCTCTATTTCGTCACCTTGGAAGGTGTGACTGCGTACGTCGGCCGCTCGAAGCTGTGAGGGGTCAGTATGGTAATCCAAATGCGTATGTGGGACCGACACGTACGTATCCTTGTTGTATATTGGCACCTCCTTGCCCAGCAGCTCCTTCTCCATTGCCTTCTGTCCCCATACCCTTCTCACAACATCGCGGTCCTCCTCGGCTTGTAGCATTGGAATTAGGTGAATTCTTGACCACATCTTCTCTCGCGCCAGCTCACTGCACCACGACATCAGCTCCACGATTCCCAATTCCTCCGAGTCTGCGTCTGCTCACTTGTGTTCTCTAATGCCCTGCCCTACTCGGTAGAAGCCGTATGTCATGATTCCTCCCACTGCGACCAGATACCACGCCGGTCTGAAGCCTCGGATCGGCAGATTTCGTTTGTATTGGACTGGCTCGTAGCCGCCCACTGGCGGCATATCTTGAGGCATGGTTGCGGTGTGCTCCTGCGCGCTTTCGTCGTCGATTTACAGTCAAAAAGCACTTCCAATCGCTGCAGTCGTGGTTGGAGGTGCTCCCATCGCGGTCGGGAGGGAGCAGCCGCGCCGAATGTGGCCTGTGCGGCAAAGCTTCTCCAATTTTCAAAATTCCCAGCTTCAATTCGCGAAAGAGCTCCAGCAGTAGGAGAAAGGAGCAGACTATGTGAAGGAAATAGACACCGGCGATCATACATCTCGATATCCTGCAACAGCCGACATCCAATCCGCCAGTATGTCGGTCGACTATCTCCTCCACGAGTCCTCGGTGGGCTACGCCATCTTCAAGGTCAAGCTGCAATCCGACACCATTGGCGCTCGCCAAAAGGAAGTACAAGATGCGCACACGGATCTGGCCAAGTTCGGCAAGATGGTTGAAGTCGTGTCGTTTGCGCCATTCCAGGGTGCAGCGCAGGCTCTCGAAAATGCCAACGAAATCTCCGAGGGCATCATGAGCGACTACCTCAAGACCACGCTTGAAGCAAATCTTCCCAAGGCCGGCAAGAAGAATAAGGTCACGCTGGGCGTGGGCGACAAGAACTTGGCTGGAAGCATCAAAGCAGGCTTCTCTGGGGTGGAATGCGAGACGCCGGAGACGAGCGAGTTGGCTGCAGATCTGCTGCGAGGCATCCGATTGCACTCTGAGAAGCTGCTCAAGCAACTGCAGACGGGTGATATTGGACGTGCTCAGCTTGGTCTTGGTCACGCCTACTCCCGTGCCAAGGTCAAGTTCTCGGTGCAGAAGAATGACAACCACATCATCCAGGCTATCGCGACCATCGACCACCTCGACAAGGCGGTCAACACTTTCTCCATGCGTGTGAGAGAGTGGTACGGTTGGCACTTCCCGGAACTCGTCAGAATCGTGAGCGACAACCAGAAGTACGCCCGCTGCGCTCTGTTCATTGGCGACAAGAAGACTCTTTCCGAGGACAGCCTACACGACTTGGCCACCATTGTGGACGACGATGAGAGCACTGCACGTGCCATAATCGAGGCAGCGCGAGTATCCATGGGACAGGATATTTCAGAGACCGACATGGAGAATGTCATGACTTTCGCCAAGCGCACTGCCGATCTCGCCGCGTACCGCAAATCGTTGGGCAACTATCTCGTTGCGAAAATGGGCATTGTCGCACCAAACTTGGCAGCACTCATAGGAGAGACTGTTGGTGCTCGTCTCATCTCGCACGCTGGCTCACTCACGAACCTCGCCAAATACCCGGCCTCGACAGTGCAGATTCTTGGTGCTGAGAAGGCACTTTTCCGAGCGCTCAAGACCAAGGGCAACACACCCAAATATGGTCTGATTTACCATTCATCATTCATTGGCAAGGCCGGTCTGAAGAACAAGGGCAGAATATCACGATTCCTCGCCAACAAGACATCAATCGCTTCTCGTATCGACAACTTCAGCATGGCGCCGACAAGAGTATTTGGCGAAGCTCTGCGCGCACAGGTTGACGAGCGACTACGGTTCTACGCTGAGGGTATCAACCCAACTAAGAATGCTGACGCGATGGTACGTATGAGGCAGATACTTGCGCATGTCACCCACTAATCTCGTTCACAGAAAGCCGCCATGGACGCAACACTTGCCAACATGGACATCGACGACCCGACTGCCGGAGCTGCTGACGAGGAGATTGCTGCTGCTGGCGTTACATCGCAAGCGGCTGAGCAAAAGATGCGCAAGGAGAAGAAGAAGGAGAAGAAGTCCAAGTCGAAGACGGAGGACGTTGTCATGCCTGATGCCGACGCTGTGGACGGAGACGACAAGCTGTCCAAGAAGGAAAAGAAGAAGCGCAAGTCCGAAGCCAAGGCTGAGGTCGACGAGGAGGACATTGAGAAGAAGCTCAAGAAGGACAAGAAGGAGAAGCGAAAGTCGTCAACACTGGCCGACGGCGAAGTGCCCGACGAGCAGATCAAGAAGAAAAAGAAGAAGAGCAAGTCGGAGTAGGTCCCACGTATCCGCATTGGATGGCATGAGCGGTGTTCACGGGAGTTGGAGAATGAATGGCGTTAGTGGAGTCTGGCGCATCGCTGTACGAAGCGATGACTAAGTACTGTACGGTACCGACACGGAGTGCTCTGAGCGGTTGTCGTTGGTCTGCGAGCAGGATTCATGTACAGTTTGCGAATACCATCATTTCCAGTCCAACTGCTTCTTCCTCGAGCAGACTGCGTCATTAGTATTTGGTGTAGCTCCCTTCCGCCCCAAGTTGTACCGCTGGAAGCACGCACGATCCAGAAGCCAGTATAGCTGCAATCACACGAGATGGGTAGGTGTCAGTAGTAGTTGCACAAAAGCTTCCTGCAGTAAGGCTGGATATTTGCATTGAAAGAAACCAGTTCCAGTCGCTGGGAAGGTGCTTTTGCTTCCAGACGCGGGATCACAGCTTCCTCCGCGGCTTATGTCTGGGCAATTGTGTCATCATCACCTTATGCTGGCCACGTTGAAAGAGTGCCGGTATTATTGCAGAATGAGTCTGCTGCTCACCGAGTCTATTATATTCGTGACTAGCTACGGCCGGCCTCGCCATCAAACTGCGATGTTTCCAGTGGCCACTACTCACCGATGTTGTCCAGTAGCACACACATTATGGTATCCATGTACGGTCGCTCTCGAAGTCAGCTTCCCCTCTAGGAATAGACTGAGCGAGCATGGTTTCGGGGATGCATGAGGCGACGTCGAGTGCCAGGATACCGGCAGCGCTTCCGAACGATGGGAACTGACGGAGCAGCTCTGAGGCACCAAATGCGTGGCAGCTCAGCGCACCAACTGGCATGAGACTAGTAGTAGTAGTAATAGAAGACTTGTTGATGCTGATGGACGTCCGGTCTAGAGCCCGGAGAAGGCATTTTGCCTTTTCACGAAAAAGAATAAACCCCCATCGGGAGGTTGTGCGTCCCTCGGCATGGATGGGGAGGAGAAGACTAGTTCTTGGCGGGATTGGTCAATGAGATGCAGGACAGTAGTAGTGGAAGATGATAGCGTGGGCGGGATGCGGCGCAGAGTGCTGGAGTGCTGCTTGTTGCTGGTGCTCGGAGAAGGACGAAGCTGGAGGGCCAGGGAGTTCCCTCGGCGTGCAGATGTTAAACTTTCGCTCCGACCCCGTTTTTGTCACCACTTTCCGCCTACCAGTTCGACAGATCTTCTTTCTCCGATCCCACCACTCCAGGACGGGGACGACGACAGCGGCGGCAGGGTGCTTGTGGTTTCCAATTCATCGTGCATTTCGGCGGTCCAAAAGAAACAGCGACACGAGAACGTCATCAGCCACTTTTTTTTTATATCAGATCGACAGTTCGAAGTTCGGTATCGCCCATCTGATAATTCCAGCTTTCCATCCCTCCCACCCCATCCGAACACACCGTCCATCTTTTCGCATGTCGACCCCCTCCACACCCCTCGTCACCGTGGAGTCGATCGTAGCGCAGCCACGCGCAATGGCCGCGCACGACAAGTTGGTCCTGGAAGAGGCGGAGGAATACGAGTATGTCGCCTCGCAGTGCTGCCGTGCGAGAGACACGCTCTGATGGACATACAGCTATGAGTCTCTCCCACCCAATTTCTCCCTCGCCGCGAACATGGCGGCGGGTGCCTTTGCAGGCATCGCGGTATGCATATCGAAGACGGACAGAACTACCTGGCGAACAATGCTGACGCGGATGCAGGAACACTCGGTCATGTATCCCATCGACCTCCTCAAGGTGCGCGCGGACGCTGCGGACTGCCCAGCCACGTCTACATGCTAATCCTGCGACCAGACGCGAATGCAAGTCGTCACTGCGAACCCGGCGGCGATATACAGTGGGATCGGAAATGCCATTGCCACCATATCACGAGTCGAAGGCTACATGTCATTATGGCGAGGCTTGTCCTCGGTAGTCGTGGGAGCAGGTGCGTGGGCGCATGCAGACCTCACGCCAGCCGAGCAATGAGCTGATAACGAGGGACACAGGACCGGCACACGCCGTATACTTTGCCACCTATGAGTTTGTGAAGCAAGCGATGGGAGGAAACGCCTCCGGGCATCATCCGGTCGCCGCAGGTCAGCGCACCCAATCTGCCTTTTTTCCTCGCCGAAACTTTGACTGACATGTTGCAGCCTCTAGTGGAGCCTGCGCGACGATTGCCAGTGATGCCTTCATGAACCCATTCGATGTGATCAAGCAGAGGATGCAGCTACACGGCTCGACCTACCGATCCATCGTCGACTGCGCAAGCCAAGTCTGGAGGAATGAAGGACTCCGCGCTTTCTACGTATCGTATCCGACTACCCTCACCATGACAGTGCCATTCACTGCTCTCCAGTTCACGGCCTACGAATCGCTCACGAAAATTATGCAACGGAAGCGCGCACCCGGATACGACCCACTCACGCACTGCACGGCAGGCGGTCTTGCCGGAGGCGTCGCCGCGGCCGCCACTACACCACTTGACGTGATCAAGACTCTGCTGCAGACGCGTGGTATCTCAACTGACGCCGAAATTCGAACATGTCGAGGGCTGTTTCCCGCGGCGGGCATAATTTGGCGGAGGGAAGGTGCGAAGGGTTTCTTCCGAGGAATGAAAGCACGCGTAATCACTGCGGCGCCCAGCACGGCTGTCTGCTGGTCAGCATACGAGCTGGCAAAGGCATACTTCATTCGAGTCAACGAGGAATCATGAGGGGAGCAGTCGCACATCTTGGATATCTCTGAAAACGGAAGCGGGAGTGCCAGCACGGGACCGATTCGTATAAAGAGGAGTGTCGGTGCCACGATCACGTCGAAGACAACACAGACAAGCCGGACAGCGAAAGTCAAAGTCGCTTCGCAGGCATGGGGCTAACCAGGACTCACTGCCGAGACGTGTATCAGACATTTCCGATACGCAAGTCAGCACTGAAGCTTGAGATTAGCGTCTGACGCCGATAGAATTCGACCTCGCGAGCGCGAGGGCAGCTTGAGAAATTATTGCATGGCGCGGCGTGTGGGTAGGGCAAAGGAGACTGAGTTTGGCGCAATCTGGAGCTGTTCGTGCATGATACCACGTCGAAGCATCCTCGAAGGACGACTTCGCCACGTCAAGCATCTTGGTTGGCAATGTGTAATAGATCTGGATCTGACGGCCACGGACTGGTCGACGACTGTGTACATAATCGCAAGAACCTGCCAGAGAAGGCGCCCACTCATCAGCCGTATCGGTGGCTCGAATAGGTACGTACCGGTCTCTGCTACTGCTTGTCTCCGTGCACCTCGACATCGCTCAGAATCGCCGCGGCCACTGGCAAGGATTCCAAATTTCTCCTCCCTTCGCCTGACCATTTCCGCCAAGTTAGCTTCTGGGTCTTCGAAACGACCACGCTTAGTGGTAAACCACAAGCGCAGGATAAGAAGTATCAACGCAGCGCAACGTAGATCACACTCACCCAACTCACAGCCTCCAAATTTGAGGAAGTCATGTGTCGCTGACTGGAAAGCACCCGATCACACCTACAAAGAACACCCACACCACTGCAGTGACTTTCATGATCCTGCAAGTTTAGAATAAAATGCTCGATGCCGTTGTCATCGAAGCACGGACCTTCAGCATTCGACGAAGAGGAGACCGTACAGCTGGAACAGTCAACAGAGACGAGACTTCGGACAGATTGGATGAAATACTTGCTATTGTTACTACCACGTCGGACAGGACCACCGCGTTCGCCGGGACCGGTCATGTTGGACTTGTCCTCGCCCATAATCTGCAGAACGGGAGAATTACGTCTTCACTTGTGCGGAACAGTGTCCTAGCGTTCGAGCGCTCATGTATAGTCATGTAATTGAATGAGTCGATCGTGGTGAGGATTATAGACTCCTTTCCAAAGGAAAGCCGGTTGGAGGGTTCGGTCGGTATACATACGGTTTCGATGTTCGAGCATTCACTGCTGGACGAAACCTCCCTACGCGCGCTAAATGCGTTTCGTCCCTACTTGTCTTTCTCAGAGATTGAATTAGCTATGCAGCAAGCTTACTCTGTCAGAACCTCCCTCCAATCCCTACTACCTCCTCGCCAGCAGCTAGCCATACCGTCCCTCACTCTAACCTTCCGCCTCGAATCCCAATTCTTTCTCAGAGCCACCCAAACAACGCACACACACACACACACGCGCGCATGAGAACCCCCCTTATCGCAACCCCCCCACCAAAATCCCCATCTCCATCCCAACCCAACCGCGATTCCACACGACTTCAGTAAAATGCCCAGTCTAGGAAAAGGAAGAGGTTAGGGATGTGGACCTCCTCCATATCTTCCCTGTCCCAGCCATAGCAGCAGAACCCCTTAGTGCAGATGATTGAGGTAGATATGAGACGGGAGCGTGATATCTGGATTCGTTCTTTTTTGGGGAGGGGGGGGGGGGTTTACTGGACTGGAAATACAGCTGTTGGGGTTCGGTTAGGAGGTTTGGAGGAGGGTGGGGGGTTGGATTGAGGATGGGAGGGGAGGGGAGGGGAGGGGTACTATGATTTTGCTATAAGAGAGGACGTCGACTGATAAATCTAAAGAAGGGAGTTTCTTCTAGGTTGACTGGGTTGGCGTGAGGTCATACTCTGAATAGATATGTCGAGGCTTATGATAAAAGGTTGTTATCTAGCTAAGTCACTGGTACAGCTATTCTATGTAATACTGTACAGCACACGTCTGTCGACACATAAGTAAGATCGCGAGATGGAAGAGTAGAATAGCACGGGGAGAGGCAAATTGCTGACTTGAATCTCTCTCTCTCTCTCTGAAATCTCTTCGTTCAGCTCATGCGTAGCATCGTTCACCGTGATGCCATGCCATGCAATGCAATGCGATGCGATGCGGCAACGCCTTCAATGCCCCCAATCCTCGTACTATCATCATTTCTCTTCTCCGAGAAACCGTCAGTCCAAACAAGACTGGACACCATCGCGATGTATGCACAAAGATAAAACCCACCACCGAGTCAGCGTCATCCCGCTAGCCGTCTTTCCACCTCTTCTCCTGCTGCAAAAGTTTCCTCAACTCCCCAAATTTCACCGGTTTCGGCAAGAACACATCGATCCCACTCGTCTCCGCCTCCTCCCTTGCCTTCTCACTCGCCAGACCTGTCAGCGCAAAGATCGAAGTCCGCTGGATTCCGATCTCCTTCTCGAAATCTCGGATCCGTCGCGACGCTTCCATACCATCCATGATCGGCATGCTGATGTCCATGAGGACAAAATCAAAATGTTGTGCGCAGAGAGAGGAGATGGATTTACGGTAGAGGTCGAGAGCTTCTTGTCCGTTTTCGGCTTCTTGGTATGTGAATTTGCATTTGGTCATGAACATGACCAGAAGTTGACGGTTAATCTTGTTGTCGTCGACGAGGAGGAGGTGCAGAGGTCGGGGACAAGAAGCGTCGGAAGTGGGGTCAGGTTGAATCATGGTGCCGGTGGGATCGAGTTCTTCATTCGTAGGCGATCGGAGAGACGGCGTAAGAGGATCAATTGGTGTCGTTGCAGGGTATGACAGCGCTGCGCTGACACTGTTTCGCAGATCACCTCCTTTGGGAGGAATTTCTGCTGCAGGACTGGAAGGCCCAGAAACAGGCTGGGCGGCAGGAGTGGGACCGGGTGGTTGACATATTTCCTTGCCGGCTGTAGAAGATGAAGGGGCTTTCTCGGGATCTTTCTGTTGAGCACGAGCATCTTCTGCTCGCTTGAGGCAGTGAACAAAAGCTTTCGCGAGCTTTCTCGGCCCACAGCTACGATCAAAGTCAGCATTGTTCAAACCATCTATGGGACTTATACTCACGGCTGCGGCATTACCTCCACGATCTGTCCAAGTCTTCTGAGAGTCGCTTGCTGATTCCGGGTCATTGCGATTGCATCTTGATCGTTTTCGCAGATGATCACAATGGGAACCAGCCTCTTAGAATGTGCTGGATGTCCTTCACGATGATGGTGGTCTGCTAGCTTGTCCAATGGTGGAGGCTCCCCGAAGACGTACAAGTCTGCATCGTCAATATTCATGTCGGTAGCTCTTGTCACTCTCATATGAAACCAGCTCGTGCAGACTTCTCTCATGGTCTGGTGGAAGCGGGATATTCTGTGCGTCGGCGCACGACAGTGGTTTGGGTCAGATGGGTCGAGAATGACGAGGTGTTTACCTCTGGTACTGCGCTCGATCTCTAACATCTCTGGATCGGGCACAGGCATTCCTTGTGCATCGAGCTCTCTCTGAGCCTGAGCAGCCGTCAGGCTTAAATGCACATCAATCTCAGTCCCGACATCTTGTTCTGACCGCACTTGCACTGTGCCACCTAAACTGTCCACGATTTGTTTGACAATGCTGAGGCCTAGACCAGTTCCAGGCTGGAAAGGGTCCTCTTGGCTGAAGGGTATGAACAGTCGATCTCGTTGAAAGCTCTCGGACATGCCTTTCCCTGAGTCAACTACACGAATGAGGGCGTTGATCTTGGAGGTGTCGCTGCTTTCTTGAGCTCGAAGTGAAATGGCAACAAAGCCAGAAGTTGTGTACTTGAGGGCATTTCCTAACAAGTTCATGATGATCCGTCGTAGAGCCCCGGGCTGGATACGCACGATCCATGATTGCCTGGGACTGATATCCAGTAGCACAGAAACACCGTCCTTGGCGTGATCATCGGCAGACGGTGGTGGATCCTTAGAAGCTGTAAGTACAGCAATAGATTCACTGGTCGCTTGTGCCGGCTTAGCCAGAGCGACGGAGCCAGGTAGCTTCTTGAAAGTGTGACCGGCCGTGACTGCTTCGGCAACCTCTTCAACGAGAATTCCAAGGTCGACGTCAGCAGTCATGTTCAGACTGTCCAAAGTAGAATCTGAAGTCAAATTTACAGGCTTGTTTTGCCGTGCTCTGCGCCTCATCTGTGTCCTCCCTATCTTGTTTATCTTGCTGTAGTCCAGAACATGATTCAAGGTGTCGAGGAGGGTCTTGCCACAAGTGACGATCGAGGTTACTAGTCCGGCTTGGTAGGCATCAGTAGTGGTGTCCATTAGAAATTCCGCGGCCCCCAGAATTCCATGAAGAGGGGACCTCAGCTCATGGCTCATTGACGCTATGAAGGTCGTCTTGGCCGCTTCATTGCGTTGCATATTCATGCGAATAATCTCGCTGATAATGCAGTTGCTGAACGCCCGGAGGTGGGACAGGTCAGCATCGAGAGCAATACGCCCAACGCTACTTGACCATAGAAAGCAGCCAGCAATGAGCTTCTCCTCGGCATGGTCATACAGTGGCATAAACACTACTGTCTTCGCACCGGGAATCTTCTTAAGCAGTTCCTTGTGATCCATGCGTCGCTTTCGATTGCGGAGCTTCCCCTTCACAGTTTGACCCTCCTCAACAACGACGGTCTGCTCAGACTCTCTCTCGCTTGCGCTCTCCTCTTCAGACGAGATGCCTTTACCCTCCTGGTTGAACGAAAAGGTGCGGCCGTGGGGGAAAAGCGCAAAGTACTTATCTAACGTACCGACTGTCAGAGCCGTGCCATCTTCTATCGACTTCCTGGCGTGCTGATCGGCTACGGAGAACGCCATGAGCTTGCAAGGTCGAGCGGACGGCGAGCTGTCAGAATCGGAGGTACCAGTCTCGTGGCGTTCGGAGTCTGACGCAGGCGAATGCTGTGTAGCACGATCGCCGCGTATGCTCTCGTAGTTGTTCGGCGGCTGTTTCAATTTCGTGTTCCATCCGGCATCGGCTGCTGCGGCAAAGATCGCGCAACCATCTGCAATGGTGGAATCTCGTAGGATTTCTGCCGCAGATGCGAACATGTTCGACATGCCATCAGGTCTGCTGGTCTGATTGTGGACATTCCTCGAGGACACTCTCTTGGCCAACACCGGTCGAGGTGGTCGCAGAGTATTTGGTTTGGAGAAAGAATCTCTCTGCTCGTGGGGTGTGGGCTGATGGCTTTTCTCGCCATCTGGCGCATCTCGCAGACTCGAGCAGTCGTCAATGAACTGGGCCATGCCTCTGACGATCCTCTCGCCCTTAAATCGGTCCACTCGGTCCCGCGCCCATTCCAAGTGCTCCATGACAGACACTGCCATTTCCTGCATGAACTTGAGCTCCACTGCTTTTAGGCCATCTCGGGGCTTCTCGTCGGAGACGGCAAGCGCGCCGATCATGTAGCCATTCCGACTCTGTAGTGGGACACCCGCATAGAACCGCACCCCCGGTTCCGACTCGACGTACGGCCTCGTGGCGAAGCGGTCATCCAAGCGACAGTCATTGATGATCATGCCGCTGGTGGTGTATATCCGTCCATCTGCTTCTGGCGCAGAGCAGGTCGAGAACATACAATGTTCGCAGACGGCATCTGCGCGGGCCAGGATCGAGCTTCCCAGCCATAGCTCCTCCTCATTATTGGCAAGGCCACTCGTAGCAGAGTGCGTCGCTTCAGCGAGGATGTACTGGTTGGTAGAGTCGATGAGCGACACCATACATCGGCGAACATCGAGTCGTACGGCGACCAGTTGGGCAAATGCTAAGAGGGCGCGGTCGCGCGAGGCAATGGGCTGGTAGCCTTGTTTCTGCAGATCTTCGTGCGCAAGGCTTTCCACATGTTTCGCGACATTGAGCGAGCTGCCATGGGCGGACAGCCAGGGTTGGTAGTAGCGCTGCGTTTCGCGTTCCTGTAGGGAGTACATCGCCCGCGCTGGAGGCCAGAATTCATGCTGGTGCCGGCGAGGCGGCGCGGGGGCGGTGGGGTATACCTATGGCATTATCTGCACAGACTTTTTGCTTGAGCCGCTCGTAGGACGCGCGGTAGCTATGATATGGGGTATAGGCGCGGGCCGAACGAAGGAGAGTAAATGCTGCAGGTGTTGTGAAGGGGGGGTTGATATGAAGGAGGGACACTTACCGCCACTCGCGCGTGGTGCCCGCCCGGCTTGCTGGTCGGTGGCTGCCACACTGCGACAGGCGAGAAAAAATGGCACTGGTGGCAGTCGGCGCCGGGAGACGTGCGGAAGATGCGAGTTTGGCTGCGGCTGCAAGGGAGACGTTGATAGCATAAGTACGTCAGGCGCCGAACCACGACTCTTCGACGAATCCGCTCCCTCGAATCTTTGAGGCAAACGGGAAGCGCTGGTGAGTGTCTGACGGCCACACGCATGCGGCTCCAACGTGGACATCGGAAATGGCACGAAAGGAGAACACATGGAACAGCAACAAGAAAGGGTGAGGTCGAAGGTCAACGGCTGTGGCTCGGGTCCGACGAAAGGCAAATTCGCTCCCTGGACCATCACCTTGAAACCCCATTCCTCCTTTAGCTCTTCTATGGTAGAGCACTTGTTGCAGCTTTGGACTATGACTCTGTTCAGTGACCGATCCCTCACATGCCAGAACTTATCTACAGAGGCGGCTAAGAGGCCAGGACCTTCAGAGGGCTATCTATAACGTCAGATCTCAGCCCAAGGCTAGGGAGCGTAGAGGACTGAACGCGGGCAGCACTGAGGGAAGTATGTGTTATCGTGATCTTTGATGCTCGTAAAGATATGAGGGTTGGCCCAGTCTGGGATGAGTAGTCCTCCTTGCTGAGAAATCCAAAAAGTGCGACGAGGTTACAGCTATGCTTTCACATGCCAAACAGCAAGCGACCCGGGAGGCGCCGAACTCTGTGCGCCTGTTCGAAATCGCAGACGATGGATGGCTCAAGCTCTCAATGTGACAGAATGCCTTGACCAGCACAAAAGGGAATCGCCGTGCGAACTGGCTTTCTCGCATAACTTCTAAGAGCTCCGAGCATGAATGTGAACTTGAATCATCCCCTTCTAACTTCAGGAACGAGTTTGAGGAGACTGATTGATGCGGCAACTCCATTGAAAAAATGCTACTGTACAAGCCTACGGGCATGTATGAGGCTGGCCGATGGGTCAATGGTAGCAGATGAATCATTAGGGTACAACTTGCTTAGGGTAACTTGCGACGTCGGCAGTGATTTGAGAATGAGGCTTGGACGATCCTCATTTTGGCGCTTTCGACGAGCCTCATTTGTTTCTCCGTCTTGGCATCGATACGGCGTAGTAGGATTCTGTGGATTGGGCCATGCGATTTTCGAAATTCGCGATTCACAGAGCATGGAGGAATATCCACTGCGATTTGGAGCTGTCTTCAACACTCGAAGAGATTATCATGATAGATGGTCTGCGAATGCATGTCGACAGCACACCCACAGTGTAAACATCACTTGATGCTACGCACGTAGCTGCGAATATGCACAAAAGGTAGGTTCAGACCGACATACCTAGCGATCCTCCCATGCTCTGGAATATCCCATTCCTTCACCACCTGACTCGCAACCCAGCGCACGCCGCACACTTACCCATGGTCTCTTGCCCATGAAGCGCACTACTACAGTTATAGCATTTCGATCCATCATTGATTTGCCTCGTGAATGCTTTGGCAGTAGCCATGCGGTCAAGATTTGCCCAAATGCACTTACTACATTTGGTATGCTCTTCAAGACACTGGCACTGGAAGGCAAGACCTGGATTGTTCATGTGAGCGTCAGCGCATGTGTCGCATAACGAAAAGTACGCGCCTGAGTCGAGAGCGTTCTGCTGCGCTGCGGTGAGCAGGTCGACAGATGCTCCTGAGCAGTTCGGGCAGCTGTGGATGGAATGGGCGGCGCAGAATATGCTGGCACAGGGAAAGGGATTGGAGTGGTCTTGAACGTAGTCGGCGAAGTTTGGGTCGTTGCAATGGATATTTTCGTCGACTTCTGAGTGTCCAGTGGCGGCGGCACGAAGTCCGTCCACGAAAGCGTCGTACGTAGTCTGGTCGCACGCAAGCTTTCCGTCTGCTGGGCTGGTCGCGAATGAGCCAACCTCCTTGATGAAGGTATCATACGTGACGTGGTTGTGCCGGACGACTTCACCTTCTTGGTCAGCTGCGATAGTCTGTTGAGTGGCTGTAAAGTCAGAATGGCGTAAGACATGCCGTGAAAGTACCGAAGGATGCTTGCCCATCACCGCATATCGGAGAGCTTGCGTGACTGAACTGACTGGTGGCTCGAGGATGACCCGAACTACATTAGGGATGTCGTAAAAGGTGTAGCAATCGTCAGTGGCTCCAGCAAAATCAACGTCGGCAGCCGTCATCAACTCGAGATCGGTCTCGAATTCCTTTCGAAGCTCTTCCCAAGCATCTGTGAGTGAGGGAGCCACGCGGGACTTCTCTATCCACTGCGGCCTGTGCTCGTTATTGGTGGCAAGATCCCTCCAAGCGATGAGGAAAGAAGTTGAATCTTCGCCAACGATACGTGCGGAATGCGTAGCTGAGCCCATGGCAACGAATCAGGCCAAGAGATTGCTGTAATCAGTTGGCTGTCCAACAGGGTTACAGACACAATGTTGCCGGGGCTATAGAATGCGGTACTTGTGTCGACTTGGGAAGGTCGTACATGGTGTAAAGTACCAGCGTTGAACGTTCACAGGGAACTAATGTGTTCAGTAATGCATTCACTTTAGTCGCCTGGGAGGATCAGTGAAGGAGAAAGGGAAGCACATTGTCCATCATCAGTCTAAGCATGGTGGTGATATCTCACCGAGACCTTGCCATGTCAAAAGTGTGTATACGGTCAAGGAGGACAGCAGCTCGTAGAGGCCGCGAATGGTGTGCTGTCTTCCCCTATCAGACTGCCTTGCCCAGCGTAACGCATTATTCCAATGACGGTGCTGAGGGTCTTGGTTCGAGGCGTGCTGCAGGAATGTTCAGAGATCGGATGTAGCCATTCGACTTCCATGTTACACTTTCTGACGTGAGTGGGCGAGACGGCGTAAACAATGCATGAAGCACGGGTGAAGTAAGAAGATGCAGGTGAAGTGATGGTGTTTCGGTATCTAATTTAAGCTTCAGTTAGTGTCGAAGCTTCGACAGGGATACGCGCAGCGCGTCGAGTAGCTTAATGAGATCGGTCTTCGTCCACTTCGGACATGCTCATGCACGACACACCACACCACCACCAGCGTCGTCGCCGCCATGGCGTCACGTAAGCGCTCGCGGGATCCGCGAGATGTCGACGGCGAGGATGAAATCGAGATCGAGAGTGCGAGCTCCAGCTTTCGCGTCAACGACAAGCACAGCAAGCGAACGCGGGTCGCACTGGCTCAGGCCGCCGGCGGGTCTCTCGTGTCCGACGAAGAGGACTACCTCATGAGCGACACCAACAACATCAATGATGGCTCTGATGACGACGACGACGACGACGCTGACAACGATAACGAGAACCCCAACGTGGAGTACAGCCTCAGGCAGGACTCTGACGATGACGAGCAGGAAGAAGACGTCGACGATGAGCTCTATGAGATGCAGGCGACGCAGTTCGTCCACCGCCAGCACCAGCAGCATCGCGAAAATCTCGCAGCCGAGTGTGGTGTTGTCGAGGAGATCTACTGCACCAACTTCATGTGTCACGCCAAGCTTCGCATCACGCTTGGTCCTTTGATCAACTTCATCATAGGCCACAATGGAAGCGGCAAGAGTGCCGTCCTGACTGCATTGCAAATATGCCTTGGCACCAAAGCATCGGAGACATCGCGTGGAAAAGGGTTGAAGGCGTTGGTCAAGGAGGGCACGGAGCGAGCCACTGTGGGCGTCAAGATAAAAAATGAGGGCGAGAACGCCTACAAGCCAGACCAGTATGGCCGGAGTATTACGGTTGAGCGTCACTTCACCATATCGGGAACGAGCGGATTCAAGCTCAAAAGCGAAGCCGGTGCCAATATCTCCGCCAAGAAAGCCGACCTTGATGACTTGCTTGATTACTTTAGTCTGCAGATGGATAACCCCATCAACGTGCTGACCCAAGATAGGGCTCGTGCGTTCTTGTCAAACAGTACACCAATCGAAAAGTACAAGTTCTTCATGAAAGGGACACAGCTGGAGATCCTTCACGGGGACTACAAGTTGCTTGAGGAGAACTTGGACAACACAAATGCCAAGCTGCGCCAGAAGGAGGAAGACGTCAAGGAACTGAAACGGATTTTGGACGAAGCTGAGCGTAGGAAGCAGCAGGCCGACGACATCCGAAAGATGTATCAGAAGATCCAAGAAACGGACCGCGAATGGGCCTGGGCCCAGATCGAGGCCATGGAGCAGCAGCGGGCAGAGGCAGAAGATGCAGTGAGGAAGGCCAAAGATGAGCTCACAGAGGCCGAAGAAGCGGCAGAGGCGGCGGCAGCCGAGTTTGAAAGCGCGGAAGCTGCTGTCGAAGGGCAAAATCGAGCCATCGAGGAGCATGAGCGCACACTACAGCCAGTCAAAGACGCAGCAAGAGAAGCTAGAGAGAAATGGGCAACGAACAAGAATGCCCTCGTCGCGCTGAAAGCAGAAGAACGCACGATCAAGGAAGCATTCATTAAAGCAAAGAGAGATATCGCACTGCGGGCCAACGACATCGCAGTTGAGCGTGAAAGGCTGGCTGGCGAGCATGGAGAAGCGCACACACGACGTCTGGCGGAGCTGGAAGAGCTCAAAGGGACGGTTGCAGCAGCTCAAGAGGCACTTCGCACCCATGAAGGGGCCCTAGCCGGCCTTCAGGCGGCTGCAGAAGCTGCGAAGCAGAACCGTACCGCCGCCATGGAGCCTATCGACGGACTTCGAGAGGAATGCAGGCAATCGAAGCTCGATTTGAACCGTCTGCAGCGCGACCAAGGCCAGAAGTGGGTGGCTTATCACCCAAAAACGGAAAGGCTATGCCGAGAAATCGACAGAGAATCTCGATGGCGTAAGAAACCAGTCGGACCCATGGGTATGTACGTGCAGATCACGAAGCCGCAATGGATTTCAATCGTGGAAACTACGTTTGGGAGCACGCTCAATGCTTTCGCAGTCACTTGCAAGTACGATCGTGATATTCTAGAGGCTGTTGCGAAGAGAGTCGGCGCCAGTGTGACAATATTCATCACAGATGACCATCCAATAGAGACGCGCGATAGTGAGCCACATCCGGACGTCGATACCATCATGCGCATTTTGAGCATCGAGAAGGAAGTCGTTCGCAACACCCTCATTGTCAACCAGTCCATCGAACAGACCGTGCTTTTCGAAGACCTGGACCAGGGCAAAGGCTTCATGTACGGCAATGGTCGTCCTCGCAATGTGCGCGCTACACTCACAATGGCTCCGCACGACCAAAGAATTGGTCAACGCTGGGACTACAACCAATGCGGAGAGGAAAAAGTTGGGCCTGTGCGAGCATGGCGAGGCGACACTAGGATCAAAGCCGACAAGAAAGAAGAGATCAGACTTCAGCAGACTCGCGTGGACACTGCCCAGCGCACGCTTGATCAGGCTGAACAACGAGCGCGCGAGCTTCAAAATGAGATGACCAGGGCTGGACAAGCTGTTGTGGCACACAAGCGCAGGCAGATTCAGCTCAAGGAAGCATGGCAACGAGCTGTAGACCATGTTGAGGCTAAGCAGGCCGATATCGAAGCTAATCGGCCAAAGGACGGCAGATTGCAGGAGCTTCAACGCCAGGAGGCGGAGGCGCAAGAGGAGAAGAAGACAGCGGAAGAAGCGATAACTGACGCGGCAGCTCAGAGAGCGGACTTGGACGGGAAGGCCCATGAGCTGAAGGCTGCACTGGAAGAAGCCGAAAATAAAGTGGCCAAGGCTGAGAAAATGGTAGAGAAAGCCCGTCGGAAGAGAGTTGATGTCGAAGACGCCCGCCAGGACGCGCTCTTGAAGAAGAATAACGCCTACGACGCAGTCGATTTCACAAAGAACAATATGGCTCAACTGGAGCAGACTGTAGTAACACAACAGGAAATCATTGACGAGTGGCTGCCGCAGGCGCAGGCGATTGCCCCGGAGCGCGTGCGGGTGACAGCCACCCAGGACGTCCTCGAGCAAAGATCGAAAAAATTGAGAGAGCAGTGGGAAAGGGCGCGAGACTCGCAACAGGCAACCCCCGAGCAGATCACACAGGAATGGAAGGACGCCAACGCTAAATACAGGAGAGCCAAGAAAGATACTCGAACGATGAAACAGCTTACGAGCGTAAGTGCCACCGATCATTCGATGAGATACAGTGACTGACACTAATCAGCTCCTGTTGCAAACCCTTGCTGAGCGACAACGGCGCTGGGGTCTATTTCGAGGCCACATATCTATGCGCACTCGCATCACTTTCAGATATCTGCTCCAGGAGCGCAGTTTTCGAGGTCGCATCGAATTTGACCACACTGACAAGAAATTGGATATCAAGGTCGAGCCCGACACGACGAGAAGTTCTGACGCCGGTAGGCAAACCAAGACATTGAGTGGTGGTGAGAAGTCGTTCTCCACCATATGTCTACTGCTCAGTATTTGGGAGGCCATGGGATCCCCCATCCGATGCCTCGATGAGTTCGACGTTTTCATGGACAGCGTCAACCGCACGCAATCTATGAAGATGATGATCCAAACTGCTCGCCGCTCTGTTGGCCGGCAGTTCATCCTGATTACTCCACAGGCGATGGGTAATGTCGAGATTCACGATGATGTGACGATTCACAAGTAAGTACTCCATGGCAAGACGACGAGAACTGTGCTGACCTCTTCCCAGAATGAGCGATCCTGAACGTCGACGCGAACCAGGTCAGCAGGCACTTAACTTTGGTCAGGCCTGAAGAACGAAGTCTCGATCTTTTTCTTTCCCACTTCGCCTTGCGTGATACCGAACTTGCACGAATCCATCCTGTACAGTGCATGAATTCCTCCAGCTCTTTCGGTTCTTTACCTTTCGCGTGATCTGAGCATGTGAGAGTGTCACCACGAAAGATATCATCGGGCCCAATAAGGTCATGGACCGAGACTTGAGAGACACTAGCGGCTACGTGTCGAGCTAAAACATTGGTTGCATGTCTCGACCGCATACTCCACGGCTGACGTGCAGATCACAGTGAAGCTCATGCTTGAAGCACGTGAAGTAGGATGACAGCACAGCCCACGCCAGATACTTAGCTTACGCCTAAGGCTCAATTTTGACGTCTGCATTCGGTGACAACGTCAGGTGACAACGTCAGGATCATATGCGCTGAAGGCAACAGGCCACGAGTTGCAGAGCTGGACTTGCATCACGACTTCTCCATAACTTTTATGATCGTGCTCTCGATCCCTAAAAACCTGAAATATTAGGCTTGGCGACATCAAGGCAGGCTTAGTATGGCTCCTTGAGACACAAGTGGACAGGTACAACAAGTTCAATTCTCTGGGCTTACGGGTTCTGTGAGCTTCTGACTGACCCGTCTCTCCCAGTTGTAATGAGCACCCAACAGGAGAGAGACGAGCTCGGCGACCCGCTTTGGACGGCTGATGGAACAGGCATTGTAGTTTCTGATCAGAGCAGAGTTCGGAACATGCGCGACGTCAACAACGTAGCCGGTAGTAGCGACTGCAGCGTGACAATTCTCCGGCTACCACGCTCGCCGCTCAAGGCCACTATGAGTGAGTTCGGCCGTAAAGTCGGTAAAGTTCGCGAGAAGGAAAAAGGCAGTAAGCGAAGCCACATCTGGAGCCGAAGGTGAGAAGATGATAACTTACATCCTTAGATCACTGGCTAGACTTTCAGCCAAAGCTCGGGCTGCCTTTGTATCACCAAACGATAATTGTCCCTCAAAGATCACTGAAGGTCGAGCGTCGCCCATGCTGTTGACAGCAATGTTATCCTCTTTCGCACACGCGGCGCCAACCGGACCGAGGATGGCAGCTACCTTGTCTTCTGCAGGCTCGAAAAGATCGTCAAGAGACGGAGAGATGTTACACAGCGCACTGCCAACAAGTCTGGTGTGTTTGATGGGAAGCTTCAAGCTTTAATTAGGGTTAGTCGGCCAAGTGGTGAGTCAAGTCCCGAAGAATGTGCTCTCGAGCACCGCTGACAGAGGAGGAAACAGGCGGCCCGTCCAAAGGATGTCCAGACAGTAATGCTGGTCTTGATAACAGTGCCAAAGCATTCCAAAACAACTTCGCTTTCGATGAATGCCCCATCGCAGCATATATCACATCACAAACACTCGAGACCGAACGGCTCCAGAGACTTGCAACATGCGTCGTATCACACGGTGACAACTTCGATGTCAAGCCTGAAGTGACTGAGCGAAAGTTGCTCTTTACTCGCTCCCAGGCTAGCTAGTATCAGCAAGGGAAGCAAGACCATACAAAATTTCCAGGCCAACTCGCCCCCGTTTGCCCCGCGGTATTCCAGGTCAGATGTAATCCCTGAACAATATCCGAGGAGGGGCGACACGACAACCAGGATGAAAGGCCTGAGGGATAGATCTGCGGAGTCGGTCAACGGCGAGATACCGATGCCAGGGGTCGTGCATCAGTTCTTTTTTGACTCCTCGTGATGGAGAGGACTTCTTCGCACCATAGATCCCTGCGATCAAGAATGTGGTCAAGCGACAATCTAGAAGTATAAGGCCTTCTTACCGTGCTGGACTTGAGATTGGATTTGAGCCAGATCCATCGGCCTCGTTCTAATCCAATGGATTGATCGTGTTTCGCGCTGTTTACCTGAGATCTAGAAGATTTAGGACCCCTCAAATCTCTTGCCCTTTCCACTTCCGGTATGCTGTGTTTGGAAGGTCTATGCCCCAAATTCACGCGGCTCGCAAACGGAACCAAGGCCTCTTTCCACCTGCTGGCTTCCAGACCTGGCTGTCTTTGAACTCTCCTTGGGCTCGGAGCTCTCTATTCGCCACGCCTCTGCTATATTTCGTACAGGCTATACGAGAGCGCATGTGAATGAGCTGTCATTCACTTCTCTCCGCTAATTCGTTTTTCAGTACCCCTAATCTGTAGCGAACATTCGGAAGGGTGCTGAATCCATTATCAAAATTCACGAGGTAAACAAGCCCTCGCAAAGCAATGTCTTGGTTCACGCGGGTTCCGAATCTGGATGGCATCTGGGCCAATACCCTGTCACGAAGCTTCTAGTATCGTCCAATGAAGCATCGATGCCAAAATAAATTAAAAGTCCATTCGTCGATAGCGAATACGAACGAGCAAGGGCTCTTTGAGAGACAGACTTCTAGCTTGTGTCTTCGACCACGATGCATACTGATGAAACTTGCCTTATAAACACTTCACAAGCAGCACCGTAGCACATCCTATGTCATTCGGGTGACATGTTCGAAAACGAGCCGCGCACAGAAACACCCTACTGAGACCTGCATAGCTCGTCAGTGCCACCATGCTCACAATCACGGCCGCGAACAGTTCATGCACAATGATTTCCCATCCACCTAAGCCCAGTCAACAGGTCGCATCCGTAACCGAGTATACAAGGCGTGGCACCATCCGCCGCGCTGCTCGGAGTTGGAAATAGGCAAATACCAGGGTCATGACCAAATATAGCCGCTCTGGCCTATGCCAAGTCTAATAGCCTCGAGGTTAAAGCCAATTTTGACCTTCTACGGCCCTGCTGGTGTCGCTTCAACCCCGGTCTGATCTATCTTCCTTGCGATAGCACCATGGAGAACACCAATTCGGCGGGCATCGCAAAGTTCGCCGCCCGCTCTTGGACTATGTCAGGACATAGCAATACGAGGAGAATGCCACCCTGCGATCTCACTATCACAAGCGCGACCTTCAACGACCCTTGGATGTGGCATCGGGTATAAGAGGAGACCGAGCACCACTGCAGGACGGCAGGAAATCATTCACATCACACAAGCTTGCTATTGCAACTATATCGTCAATCTCGTACCAATCATACAACCAACCCCGACCAACACCAGTCACAATGCAACTCCTCACACTCGTCTCTCTCGCCAGCACCGCCATCGCTGCCGCCCTCCCCCAAATCGATGTCACCATTCCCAAAGGCTACCACTGGAACGTAGTACACTGGCACGCGGGTTGCACCCACGAGTGTTCCTACAACTTCAACGTGACCGGCAAGATCGACAACCGCTGGCCCGGTTTCAAAGCGTACTGTTCCGGCTACGACTCAGGTTACTACAAGGACTGCAAGCTGCTCGCGGGCGTGAGCACGTCGGGAAACCCTTACATCTCGGCGAAATTGGAAAAGAATTCAGGGGATCAGATTGCGAAAGTGAGCGTTAGTCTCAACTTCACGGAAGCGAACTCAGGGTGAGTATTGAGGACCAGCACGGGGCTCAAAGGGGGAAAGCAAACTGACAAACTTCCCCTTCAGGTATACCTACAATATCTCCGGAACGCACAATGCCAGCTACAATGCTTTCGTCGCGCCGCTGGAGAAGTTCTCCGTCAAGCCGAACCAGCTCACGCTATTGTTTTAAATGAGCTGAAGGACTTGGGGTGTCTTCTCCGAGATGCATGGCGTCTGGTGTTGGATCGATGAAGCGTTAAAATGAATGACGGAAGGTTCGCCAGGAATAGCATCCATACTTTGTAAATACGGGCGCGAGATGAAGTTAATGCATTATCAATTCACCTACTCAAGTTCTGGCAATGTCGGCGAGCCTACGATCATATCTGATTTCGTTGGAAGCCGAATGCTTGTTGATCGTAGCAAAGAGATTTGCAAGCCAATTCAATCTCTTCGAGTTGGCGTTGGGAGCGAGCGATCCCGAGCAACGACATGATCGCCCAGTGTAGTTCCGGAATTGGCAGAAGCTGGTGGGCAATGGCTTCTCGAAAGTGAAGGATGTCGTTCTCGCCAAAGTGCCGCCACAAAGCCGGGTGGAGCAATGCCCGCCTACTATAATTAGCCGTACGGTCCAAGCATGCATACTTGCACGTCTGTAGGTCTGTCGGTTGCCACTAAGTCCTTCAGTACGACAGTCTTCCAAAGTTATTCCAATCAACCAGACCGCGTAGCAATCGCGCAGGCTCAACAAGTCACTTTTGATGAATGTACGAACATCCGTCGACAAACTTTGGATTCCAAACATGCTGAAGACACCCAAGCCAACTCAAGCTCTGACAGCCTGCAGCTGGCAGTCTCTACCAGTCAGGGCATATGCTCAACTCTTCCTGGCTTCGACCTAGATGTCACGCTCGCTCTTCACGGTCGCACTATTGGATTATCGTTCATGAACCAGGGACATAAGATTGGAATCCAGGTGGGCGCTCAACTACGGCTGTACGCCGGAAGATGTTATTCAGGCAATTTATCGGGCGAGTCGAGTAACGGTTGTGTCTAATAAGTCCAGAATCCTCTGGCCGTGGCCAATTATGGCGAAAGAAATCTCTCTCCAGAGGCGTGTCCGCCGGAGGGAAATCATACCTGCTTGCCAAAGCTTCAGGTTCCAAGCATAGACTCGCGTTCACCATGCAAATTCAGCTAGCAGGGAGGGTAATTGTGATAGGCACGTGCATCGTTGGGACCTCGAAGAGTATGGCACCTTTCGGCGCACTGCCTGTGTACTCATTAGCTTAAGATGTGCGACTCATGGGATATCCTTCAATGATTTTTTCTTACCTATGTTTCGATTGCCAGGACATGAGGCGCTCATGCTGGATCATGCGTCTAAGTTTATCGCAATTCCAGAGTTGGGATGTTTGTATATTTTATCCTCACGGCCACGCTGGTAGCCACGACCATAACTTTGCAGCCTCGCGTGAGAGAACGAGATGGAAGGGTTGATCAAGCTGCCGACCCTGTTGACGCATGTATGTCATGATCGGATGCTGTGGTCTGGAAGGCCCTTGCTGGGCCATACTCGCTATGCAACACGACAAACGTCAAGGACGGCAAGTCCGTGCCCGATGCAGCGCATGGAGAGCGGTCTGTCGGCATCTTCATGTACATAGAGACCGAGTGGATGAGTGTAACAACTACAGAAATATGAGGCCCATGATAGTGCTGAAGTTTGACCTCCAGAGCCTGATTTGCTCTGATCAGGAACCAGAACGGCGACCGAACCTGACATTTCCATACCAGCTATACGATAGAGACGCAGAATGGGGCCTTCTTGGCAAGCACAAATTGGATTATGCAGAGCCATCCTCAATCAGCACTATATCCCGATGACCCAAGACCGCGGTAAAGTCAGCAATGGTTCACTACATGTTGCCAATGTGTCTAATTGCGAACTCAGAGCGGATGTGTACGAGACCTCCGAAGGTAGCCTGTTCGAGATCGCATCCGACCATCGGGATGGCAAAATCGGCGAACTCTGGTGAATGTCCATCGCTCTATCACTAGGATGTCATGTTGGTATATCGTTGCTCAATTGCTGTACAGAGCGAAGTGATTCCAGAAGGCAGTGGACGCCGCAGTAGTTGCTATACCTATTGTCGTGAGACTCTTCCAAGTTCCCAACATCGCTTTCCAGGCTCTTCTCCACTGTTGACGATGCCTTTCTGACTCTGCTTTTCGGTTCGTGCTGTTGCTTTCGTCCCTGAGAACGGCTGGGGCAGTTCTCTTCGTCAGGGATGCGTGCGTCAATTGTGCGTTTGCGGGCTACCTTGAGCTCATCCCACTTCCGACAGGAGGTGCCATACCAAGGTTCAACGCTTTCGCGACGTAAACAGCATTGCCGGCAATACCAGAAACAAAGCTGCAAGTCCGATTGCGCGCCAAGACATTCACTTAGGTGGCCCGTGTTGCCCACGCCGGCCAAGCTCCTCCTTTTGCCCGCGGGCGAGCACTCCGTCCACGAAACGACATGCTCTCATTAGGTACAAACTAATGGTAAAAAACCCGATTCGCTATCTGCAATGCATTGTCCATATCTCGAATTCGCGCAGGCGCTAGGCTGGATGGTCAGGCTTCGTCCGCCGTCTCCAAAGCCACGCAGCATTCACGTGGCTCTCCATTGAAGACCAGTGACAGCTTGTACTGACCAGACGCTGCCAACGTTTTAGCGCTCAAGGCAGCGACAGACTCAAGTCCCAACCGACGATAGTGACATCCATCCACCGAAGATGGGCGTTGTAAGTAAGGGTGCCATCTCTTAATTCCTGAACTTTCACAAATTTCTGCCGACCTTTGAGTCTTCAGCTTACCATAATGCGGAGAGCAGCTACATGGTTGGCGTTGAGCCAGCAAATTCTCGCAACATCTACAACACCGATCGTGAATCTCGTTGGCTACGGATCTTTCCAAGGACTCTCGATTACCAGCTCGCTCACCAATGACTCCTTACCAGCAGCAGTGGATGCGTGGTTGGGCATCGACTATGCCGTTCAACCTGTGGGTGAGCGCAGGTTTCGTCCCGTGGAACAGCGTCCGGCAGCTTTCGAAGGAGTGCGTTCCGCAACATCGTATGGCAAAGTGTGCATACAGGACCCAAGCGAGACTTCCTACGAGCAAGATGAAGCCTGCCTGAGCTTCAACGTCTTCCGCACAGCAGATGTGCCGCTGGAGCAAAAACTGCCGACCTTAGTCTGGATCCACGGCGGTGCCTTTGTGACTGGCTCTGCACGCAGTCTCGACGGGGCATCTTTCGCGGCGAATGCGCAGGAGCCAATCGTGGTCGTCACCTTCCAGTACCGCCTCAACTCGCTTGGCTTCCTCCCATCAGCCTTGTTCGCAGAAGAAGGCCTTCTGAATTTAGGGCTTCTGGACCAGCGCTATTTGCTTGAGTTCCTTCGAGATCATCTGGCTTCCTTCGGAGGAAATCCAGACCAGATCACTCTTGGAGGCCGCTCAGCAGGAGCTCACTCGACAGGCTTCCACTACATGCACAACTATGGTAACGATACTGGCAAACCACTTTTTGCTCGCGTCATCCATCAGTCCGGCTCTGCCACTGCTCGCGCCTTTCCCAACGCCACCTATCCACAGTATGTAACGGACTTCAATCGATTCATGGGCGCACTGAACTGCTCCACGAACACCAGCAACGCTGCAGCTTTAAAGTGCCTCCGCGCAGCGCCGATCGATACCATTCAGACGATCAGTACTCAGATGTATGATGATTCGGCTTCTACTATCACATGGCCGTTTCAACCTACACTAGGAGGCCCGCTGCTGGAGCGCCCTGGCTCGGTATCTGGCCGCGAAGGCACGTTCTTTCACATTCCGGTCATCACATCTCATGTCACGAATGAAGGCAAGCTCTACACACCTGGAACTCTGCAGTCGAACGATGACTTCCTAAACTTTATGGTCAATACCAGCCCATTCATGAACCTGACCGATTTCGCGATCATGAACGAGCTCTACCCAGATCCAATTGCACATCCAGATTCCCCATACGCCAGTTCCCCAAACAGCACCCAGTACAATCGTCTCTCAGAAGCTTGGTCCGACTACGCGTACATCTGCCCAAGCCGAGAGACAGCATACCGCGTGTCTGCGGCCAACGTTCCAGTCTGGCGCCTTCACTTCAACACTCCTGACAATCCACTGGAATACTCTAGCTGGCGGGGCATTGCACATACTTCGGACACCCGCTATACCTGGGCCTCCAAGCAGGTTCCTTACCGGGTGACTGGCCAGATCTACCATGCGTATTTGGCAAGCTTCGTCGCAACCGGAAATCCGAACACCGCGCGGCTCGATGGTACACCAGAGTGGCCGCAGTACGATGGTTCCAAGGGTGCAGATGCCCAGCAGCTTCTAGTGAACCCCGGAAACTTCACCGTGGTCGAGAAAGATTCATATCGGAGAGCTCAGTGCGATTTCTGGAATGATCCAGAACGCGCCGCGAGGCTGAACAAGTAGTGAACGATCGTGTGGCTATTACTGGTAGCGTCGAAGTCCGGCTAACAGGGCTAGAACTCACATCAACGACGAATACCATCTGAACGTCGATTTCGATTCTCCGACTCCCCCAACATCTACCAAATTCTCCGCAACAGGGCTGATACTGCAGGGGATGGACATATATGCTGTCGGCTCGGGACCATGCAAGGCCGGCCAAGTCCAGCATACCTGGGGACTCGAGCCGCGACCTGCCGACGTAGCCTGTCATCCATCTCAACTCGTCCTTTCTTCGTTCTCAAGCTAACTACTTTGTGTCCTTTGATGTGCGGCTCTCACCGGCAAGGTGGATTATTTTTAGTTTCGCAAGGTAGCCTGGTTACACCAAGCCTTGGCATTGGCCTCAAATGTGTCGTGTTGCAAGCAAGTGGCGCTCCATTGGCGGTGACCTCGGATCATTGCTCGCAATACGAGAGCCGTGCCCTGGGACGAGACCCAAGAATCCTGACATTACGTGGTCGCCTTCTACCTGCAGTAGTAGTATATGTTATAGCAGACTCCAGTGCTCTTCTCTCGAGAGGTAGCTCACCTGGACACAAGCAAGTAGCACAGCAGCGCACCAGCGTCCAAACATGCTCGGTTTCACAAAACTCATACTCGCCACTGGCTTGGTTTCCCTCGCCTTGTCCGGCCCATTAGAGTCACGTCAAGACGACACCGGCTGTCTATTTTTCATCGACTTCGCCACCGACTGCGGACAGTACGCCCAACCCCATCTCTCTATCTCTCCCCATCGCATCCGCTCACTAACCTCCCTACAGAATGTACGGCGGCTCCTGGAACATCTGCAAACACTCAAACCATACTTTCGAAATACCCGAGTGTAACGGCGTCAAAGGCAAGAAGAAATTCTGCGAGTACCACCTGCACAAGGAAAAGAAGTTTCCGAAATGTAAGAAGGCATACGGGGCGTGCCATGTTGAGGGAGATCCGATGCCGGCGATCAAGAAGCCGAAATGTCCTTAGAAATTCACGAAGAGACGAAGAATTGGGACTCTGATCTACCATGCTAGAGTGCGCGGCCGGAAGAGCTTGGATCAATCAAATGCTCGAGTCCTTCGACCTTTGGCTTGTAAGCATGGTCTACACAAGCAGTGGTCACGTCTTGCGACTGTCGTTCTTGGTCCGATCGCTTCTTGGGTCAGTCGCCTTATCATGAGCTGACAGTAATCTGTCGTCGTCGTCGTCGTCGTCGTTGAAATGTAGTTCCGAGATTCGAGGAAGACCCTGCAGCTCTCACCGTACCGGCACGACTTCATCGAGCCAAGGGCTGATTGTTGTGCTTTTTGCTCCATTAATCGCAACTCATAGACTCATCGTAACGTGCTCATGCTACCAAACAACAAGTCTATAGTGTATCGCGTGTGATACACCGAAGACAACGAATACCACCCGACCGCCTCTCTGGCAATCACCCACTGTTCAGCAGACTAGTCCGTGAATAGCAGCGAGCTCCAGAGCAGTGGCGGTTAGCTGAATAGCGAGAAGAAAACACCCACTGACTCGGGCTATAAACGTTTGCACACGAGAGATTGATCTTCCGGCTCTCCTTAGCCTTGATGATGTCCGGCTGTCAAAATAACGCTCCGTCTCGAACCCTTTCCGTCGAACTGCCTTGTCAACATATATCAATAGCGAAAATGGCCGGTCTTCTTTAAGATCATTCATGGCCGGGCAGCCCAGTCTTCAAATCTAGATGCCCACGCCCGTGCACGTAGTCGGTCTTGAACCATGGCATATTGCAGATTCGAGGAGCACGCTTGCTGCCACGTATCCAGCGAGCCAGGGAGATTTGTCGATGGGTGTTTTTTCCCTGCCATTTTGATCGTGGTGGATCACGAGTGACACAGATCCTTCTTCACGACGCGAGGGCCAGCATTTCTATGCCCAGCTACAATCATATCATTCCCGGATCAGTAGCCCCTACTCGGCGCATCTTGACAATCCTTTAAGCAATTGCTGATGAGTGAGTCGTTTCAGAAACCATGTCAAATTCTTAGTATGTTCGAATTGAGATGTGATTCCCATTCACTGAACTGCTTGCACGCCCCAACAGGGCTCGAATATAGGGGTATCTTGATGTCCCGCACACATGCTTTCTGTCACCGCTCACCAGACTGATGCAATGATCGATAAACGCTAAGATTTCATTGCTGGAGCCATGCGAGCACATTTCTCACTACCACTCCTCGCTGTCGTCTACCACTGTCCGCTCCTCGGGTGCTGCCGCCATCATGCACCCTCGGGAATGAGACACCTCTGACATCCACCTTTCACAACATTGCCGATGATGTGAGCGTGTGCGACCTTACCTCCTACGCTACGGCCACTGTAGCCGCCTTCTTCGCCTTCGTCAGCGGCGCGATGCATTTGTTGTATGATGTCTTCGGCTTCATCCGTGCCTCTCGTGTCCGGATTTGCGTCGAGCAAGCAAGAAAGGTGGTAGACGTGGCCGCATGCGAATCCGACGAGAGTTTCTTTCTCTGCATTGGCGGTCAGCGAAAGGTTCACTTTTGACATTGATGAAGCCAGCTTACCATCCTCGTGAAAGGCTTCGCCACAGCCCACACAACATCCTGGCTCGGCTGGTCTGTGTACACCACTCTTCCGTCGTTCTGCTGCCGACAGTCGTCTAGGCATGGGTAGCTCTTCGCCATCAGAGACCTTGGTTGGCACATCGTGCACCTTGAGCTCAAGCTCTGTCGTCACAGATTCATGGATCACTTCAAAGCGAACACCCTTCTTACGACCTGCTCGAAGGGTGTCCATGCCTGTGCTGACCTCACCTCGAAGAACTTTAGCGACGCCTTCAGAAATGGATAGCTGTATCTCAAACTCTCGAACAAGACGTTGGATTCCATGCTTGAGACCTTCAATTTCCAGTCCTTCCGGAATGCGCCTGACCACGTCGATAGGATTGAAGGCAGCAGCCGCACCAACTTCCTCGAGAAGGCCACGTATGAAAGACGGTTTGCCCATGCTGTACTCTAGTAGGTCTTCCCAGAGGTCCGGATTTTCCTTCGCGAATTCGATAGCCTGCTTGACATCGCCCAGCTCTCCAATGATGAGGTTGAGAGCTCGCCTCGTTTGGCCTGTTTTGCTATAGATATGGACCAATTCTGGGACGTAATGCCGCCTCTCACATACCTCAGCAGCTTTGTCGAAGCTGTAAACCTCGCTGCGTTTGAGGAACGTAAGAAGAAGATCACGATCATATTCCGCGAAGAGTCGAATGGCAAGGTCGGCATGGTCTTCGACAAGCATGCGACCTTCTTCGCCCCTTTGATTAGCTCGAGCCCGTGGTAATGGTGTTGCTGTAGCGGAACTGGCATTCCACAAAGCGCGGAAATACAGGTAGAGGAAAGGTTGGAAGCTGTCACCCTTCCGCTGAAGCTGCCTGATGACACTGGGAGTTGGGATTGTTCCTCGAATTGCTTCGTCCACCAGTAGTTGCACTGCTTCCGAACTCGATTCCTCAAGCTCAGAAAGAGGCGCAGAACGCAGCTGACTTCTCGTGACGCGGAGCATCAAGAGGCCAGGGACATCGTCGGCAATGGCATCGATCAACTTATCTTCCTTGATGAGAGCGAAGGCCCTCTCGGCATCCTGAAGCGCAACAAAGCAGCGGAGGGCGTCTTTGGCTCTACCATCGGCCAGGTAGAGTTTGCCCAGTGACTCCATCAAGATACGCCAATCTCTACCCTTGACACCGCCTTCGAGGCTGTCTTCTGTGACATCCCCACTTTCAAGCCGATCTTCAATGGCCGAGATGACGCTCTGTACATCGAAGAGTTCTGGATCCCATTGGTCAAGGAGGCCGGTGAGACGTGTCACGTCTTTCACGATGTAGTGGCCTAAAATGACTTCATAGACTAAGCTCGGCAAAGGCGGTTTGAGCGTCGTTGAAGGAATGTACGGCGTGATCTCGTCGAATCTGTCTGCCTGGGCAAAAGTCCAGACCCAGTGCTCCCATCTGGCGCTCGTGCCCAGCACCACTCCTGCAACCTGGCCTGCTTTCTCCCATTCTTCGAGGGCAACGAGTTGCGCCAGCCAGAGGTCGCCTATTCGTCGCTTCTCCTTTTGTGCAGCAGAGTTGTGTGCTCGTAGCGCGGTGTTGCCCGTAGTTTGGGAGTCCGAGTCGGAAGCGAAGAACTCTGCGAGTGTACCATTGTTGTTCGTGCCGGCTTTCGTTGGTGATGTGGGATCTGAGCTGGATGGCTGGATATCGGACGTATCTACCGCTTCCGGATGCTCTTCGATCAGGTGCCAAGCTTCTCCGTACTGGTGGTGCTCAAGCAACCACTCGAGATGGTCAGACAACTCGCGCTTGACTGCCAACACGCAATCGTACGGACTGTGGATGAAGATCTTGAGACCAGGCTCAAGTGCGTAAGGATGCGCATCGACTCTCCTCCGCTCAGGTGTGAGTGGCACTTCTCGACCGGAGCCTGGACGGCCGCTAGATGTGAAGGATGTTGTCCTCCCATTTGTCTCTTTGCCATCGCTGCCAGAACTGAAAACGCTGGCGCTCGAAGAGAAGATCCGTGTTGCGTAGCCACCGCTGGTGACTGCGGCATTAACGGTGAGGTCTCTTGTAGCATCCCAAATGCCTTCTAGTTTGCCCCTTTGCTCTCGAGCAGCTTTCTCCGGCAGGGGCGGAGGCATATACAGCGTACCGAGATGGTAGTCTTGCGCCGTCAATGTCTCGTACCGCGACATGGATAGCTCATCAAGCTCCACTTCTTCGCCATTCGCAACTGTCACAAGACGTAGATGAGGCGCAAGGCCAGTGTGTCGGTGCTGTCTCCCTCTTCGCTCAGGCTTCGGCTCCTTGTCGCTGGTCATGGGTGTCTGAATAGGTTTGTCATCATCGTCCCGTGTTCGGTATGCCAGTATTGCGAGCAAAGAGGGCGTATATAAGCTGATGCCAGATATGATGCAGTCTCGGAACTGCAACTTGTGGATGATGTCTGCGCTTCCAACCTGCCGCTTGCCAGTTGGATTGGAGAGTGCCGACGTTCCTGATTGAACGTGTAGGATCCACGCTGTGTCGCCCCAACCCACGACCAGCTTCTCAATCTTTTTCTTGCTGTTCGCTGGCATTGTCCGCGATGTTCCGCTGCCATTGATGCCATTTGTTCTCTCTTCGTGGCCACCACCAGTAGCCAGGTCATCGCTCTCCAAACCTTGCTCATCAATCCACTCGCACCTGCCTTTCCACACGCTGGCCAAGTCTTCCCAGATCCTGCGATTTGGCCTCGCAGCATGT
Organism: Pseudocercospora vitis; assembly: GCA_026120125.1. Taxonomy (NCBI): domain Eukaryota; kingdom Fungi; phylum Ascomycota; class Dothideomycetes; order Mycosphaerellales; family Mycosphaerellaceae; genus Pseudocercospora; species Pseudocercospora vitis. Next base: position 158,349 of record JALRML010000031.1, on the reverse strand, counting down.
GCTATACGTTTCCATGCATCGTCTTGATGTTCACTGCCTAGGTGAAGATGAGTTCGCATAATCTTAATCCCTTCCTCATTCACCCAAACCACCCACTTCCCGCTTAAGCTCCACTTGATGCTGCTGATAGCTCCTTCGCCAGAGTGTAAGCTGGTATCTGTTCCAGTACCACCGCCGAACCCGATTGCGCCAAGCCACCCTGAAGCTGCAGCGGCTGCACTGTTGGTGTTCGCTTCTGTAGTAACGCCTGCCTTTCCTCCTGCTGTGAGTATTAGCTTGCCAGCGAGACCTCCAGACAGATACATCCGATCTGTCTTGTACTCCGGGGACATGGCAACAGCATTCACCGGCCTGGAGAAGTTCCTGAGCTGGACATCTTGTGGATCCACAAGATTCTGTATACAGACATGGCCGTCTTGCGAGCTTGTCGCAATGTATATTTGATTGTTGGGAGTATTAGGAACAGGCGTTTGTTGGGGTCGTTGCGAAGCTTTCGGGCTGGGCATGCGCGTACTCGTTCTCGACAGGGCAGGCGGTAGCTTGGGTTGCGATCCAAGCGTGCCTAACAGAGTGGCATTACCGGTGTCTGATCTTACAAGCACTGGTTTCGGTGGTCTCGGACTGACATCTACAGCTGTGACCATGGCTGAGTGCGCTCTATACATCCTCAAGCTCTCCATGGTCGGCAGACCTAGCACGTGTATGCTTCCGTTGTGAGTGCCCACCACCATCTTGTCTCCTGTAACCAAGAATGCGCTTGTAGAGTCGCCTCGGTATACATTGGCCAGATTCCCGGTCAGCTTCGCGTATTTCAACTTGGGCTCATCGTCCTCCTCGTCATCTTCTTCCTCCGCTTCCTCATCGTCGCCATCATCGTTGGCTGGAGGCGCGGAGGAGGACTCATCGCGTCTAGTCTGATCGCGGTCATCGTTCTTCTCCGTCTGTGGGAGATGCGCAGACATGCTGCATTCCGCATCGAGGCGATCCTGAGTTCGCGCCTCGCAATGCTATCGCATAGTAGTATCGTCGGGGGAGGACGTGTTTTTGGAGCAATCCTGGAGAGCTTCGAGTTGGTGAGGGATGATGTCGGTGCGGAGCCCGCCCGCCGATCAGCAGATGCACTCTGCCGAGTCCACTGCGATAGTACAAGGATACATCAACCTCGAAAAAATATATCGCGAAGGGAAGACAATGAACAAGGCTGCTACATTCATCGCGTTCCGCAGCATAGCCGTAAGATCCCTCACGACTCTTCCGCCAAAACGAACAACGCCATACCGAATCCTTCAACAAGCTCCGAGCCAGTCCCTCACTTCCACAGCAGCTGCCTTTGGTCGCAAGCTTCCTCAAAACCACTTCAGTACCAATCGCCGACTGCAGCAGCAAAGTCAGGATGCGAATGTTGAGAAGCAGAAGGAGAAGCAGAAGCGCAAAGCTGGGCCAAAGCGTGCGACCAACTATTCCTTGAGGAAAGTGGCCGTCGAGGCACAGCGAAGCAGGAAGTTGATCACAGGTACTGGCACCAAACAATGGGTGAATCCCGAGATCGAAACCAAAGACGTGACTGCATACTGTGTAGCTGAGAAGTACAATTTGAGTAGGGCAAGATGGGAGCTTGATCGAGAAGGATACAAAGCAGATCCGTTCGGCACGAATCTGTTCCCACAGGTACTGCATGTGCAGACCCCGAACTATGTGAGCAAAGATGAGAGCACTCACGAAGCGAAAGCCCAAGGTCCGGGAGATGTATTTGTCTTCCCCTCGGGATGTGTCGTGGCCTGGAACGTGCCGGACAGATTGGCGCATAACATTGTGGAGCGATTCTTGCCTCCCGCGGCAGCAGACACTGGGCATCTGGACCGGATGGAAGTGGAAGACTTGGAGTACGTGGAGGACGAGACCAAAGAGTCCAGCCGAATCGTCGGCGACACGATCATCTTAGGGACGAAAGCGGCCGAAGCCGAGAACGCGTCCGATGCCGAGCACGAGCGAACGCCAGAAGTCGATACCGTGCTTGCTAAGATCGCCTTCTCATCGGCTCTGGCAAGGAGTACGAAGCTAGCTGTATTGGAGAACAGCCTCTCGCAATACTTCCGCACAACCATGGCCATTCCGCAGACCTTATCTACCGGAAAGCCATTGAACTACACACGCTCACAGATCCTGCGCAAGACAGGCGAGCTATTGCTAATCCGTGCCCAACTCAACTTGTACTCCGAGCTCACCGACAGCCTGCCCGACCTCTTCTGGGACTCGCCACACGAGCTTGGTCTGGAGGGCTACTACGAAATGGTGGGCAAAGCACTCGACGTGGGCATACGGATCAAGGTCCTGAACGAGAAGATGGACTATGCGAGCGAGATCGCGACCGTGCTCAGAGAAAGACTGAGCGAGAAACACGGCACCATGCTGGAGTGGATGATCATCGGCCTGATTTGTATCGAGGTCGCGTTCGGGGTCATACACCTCTGGCGGGAAGGTGAGGCTATTGCGGAAAAAGAGGAAGAGAAGAGAACGAGGGAGTTCCTGGAGGTTTGGCTGGAGAGGGAGCTGAAGAAGGAGCGGTCCGAAGCATGATTTATGATACCCCATTGATATCGAAGTATTTAATCCAGACTTTCTCAATTCGCTCACGATTTCTAACCTTTCCTCTGCTGCGGTGATGCTTCTGTGCTCGCCTAGGATCGCGCGTACAGCTTCTGGCTGGGTCGTGGTTCCACAACACGCACGGCGGGTTCTTGCTATCCATTCCTGGCCACGTTCAGCTGCGGAGCCACAAACAGCAGTTCTATAACAAAAGACGAAGCCAGCACGGCAGCGCTCCGTGATCGAATGTCTCGACCTTTCCATATTTGATTTTTATTCTCTGAAGCCATTACATCGAAATTGCGATTCCATACCACTCGATCTCATATTTGCCCGACGATCACAGCTGACTCGATTCGTAAATCGATGGCTTTTAGTATTACAGGTCATCAGAGGCATTGTTATTCATCGAGCCACGGATGTTACTTTTGCTTCATTACCGGGTCCATTCCGAATACCTGTTTTCTTGAGGAGATACCAACAAGTACCCGTCCTCTTGCATCACTGTCTCTGCAATCTTCGACAATCTCCCACGGGCCAATGGTAGACTTGATCATACGTCAGCGTTGGTTCGAGGGCTTGATTTCTTTGCGTACAATCCTCTCCCTGCCAGCACGATGCTATCTCTATTTCTGCAACCCCCAACAATAGTTCATGGCTCAATGTTACAGCGCGATCGTGAGTCGACGCGGGTCAGAGTTGTATTCAATTCAAACATCCGGTCGTCGAGGGCCTTGCAAAAGTGCCGATGATTCGCGGGGAGTGTGGTCAACGAACGGAATACTGCGCCACGAGGGACATGTCTGCCCGTCTTGAAGATCTGGGATCTGGATTTGAGGCGTGCCTTTCCTTTGCGCGTGCGTGACTTCTCTGATCTGGCAGGCATCGAGCCCGGAGCATATTCTTGAGATACCAGCTCCGTACTCACACGATTGCGATCGCGTGCGGGTCAGAAACTTGTGGCCGTGGAGATAGACGCCGGAGATGATCTCAGAAAAGAGTCTTCGGCTCTCAAGCGTTGGACATGCGCTTTGATTTCCATTGCTCTGGATATTCACGAATGATGCCTCCTCAGCATCGACATCTGAAAGGTGCCGTAATCATACCCTAATTGTCAGGGACCCAGCTTTTGCGTCGAGCCTACCGGGCCCACCGCAACACCATTCGCCACGCCCAAAGTTCCCCTGCCCGGTCCGACGCTCGAACTCCTTGTGCTTGGCAGAACACCATACCTTCCATACGTCTTCTGATCCACGCTCACGTAATGCGGTAATCTTCCCAGCAAATTCAGCTTTCCTTCGACCCACTTCAGGATCTTGTCATGCGGTGCAAGGAAGCGAATGTAACCCAAGCCCCAGGCATATCCGACCAGTGCTCCACACAAATGTCCGAGGAGGGAAGTGTGGGGGATCAAGAAGTTGATGACCAGGATGAGGGCAAGAGGTGTGGTCCATGTTGGTATCCTGTAGCCGCTGATCTCGAAGTAAGGATTCGTCTTGTATGTTTTATATGCCTCGTTGCACAGGAGGAGTACGACCCAGACGCTGCTCCCTATCACGGCGCTGTTGCGGTGGAAGACGAATCGTTCGAGCAGAGTGTACAAGCCACCGGGTAGGAGGCCGAAAGGTCCGGCGAACAGCGCGACCGTGGTAATGGTTCCATGTTCGGATTCGAAGCGCTCGAGGAGGGGCACGAGTGAGATGATGTTCAAGGTGTAGTGGAGGAAAGAGACGTGAAGGAGTGGGTAGGTGTTGAGTCGCGATACTGGAGAGAACGGAGGATGTCAGCTTCACACCCATGTTTGATGCCTAGAAACGTACAGGTGGTAATTTTAATCTCGTCCGGTATCAGTGCTCCCCATTGCTCCAAGCCCGGTGTGAACCAATGCGCAATATACAAGGCCGTAATCACCAGCAACAATCCCCGAGTCGCAAGAGGGAGCCGCAGGAGGTATGAGCTAGAAAGCAATGGGAAGATCAGCAAATGTCTCGGACAGAGAGGATGCCTTCAGGCTACCGCTGTTTTACCGGATGCGTCTCGCGTCTGGCAGCTGGTCTGTGAAAGAAGCCATGCGATTTGCGACTTCTCCGTGCCAATCCGGAGTGCTTTGGAAGTGTACGAACGTTGCAAGGCGGAAAAATATGAACAGTATAGTAAGGTACTGTGTAGTGGCATGTAATCCCGCTTGGTCGCGTGCAGCTGCGACCGTGCTTGTTATTATTAAAGTCCTTGCTTGTTGCCGACTGAAATTGATTAAGCTTCCTCCGCCAAACGTCCATGCATTGGTAATTCCACCTCCAGACGCTCGGATGCCTCCATTGCTCATGACATAGCCTAGCAACAATGGCGCTATGTACGTTGGGAGACAGTCTGTCACTGTAGAGCACTGATATAGCTAACACGACGTGAATAGCTGCGCGTCTCCTTACACTGCGACGGTCTCCAATCCTCCTCAAGCTTCCGCCCTACCTCTCCCTGTTCTGCATAGTGATTGGCATTGCTTGGCTCCTTCTCCTCCCTCTGAACGAGTACTCCCGCCAAACGTACATCTCAGAGAATGCGATCCTCCCAGGACAGGTGCATACGTACTTCGGTGGCTCCGAACACAACATCTTCCGCGCGTATCGACAGGAGGTATGGGTTTTGGGTCAGCAGAGCGAGGAGGAAAGGATAGCTGGCCTTAGGAGAGTGCTGGATGAGGTGGGATTGAAGACAGCCGTGCAAGACTGGAAGTTCGAGGTAGCTGGGGAGAGGATGGAGGGAAAGAATGTTTATGGCTTGCTTCACGGGCCTAGGGCAGATGCTACAGAGGCCATGGTCCTGATTGCTGCTTGGAAGAACTTCGATGGAGAAATCAATTACTCTGGCGTGGCACTGGCGCTGACGATGGCGAGGTACTTCAAGAGGTGGAGCATATGGAGCAAGGACATCGTGGTGCTCCTGCCGGACGAGAGCACGTACGGCCCTGAAGCTTGGGTGAGTGCATATCACAGCACCGCTGCTGTAACCACGGGCAACAGAAATGTGAGCGCTTTGCCGATCAAAGCTGGAGCATTGCAGGGCGCTGTGGCGTTAGACTACCCAGTCGGACCTTGGGGAAAGAGATTCGATAAGCTGGACGTATTCTATGATGGAATCAATGGTGCCCTGCCCAACCTCGATTTGCTCAACACCGCCGTGCAGGTGGCGAGTGGACAAATGGGTATTGGCTGCTCTCTACACGGCATCACCAACCACAACGACAAGTACGAGGACCGATTGAAGTGCCTTGCGAAGGGTGTCATGACACAGGCCGCTGGACATGCCACTGGACCTCATTCTGCTTTCATGCCGTACCATGTAGACGCAATCACCCTCAGAACGGTGGGAGATGGCTGGCACGACGAGATGACTTTGGGCCGCGTGACGGAAAGCGTGTTCAGAAGCATCAACAATCTGTTGGAGAAGTTCCACCAGAGCTTCTTCTTCTACATCTTGCTCAACACCAATCGATTCGTGAGTATCGGAAGTTATTTGCCGGCAGCAATGTTGGTCGCCGGCAGCTTCACCATCAATGCGCTTGCTCTGTGGGTGTTGAGTGGAAAAGGACCAATTGAACGACCGGGCAGATTGGAGGCGCACCCGACCGACAAGCCAAAAGGAAAGAAAATGGTGGCTTTTCAGAGTGGCAACGATGTGACCCTCGTTGCAAAGGAAGAACTCGAGTCGGTGGAGAGGAAGATGTTTCTCCCTGCGACCGTGGTTTTGGCTGTGCATTTGGCCAGCATCGTGCCACTCTACCTACTGACACATGTCGACAAAGGGGTAAGTGGGAACATGCGTGGTGGTTAGCACATTACTGACGGAATCGCAGAGCCTCACGTTTGCATTCTCAGCTATCGCATTGGCAAGCTACGCGTTCCCGGCCTACCTCAGTGTCCTTCTCGTCCGCTTGATGAACGCCAGCTCGCAACAGATTCAAGTCATGCAATCCTTCTCCCTGCTTTTCCTCGGGGCGACCCTGTCGACCTGGGCCACGATCAACTTTTCGCTAGCACTTCTGGTGGGATTGCTCGCGTGGCCGCTCAGCTTTACGCGGCCGCTTGTCTTGGAGCGCACAAAGTATGTGCAATTCGCGGTGCATTTACCCGCAGCTCTCTTCTGGCTGCTCCTGTCACCACCGACTGCCTTTTATGCACTGAGCTGGTACACGAAGAAGGGTCTGGGCTGGGTACTGCTCGAAGTCGCGAAGGGCTGGTCCGCACAAGGTGCCTGGAGCAGTCTGGTGGTGTGGTCAGTCTGGTGGCCGGCGTGGGTGTTGAGTGGTACGGTGCTTCTCAGCGGCGCTGTCAGGACACGGCGATGAAGCATCTCAGTGACTCCAGCTTCGGTCTCTCGGGGGGTATGGTCACTACACCGCAGACAGGCCCAGGGTCTCGAATGTTACACTTGCAAGCAATCCCGCTTCCAAAGCAAGGTGCAAAGTGCCAACGAGAGCTTCGAGTGTTCATGACGCCTGGAACTCGTCATCTGCGCGCCTGCTGCCTTCTCGCTGCTGCTTGCCGGGGTATGTGGTGTGAGCAGAGTCGGGGAAGTCGCGGTTGACGGGAAAGTCGGGACGGCAGGAGCGTGAAAGTCATCCCACGCGAAGCTCACGCCGGCGAAAACGACGCATCTCTGCCATCTCTGCCACATCAATTCCGCCCATCTTTCCCATGCCAACCGCCGCTGAGATTAGAGCATTTGTCATCGAGAACAACCTCGTCATCTCCTGCCTTCTTGAGTCCGTCATCGTCATCATCCTCACCATCTGGTTCTTGCGCCCTTCAAAGTTCTACAACAACGAGCCCAGCATCACCTGCCCTGCTCCAACGCAATAGTCACTTCTCCGACCACGATCACAATGGCCAAGACGAAGGAAGAGGCGAAGGACAAAGTCCCGAAGCTCTCACCAGAGCAGTCCGCAAAAGTCATCCTCGCCTACCTGCAGCAGACGAATCGTCCATACTCTGCCAAGGAAATCAGCGAGAACATCAAGGCTGCCAAGAAAGCTGTGATCACTCAAACAGCGGCACAGAAGCTGCTGAAGGACATGCACGAAAAGAAGGAGATCGACGGCAAGGCGGCTGGCAAGAGCTGCGTGTATTTTGCTATTCAGGCGAGTCTTGTTGAAATTGACCCATTGGATCACCGCACTAATGCTGTATGCAGCCCGAAGAGGAAGAAGACTTCCACGAGAAATTCGCTGCCACCGGTGCTGTGACTGCCCGTCTCCGTGAAGAGATCATCGCTCTCAGAGATGAGGAAAAAGAGCTTCGCCTTTCGCTTCGTCAAAGTGCCAATACCGTTCCGCTCGCTGAGATCAAGAAGCACGTCGGCGCCATGACTGCGGAGAAGAACGAGCTGGAGGCGCGTCTTGCCAAGCTCAAGAGTGGCAGTATCACGCCCGTAGACCCTGCCAGGTGTGAGCGGGCCAACAAAGTTCACAAGAAGATTTCCAAGCAGGCCAGTAATCGCAAGAAGATCCGTAAGGAGATGTGGGAAACGATACTTGATGCGATTGGAGACAACAAGGAAGAGGTCGAGGGGCTCAAGGAGGAACTCGAATTTGATACTTGGGTGTAAGCTGCATCATGGCAGCATGACAATATGCATGATGGATGGAGATACCATGCTGTGTGCGCTATGTGCCATGAATGAGAATGCCGCGGTTGAACGGAATGCGGCAACATGAATGGCCGAACTCGAGGACGACAGGCGATGACAACTACACTTCTAGCTTTGCGCATGTACGAATGAATGCCCGGCGCAATAGAGACTTGCTGTGAGCATGCACGTTGCAGCAGCCGAGCGACTTCGCGGCAACGTGCCAAAAGCTCCGAAAGTCGCACGCGTCTCCCAAGGCAGTGCACCCGCCAGCAACGCCAAAAACCATCGAACAAATCGAACCATTCCCAACAACCCTCCAAACCCACACTTGCTCACACAATTGGTCACTCACCACCAACGTTCACATCCCGAACCCTGCTTTCCCACCCAAAGCCTAAGCACACCATACCAGACCACACCAACCCGAGACGATGCAAGCCCTGGACTGGGATTTCCGATCTCGGCATCTCATCATCTCACTCTCCCCACCCCACAACGCACGGCACACCTCGTCTCGCGCCGGGGGGCCACTTGATAATCTTATCAGATCTGATCCAAGTGAATTCGCGCATACACATATATAAAACACACACAAACACACCTGCCCACTTCCGCCTTCCTTTTTATTTCCGTTTTTCCCCCCCCTCTCTTGCTGTCTCTCTCTCTCTCTCTCGCGCGCGCGCGCGCTTCGCTCCAGAAATGCTAACCATCACCACCCGTCTCAACCACCGTCTCACCCTCCGCGACGCGCGGCTGAAAACCACCTTCTTGCATTTACCCGCCGAGCTCCGCAATCGGATTTATTTCCTCAGCGGATGTTTACGCGTCGTGGTGTGTGAGCGGTGCGGGAGGGCGGAGGTGGAGGATGGGGTTAGCGTTGGTGGTGGTAGTGGGGAAAGGGGGAAGAGGAGGTGTGGTGGTGGTGGTAGTGGTGGTGGTGGGGGAAGGAATGCGAATGGGAAAGGAGTGTGTAGGTTCGTCGGTGGGAAGGACGATGATGATGTGGTGGTGGAGGGGGAGGGGGGACGAGGGAGATTTGGAAGGTTCGTTTGTTCGTTTGTTCGTTCGCTTGCTTGGCGGGGAATGGAAATGGGAAGTGGCTTGTGCCTGATGAGAGTGATATGAATAGGGTCGATCTCGCACGCTATCATTTTGACCGAGAAGGGCGACAGCAGGAATGTTTTGATGCCGCCCCGGGACCCCGGTCGAGCACCTCGGCGTCGCCTCATCGCGTCGTTTTGCCCCATCAGCCGAATTTGACCAGGACGTGTCGGATGGTCCGGTCGGAGACGTTGCCGATTTATTATGGGACGAATACGTTCGTCTTCACGCCCAAGGTCACGACGGTGGATGGGGTGGGGAGGATTGCGAACAGTGATATGGCGTGGCTGGAGGCGATTGGTCGGGAGAATGCTGCGCTGATTAGGAGCGTCGAGGTGAGGTGGTTGGGATGGTGTAGGAGGGCGTTGCTGGAGAATTTCAAACGGCACTTGGAGGGCATGGGGGTCAGGGTGGAGGAGGTGGAGGTGGAGGTGAGTTGTTGGACGAATGAGGAACGGTGGAGTAGTGGGTTTGAGGGCGAGAGGTTGAGGTATCTTACGCCGTGATGGAGGAATCATAGTGAGAGCCGGTGGCGATTTACGTGAAAGCTCCGTCCAGGTTGCTGTACCCAGCTACACCTCCCAGATCTTCCCACCTATTTGCCCTTCCGCCAAAATCTTTTCCAGTTCCATATTCCGCATCTCCGTATCCAAAACTCACTCACGACGCTTCCCAGGCCAAACAACCACAATAGCAACCAGCGTCTTTCCTACGCCGCGCCAAAAGCAGTCTCCCGAGGATCCTCACACTGGCAAAGACCGAGACAAGCTTTGTCGTGGAATGATGCAAGCTTCCTTCGCAAGCCTCTGAGTCGACGGTAGTGTACCAAGCCGTCGCTGTGGAAAATATGACAAGGACAAATGCCTGCGTCCACGGAAGCAGTTAGAAATCGTTCAGTGACTCTGAAGAAGTCCATCGCTTGAGGCCGGCGATGTAGTCGAAGGAGGAAGGTCGTAAATACCTTTTCGATCATATGTCAGGGGTCAGTCAAGGCTCGCTCTGCAGATCAATGTTGGAGCCAAGAGAAACGATCGTCGGTCAAGGATTCCGAGACAGACAGCCAGATACCTTTGGTGATGTGCGTGAAGGAGTGAGACGGTAGAGCTGTGTTACTACGATAAGACGGGAAATGGGAATCACGAAATTGGTGTGCCATAAAGGCAACTGTCATTCATTTATTCTCGCGTGCTGTTACAAAAATCCAAAAATCACGCTTTTCTTCTCGTACTCGTGTCATCTCCAGATCTCGTCAATCATCTCGCTCGTGGAATCCTTATGTCATTCATGTCATCTTCTCAAGTCACCAGTCCGTGTGGTCCCTGATGGGACGGAAGAACAGAATCTAGATAAACCACATGGAAGTGGCGATACCACCCTGGTTGGGCATCGGCATCAGCTTGTCGTATTCGGACGGCAGACCGGAGGAGGAGCCCTTGCTGCCAGACTTGCCATGCGAGCCACCAGACTGCGAGCCGTTCTGCTTGTGGGTGTTGATCGGACCGTCAGAGGATCCAGCCCACTTCGGATCATGCGGAGCGGCACGGAGAGCAGCCAGGTGCGAGTAGTAGATGGCCGGGTGCTGAGAGATGGGCGTGGAGGCACGGGAGTACTGGTATGCGTGCTCATACAGAAGGGTGTGCAGCTCCTCGTTGGACATCTTGGCCTCATTGGCAAGGACGTAGTAATGAGTCGGGCGAGCAGTACCCTTGATGGCCGCATGAGCGCACAGGTAGAAGTCGTTCTCGTGGGGATTGGTGACACCGGTCTCGACCAAGGTGCCGGGGAAAGCGTTGCCGTTTCGATCACCCTTCTCGGGAAAGAAGCGGACGTTGTGGCGCTTGGAGCCGACCACGACGACGAACTGAGGCACTGGACCAGCCTGCTTGAGGAGCTCCTTCATGTCGCGAACCTCCTGCTGAATGACGTGTTGATACTGGCCCTCAGACACACCGTCACGAAGGTAGATGACACGCTTAGGCATCTGGCCGTTGTTGACGTTCTGCATCCAAGACTGAAGGAGAGGCTTGAGCTCATTGTTGATGATGTCGGTGTTGATCATCTCGACACGGTAGCCGTTGGTCTGGCACAGAGCGGCGTAACGAGTAGCGAGCTTGTCCATGGAGACAGTCATGGCGGCCATGGATGGAGCCTGCATACCGGGCGCAGCATGGGAGACATCGGCGCCGATGATTACGGTCGGGCACTGGAAGATACCGTTCGGGCCCTTGGTGTTGGCACCGATGGCACGGCAAGTGGCGCCACCCAGCTTGGCATTGAACTTCATGGTGACGTTGGAGATGTACTGCGGTTGAGCCTTCTGCGCGTGAGAGTACTGCACGCACTGTGACACAACACCATAGCGGCACTCGCAAGAACGCTTGATGCGTCCGTAGACCTGGGAGTCCTTGTCCGGAAGGATGAAGAAGAGAATCTGAGGCCGAGATTGGGCCTGGTTGCCGGCAGCGTTCCAGGCGGCGGTAACCCAAGAACCGACGTCGTCACCCATAGCAAGCGACATGGCCGGCTGCTTGTTCTCGACTTTGCCACCGTGTCCAATGTAGCCTTGAATGAATGCCTGAACAAACTTCTCAATGGTGGTCTTGTCTGGCTTACCACCACGACGACCTGAGATGACGCACACTGCCCACGACTTCAGCGGCTGTGAGTTGGGTGTGAGGAACTTCTTGCCCTTCAGATCCCAGCGACCGGAAGTGCCAGGCTTAGCCTCTCCGACGCCGAATTTGACGATTGGAGCTGGAAGCACTCGAGCATCGACGACAGTCTTGTTTGGGTTCACCGATACGCCGTACTTGGCCAGCACTGGATCCTTGTTCCACGCCAGCATGTCGAGACCCTGCTGGATGTGGGCGTAGCGCTGAGGTGGAGCGTTGACAGCGAACTTGATCATGTTGGAAGTCTGACGCTCATCCATCTTGTAAGCATAGCGCTGGTTCTCCTTGATCTTAAGAACCTCCATAGGCAGGACAGTGTTCTTGCCCTTCGTCATCTTGCAGAGAGGAAGATCTGAGTACTGAAGACGGATGTTGTATTTCTTGGCGAAGAAGTCGTAGAGGGGCATGATCACCTCGTTGCCATTGGGATCGGTGACATTGACCTTGAAAGTCTTGGCTGACTGGTAGATGAAGCGATCAATGACATACTCATCAGGCTCTGACTTGCCGCGGTGCTTGGCAAGGACACGAATCTTCCGGAACTTCTTCAAGTTCTGACCGTACTTGCCCTTATCAGCGAAGCGCTGGAGGCCAACAATCAGATCGCCGATGTCGCGCGCGCCACAGGCGTTCACAGCAATGGTAGTCATGATGCCGGAGGTCCAGAAGGTGCCGTTGGCAACGTCGACATTGATCGAGAGGCGACCAGGATGAACCACGCGAAGTGATTGGTAGACGCCCTTGAAAGCCTCGATTCCACCACTGAGATCGAAGCGCTGTTGGCCGGTCGCAAAGTAAGCACGCTTGATGGGAGTGTAGCGCTGGGAGGGCGTCTGACGTAGAAGGTGATCGGCGAAGGCGATGGCCTCCAGACAGGTGTTGTCAAAGGCTGCCTTGCCTTGGAGGTAGGCGATGAGCTGCTGGAATCCGACCTTGTTGGTCTGACGGATCTGAATGCGGTGCTCGTCGGGACCCTTCTTGCCTGGCTGGCGACCACGCTCGTGGTCGAGGTTGACGATGAGGCGAATCTCACGGGCAATGGCCTTGCCAGACCAAGCCAGCTTGTTGCCGTCGAAGATAGCACCAGGACCCATCTCAGACTGAACAGCCTTGGAATTCCAGACCGCGTTGACCATGCCACGCTTCTCGACGCCGTTACCGATCTGAACGTCGAACTGGTAGATGGGCATGTTGGGAAACTTCTCAACATGGAATGTATTCAAGCCGACCTTGCATGGGACACCCATCTTGGACGGAGCTTGACGAGGCGGGAGAGTGCTACCGACCTCAGTGCCGCGGACAGTAGCCCAGCCCGCCATGCCGAGGTCGAAGTTGAACTTCTTGGAGTCCAGCTTGACAGCAGATGCAGCCGGGTCGCGCTCAGCACGGGCGCCCGGGTCGGTATTGCCATCGAAGGCGGCGCCGCGGAGGGAGCGCGATACATTGGACATGTGCGACACTTCAGAGCGGACGGATCGGGTGGCGTGACCAGAGGATGAGGCGGAGGTAGTGCCAGAGGTGGAATCACCAGAGCCGCTGGCTTGAGAGCGGGCGTCGATGGGCTGGCGGCGCTCGACCTCCTTGCTGACACGGATCTTAGCTGGACCAGCCATTATGACGGCGGCGTGCTGGAGGGATAGGTGTCGTTCGTGTTGTGTTTCGCTGATCTGATGCTGAACGCAAGTTAGTGAGGGCCTGAAAGTCAAGTGGCGATATCGGAGTAGCGCATACGTGTTGCAGACGCTGGTAGCAGCGCGAGGTATGTCAGATGAGTGTGCTAGATGAAAGAGGGTTTGTTGCAAGGTTGTGACGAGTGGTGGGTGGTAATGGAGGTTGTTGCTGGTGATCGGAAGGATGATGGAAAAGCAGAGCTGTTTTGTACGCGGCGATTGAGCATTGACCACGCAACCACTCTCGCTGCATGTGATGCAATGCTGCACAGCTCGCGCTTGTGAGTCCCTAGTAGTGACAGAGCTCGCGTTCGCAGTGAGGAGAGACTTGGCAGGAATTGATCATGCTATGGCAGAAAAAAGGACGAAGGGATGTGAGCATCGCGCCGACAACGTACCTTGAGCTCAGCGTGTCGCTGGCAGGTATTGAATGCTTGATGAGGCTGCCGAGAGCACTAAGTGTATTGTGTGTGGGTGACTGCTGGTGGTATCAGTCCGTGTTGAAAGTGGGTTGTGGTTGCGGTTGGTTGCCGAAGGTGTGGTGTTGTGGTGTGTGGAAAGGAGAAAGTTCTTGGATCAAGGACGGTGGTTTTGATCTTGCCAGCGCCGGTTGGAGCCGAACCGGTGAACACAAGACGGGTCAGAAGAGGCACGAGCTGGCGGACACTGACCTGATGTGAGTGAGGCTCGATGGCTGTGATGGAAGGCGTGTTGGATTGGAGCTCAGGGTCCCAGTGAGGTTTCCGCAACAACGTAACGGTCCTGCTCCTTGGCGCGATGCTCCAGGCAGGCACGTTGGCGAACAGTCCAAGACTGAGCGCCAATGGAGGATGGTATGGTATTCTCCAGCCTCATTCGAGCCATGAATTGCACTTCATCGAACTGCGCGTGTTGTTCTCAATCATCTTTCCCGGCCAGGTTGTCTCCCAAGCTGCTCCAGAAGCCAACTCGCCAGCCTTGACAGTATCCTCTGCAGTCATCCTCCGTACACGACAATATAAAGTATACCAGGCACTCGTGTACAGCTGAATGATGCTCCCAATTGCCTCAAGACGGCACAGGACAATTCCAGACTTGACTAGAGCTAGCGACCTGACTTCTAGACGCAACGAGCAGGACTTTCCGAGAACAACCATGCAGCCTGTTCCAGTGCGCTGCCCATCGAGTGGATTGTGTCGCTTGATTCTTGGCATCATCCTGAAGCTTGCCCGACATAAGCAGGGTTGCTCAAGCATCGATTTAGGAAGTCCAAATTTACCTCCGAAAACACTGCTTCCGCATACACTGCTGGGACGCGAGCAGTTGCCATAGCTGGCACATCGGACCCATCCTAACGCTCGGAGGGCGAGAGCCGAAGCTACTCAGACTTAAGGAGAATGTGATAAGCTGTATCCACAGAGCTCAACTGACGTGCAACTTTTTGCTCAGGGAGAAAGCTATGCTCTTGTCGAGCTACCATGGACCAGGAGCAGAGATGCGTGGAGGCCAGAATTGAGACCCTTGCTTAGATGTTTGTCGCCAGTAAGCTATCAAGGAACATCAAGATCCGGAATATTGCAGATCTCGCTGGCTACCAGCTATAGACCTGCACCTGGCTAGCGACGGCGCAGACCACGACGAGAACAAGGAGTGTCTCCAGTGGACTGACAGTAAGCCAAGATATTGCGGAATTCCGAAAGTCGGGGATGTGTACACCATCGCCAAAGCCTCGCTCATGTACCATATGGCTTCACAATTGGTAAGGAAACTCTGTATTTCCATGCATATATGCCTGCCTGTCAATAGAAGCACTGGTACCACAAATAGAAGGACGAGAAGAATGCCTGCTATACGTAAGCTCGACGACAGGGCCCGCGAGTATAGATCGGGCATATGATAATGTGCCCTGAGGTCTGAACCAAGGAGAAGAAGACAGGAAAGTATACAATACCATGAGCTCTCCCGGACTGCACACACATTGCTTCAATCTTGCAGGCCCGCTGCAGAGCGCTACATGCGACTGGAAACCAAACTCTTCAACGGAGTCGTTCGAACCAAACGATGGATGGCTCAACTGATATCCGCGGCAGCGCAGCCCCGGACAAGATTCTTGGGACAAAGATACTGTCTGCAAAATTCGCTGCTCGGAAGCCTGATGAGTACGGCGGGACGATAAATCTCCTCCTTGGCTATGCAATCAAAATCCGTTTCCCGAAGACGGAGAGTCTTGTCTACCCAATATGACCTCTGGCTGTTGTCCTCCGCGGCCGCCCAGCGAGGGAGCCTCATGGAGCAGGTATGTCTGGTGTCGTCCAAGGTTCGCCGCCGAAGGACCAATCAGCCGAAAAGAGTCTTGAACAGTCCATCACGGCGTCCACCATGTCGCTCTGAATCTCGTGAGGCTGATGTGTTAAGTGGACAGCGATTTGCCGACATGACCATCTTGTTGTGCTGCCATGTTCGAAATTCTCGCCAGGCTTTTCAGCACTACACAACTTTGAGGGAAGGCACATCTGCCATCATACGACAGACTGAGCACCTATGTATCCGGCACGCTGCTCCCATGATGTGCTGAGAGTCACTGCTAAGCTCTTCCGACGGACAGCGTGCCATGGGTCGTGGCGATAGTCTTCCAATACTCAACAAGCCAAAGTCGGACGTCCGCGGATGAGAAGGCTTTGGTGAACGACGACTCCAGCTGAGACAGCTTTCAAGTGCATGGAGGCGGTTTCCAGTATCCTTTGGTGGCCATTAAACCACAATCAGACCGGACTCGTGTAGTGATCGACGAGATGACGTGAAGCGCGTCGAGGTCGATGGAAAGGTGAGATCGGCTTTCGGCGTCTTCGTCTTGGCACCTCCCTCGACGACAACACTCAACATCAGCACACCCGAAGGCGCTCCATCGCACCCATACCTTTCCTCAGGGGCAATGCATCCCACATACCTATGTGCCATATAGTAGACCAGAGACCATGCTAGCCGAATTCTTGGACGCTCTCAAATAATGCTACCGACCATCGCTCCAAACATAGCACGCCATCTCATAACCACTACTCTCTTACAAAAACTCAAGAGCACCACGTATCCCAACACGGTAAGCCGAGTCTACACGAAGATTCGCCGTCCCCATTCTCCTTCCACAGTAACGAACAAACTGCTCAACACCAAAACATACCCCCTCCCTTCCGAAAAATACTCAACCAACCAACCATACAACCCCGACATCTGTTCCAACTTCATGCATCAAATGCCGCAAACGTGCTATGTAACCGGAGATCAAAAACGGCGGTACCTCCACAGAGTTCCAGCCTCGCGAATGTGTCCTTGTCAATTGACTATTTGGCCTGTGCTCTTACTTTCGACACTGTGGTCGCTTTGCGAATCGAGGACTGTTGGGGGCTTGTTTCATAGCGCTCACGAAGCAGTTCTGTGCAGTGGCCTTCGATAGCGGTCGCGGAGATGGCCTGGCATTTTCTCGGCAGTTGGATGCAAGGATATGCGGCATGGAGAGTCTGAGTGGGCTCGGAGCTGGGTGATAGGGATCGGATTCAAGGGGTGGGAAGAGGGCGAGGGTTACGAGAAGGAGAAAATTGAGAGGGAGATTGAGCTGCTGGAGGGGAACCGTGGGGATTAATAGATGGAAAATGTTTATTGTGGCTGCGAGGTGAGTTGCGAGGGTAGAGATGCGAAGGACTGAGCGAAGCATGCTCCTTCTGGATTATCTCTAGTGTGTCCCCTACAGTGTCACAACCTCCTCCAGCACTTCCTTAATCAATCTCATGTCCCGCTCGATATCGACCTGCCAATTACTGACCGCAAATCTCGCAGCAGGCTGACCATCCCAGATCGTTCCACTGACGACAATCCTCCTAGTGGCGCAGATGCGCTTCACAAGCTCCGAATTGACAGCATCATCCACAGCCCGGAAGAGCACGACGATGTATATTCTGCCTGTTCCCTGCTCTTTGACCTTGGCAAAGCTCGGGGGCGAACGAGGGAGAAGCTCGAAATGTGGTGAGTTTTGAATATATGTCGCTATTTCCCTCGCGAGCCCAATTTGTCGTTTGAGCATGTCCAGATATCCATCTCGGCCGTATGCAAGCAAAGTGGCGTAGACGGGCAGGGCGCGAAAGCGACGGGAATTCTCGATGCCGATATTCAGGGGGGATGGTATCGTGACTGCGGCGGAAGACTGCAGGTATACCGCTCCGACGTTCTGGAAGACCTCGGTAGCGATTTCCAAATGTCTTGATAGAAAGATGCCGCAGTCGTAGGGCACGTTGAATAGCTTGTGGGCGTCCCCCGTGATGGAGTCTGCCAGCTCAAGATGGCGGACCCCGTCAACCAGAGCAGCGTATTGATTGTCATTGGAGGGCAGGATTCTGGCTGGTAGACCGAAGGCCGCGTCTACATGGATCCAGGCGCCGTATTTGTCACAGAGATCTCGAATCTTGAGCATGTCGTCCTGTGATGTGGCAAAGAAGCCGGTGTTGACTTCTGCCATGGAAATCGACACTATCGATCCTTTGCTCTGATCTTGTAGAGCTGTCTCTAGAGCTTCGAAATCAAAATTGTGCTTTGCCTGGTACATGCCAATGTCTACGACAGAGCTTCGGCCCAACCCCACGATGGAGGCCGCTTTCTTCAAAGACGAGTGCGGGACAGTGGTAATGATCCGGAAGTCATCAATGCCAACAGTCCTCATGGCTGCTGCAAGCCCGTCATTCGATACGCTAACTTCGAGGCCTTTCTTCCTGGCGAGCTCCGTAATGACCCACTCTCTGCCGCACGCCAGGCCGATGAGGTTGCTCGCGGTAGCCCCGGTGGTCAGCGTTCGATGTGTAAAGACTTCGCTGTCAAGTCCGATGAAGTCCAACAGCATCCGTAGTGCAGCATCTTCCACATCAGTGGCCACTGTCTGGTCAGGTAGGTGAACCTGGCATGTTTGATCACACTCGGTAACGATGTGATCTGCTGCCGTTGCAGCATTGGTGCTCCCGCCATTGACGAAACCATAGTAGTTGGGAGACTTGCTGCTGCTACTGAGAGCTGGTACGATGTACTTTCTGATGTGGTCAAGAGCTTCCTTTTCGCCTAAGCCTTGAACCGGGAATGACTTGTGCAATTGAGATCTGGCGTCGGCCAGCGCTGCCGGATCCGGTAGAACCAGGCTTGGAGAAGTTGCCATTGAATATCTGGGTCGCACGGGAGTTGCAGAGTGATTGTCCAGCTTCAGAAGAACGAATTCCGTACTTAAATCGCAGTATAAAAGCTGCGGCCTAACGCCCGTGGCGACTCCCCGAGTTGATCCCAGTCGGGCTTTCACTTCATTGACAGAAGGGATAGAGTATAGAGAGGAGAGAGGAGAGAACACGGCGAATTACTTACAGAAGGATGACTCTTTACGCCCTGCCGTATCGAGTGTGGCATGTCCAATTTCAGTCAATGCTGTGCAAGCGAGGTCCGGTAAAGGATCCGCCGGCGCCAGTCAGCTTTTTGGCCTTCATGTGTGCCTTAATTCGTGCCTTAGCCGCATCAGAAATGTCCAGCTTTACCAGGCGCGTTTCGCGTGAAGAGCTCCAGCACGATCAACCACAACCACCACCACCTATACCGCAAACATGTCGGCAGCTCAACTCCTCAACCCAAAGGCCGAATCCCGACGTCGCGGCGAAGCATTACGTGTCAACATTTCCGCTGGTGAGGGTCTGCAAGATGTGCTCGCATCCAACCTGGGGCCTACGGGCACTCTCAAAATGCTGGTCGATGGCTCGGGACAGATCAAGCTCACCAAGGACGGAAGTGTGTTGTTGAAGGAGATGCAGATCCAGAACCCCACAGCGGTCATGATTGCACGAGCAGCGACAGCACAAGACGAAATCTGCGGGGACGGCACAACGAGTGTGGTGTTGATGGTGGGAGAATTGCTAAAGCAGGCAGACCGATACATTAGCGAAGGACTGCATCCGAGAGTAATCACTGATGGATATGAGTTGGCTAAGAACGAGACACTAAACTTTCTGGACGAATTCAAGCTGGCGAAAGAGGTGGACAGAGAACTGTTGCTCAATGTCGCACGAACATCGTTAAGCACCAAGATCAACAAGACTCTCGCCGAACAACTCACCCCAGATATCGTTGATGCTGTACTTGCTATCTACCAAGCACCTGCCAAGCCAGACCTGCATATGGTAGAGATCATGACCATGCAACACCGAACCGCAGCCGACACCCAGCTCATTCGCGGACTGGCCCTCGATCATGGCGCAAGACATCCGGACATGGCGAAGGACGTGAAGAATGCTTTCATCCTTACCCTGAACGTGTCGTTGGAGTATGAGAAGAGCGAGATCAACAGCGGTTTCTACTACTCCAGCGCAGAGCAGAGAGAAAAGCTTGTGGAGAGCGAGCGGAGATTCGTGGACGACAAGTTGAGAAAAATCGTCGAGCTCAAGAAGGAGGTGTGTGGCAACGACCCGAAGAAGGGCTTCGTGATCATCAACCAGAAGGGTATTGACCCACTGTCTCTTGATGTGCTGGTGAAGAACGGCATTTTCGCGCTGCGGAGAGCGAAGAGGAGGAATATGGAGAGACTACAACTGATTTGCGGCGGTACAGCACAGAACAGCGTGGACGATTTGACACCCGATGTGCTTGGCTGGGCCGGTCACGTCTACGAGCACCAGCTTGGAGAGGAGAAGTACACGTTCATCGAAGAGGTCAAGGATCCCAAGTCAGTGACCATTCTGATCAAGGGACCAAATGCACACACCATCACACAGATCAAGGATGCAGTACGGGATGGTCTGAGATCGGTGTATAACATGATCGTGGACAAGAGTGTCGTGCCGGGTGGTGGTGCTTTCCAGGTCGCTGCTGCGAGAAGACTGAACTCCGACGAGTTTGGCAAGCAGGTCAAGGGCAAAGCCAAGTGGGGAGTCTCCGCTTTCGCCGATGCACTGCTCGTTATTCCCAAGACACTGGCGGCGAACAGTGGTCACGACATCCAGGATTGCAGTAAGTATTGGTACACGTGATTGCTGATGACACATGCTAACTTCCTTTCCAGTCGCCACACTGCAAGACGAACATGCAGACGGCCACGTCGCTGGTCTTGACCTCACACTCGGCGAACCAATGGACCCAGAACAACAAGGCGTCTACGACAGCTTCCGAGTGCTCCGAAACAGTATCGCCAGCTCCACCGGTATCGCATCAAATCTGTTACTATGCGACGAAATGCTCAAGGCGCGGCAAATGGGCAAGTCAGGCCCTCCAGGAGGTGGTGAGGACGCAGGCGAATGAACAAAGTGATGAGTGTTCCGTGTGAAGCGTGCTAGAATCTGCGAACATCATGTGAACCTGCCAGCGGCCGCCTGCTAGGGAGAAAGGGAAATCGTGCTTTGCATCAAATATCGTGCAGCGCAATGCAGCAGCGTCAGAGCACGCCGAAGAAGTGGATGTAGATCAGCAAATATCAGATACGAACGTAAAGGAGGCAGGCATGAGATGATGATCTTTCTCTGGGCTTGCGGCTGCCTCTCCGCCCGGTTCGCACATACTCGAAACTCTTGCCCGAACCTAGAAAGCTCTACAGCATTCATCCAGCCCACTCCCATCAAGTGGACAGGCTCTTATCGCCCCAACAAAAGTTGCTGCTATACTATGTCCACTTCCATCAAACTCCGATTGTCCTTGTGCGCTTTCTTCACATCGTTGATATCCACCCCGAAGATCTCCAAAGGTAGTAGACCTATGATCCGGACGCACTGGCTGCCCCAGCGTACTTGCCCAGTCCTGCGGTAAACGACAGCCAAAGTGCACTCCAGTGCACGTTCCTTAGCGACAGGCCATGCAACGAGGTCGCCGATGTTTAGTTCAGGACACGTCCTCTGCAATATCGACGAGAGCATCTCGTGGTCGTCTACGAGACAATCTCTCCCGGGTCGCCTCTGGGGTTCGTCCGAGGCCGTCAGGTGGAGTGCCATGCCTGCGAGTCGATGTTGGAAGGGTTCTTGTAGGATGCCACCGGCTGCGTCGGCTGAGGCTTCTACGTGAAGCATGTTTCTTTCCGCGCTGGACCTCCATGTCTCGACCTGTCCGTAGACTCGAAGGCCGGGGAATCTGAGGAAATCCGCGTCCGTTATGACCAACGGCGCGAGTTCAGCGCCAGGAATCAATCGATGTGGAATATCGGGAAGACTGAGCCTCCAGTCAGGCACCCAGGACGGTATCGAGCTTCTGTTGTACATGCAGCTTCCTAAGATGGACGACGGTATACATCGCGAGGCTGCATCTTGGTCTTTCGTCCTTGCTTGATAAGCCGCGAGAAGGATGACCGCGCTCACCATGTCAACTTTGAGATCTTTGTCTAGAAGTGTTTGCGTAAGTCTTGAACCATTCCGAATCAGCACCCCTGCGAAAATCCAGCAGACCCACTCGAAAGATTTTGTGTAGTCAATATGGCTGGGTTGAAGCAAGTCGGTGCGCCATATGCCGACCAAAGAGTATAATCTGTCGTGAGGCTCCTTGCACCCCAAGTCACGGAAAGCGCAGAGCGAAGGCATCAGAGTTTTAATAGCTTCGCCACCGCCAGTGTCAGATCTTAGCATTTGCAACATCCTCAGAGGCATCCGCAGAGTCGGACGATACCAGTAGAAGAAATCCATGACGGCCAGAAAGCCAGTCCAGGGTATCACTGTTTCACCGCACATGATCAAGATGGAGTATCCGAAATAGAGCTCCTGCAGGATCCAACGCCTCTCAAAGTACCTTCGGCTCAAGAACATATCGACCAGATGCGAGCAGCAATTCCCGGACCACCGTTGAGAATAGGCGCCAGCAAATGCCTTGAACCCTTCCGTAAGGCAGTACGATTCTCGAACGCCGAACTTCTCCAAAGCAGCAGAACCGAAACCAAGAACGAACGCACCATCATGCACCTCCGTGTCCTCCCCCAGCCAAGCCACGACGTTATCGGCATGAAGGTATATACTTCCCATCATCGCCACTTGGCTACTACGCTCCTTCACATCTGATTGGTCAATACAGACAGCATCGACCCATAGTGACCTAGTCTCATGTGATAATCGAAGTCGCCTCAAAGCGCAACTGAGGTTGCCCGTGATGTCGATCCGGATCTCGCCACTAAGGATTTGGTCCCCCTCCAGTACTTCGTGCTGGAAAGCTGGCTCCCAAGTGTATGAAAGGGCATCGTATGTCGGACAGTCGCCCAGATTCGTGACTGCCAATTTTGCTCTGAGCGGAGCCTCCAAATCCTTGGCGGGGCTTAGGGTCAGCATGCGAATATCCTGAGGGCGCTCTAAGCGGCATTGGTCGTAAATCTTGCTTGCCATGAACGAAATTCAAAGCGAACATGATGTGAGTGTGGAGAGGAGGGTGGACGAAGTTCTCTGTACACGGTGCCTCTTGCTCCCGTATCATGGAGGTGGCTGTGCTAGTTTGAGGCACTACGAAGTTGCAGGTTTCAGCCTTCCCCAGCCGCCATGTGTGACATGATAAGCTGCTTTAAATCAGCACGCCCAGTGGCAAAAAACCTCAAACCAATCTTAGGAAGCAAACATATGACGGAAGCGAAATGCTCGAACAGTGATAAATCACCGGCAGTGGTGTGAATCTGTGAAGATCTTCATATTTGGCAGCGATTGCTTACTCATACCGCTTTTCTTAAGACTACGCCGCACCATAACACAGGGGCGAGGTTTGTAGCGCAGTCAAATGTGAACAGGCTGATAAGCCAGAGGACCGCCAGTACTGGAACTGGGGCCAAAAGGACCTCCGTCCTGCTCAGGAACG
Organism: Pseudocercospora vitis; assembly: GCA_026120125.1. Lineage (NCBI taxonomy): Eukaryota > Fungi > Ascomycota > Dothideomycetes > Mycosphaerellales > Mycosphaerellaceae > Pseudocercospora > Pseudocercospora vitis. Next base: position 134,894 of record JALRML010000031.1, on the reverse strand, counting down.
GCAATGCTGTGAATAAGGTTAGCATTGCTCGGCCGTGAATCAGCTGGAGGGTAAATTACCATTGTATCCAAGAAAAGTGATCACGAAGTAGTAGCCCAAAGCCAGAGCGTACATCGTATTGCCGAAGAAATTGGAAAGCCACCAATCCTGTGCGATGAGCGGCATGAGCAAGAACTGCAGTCCGTAAAGAAAGGCCCATATAGGCAAGAAAGCTCGTATCGAGACATCGAAGCAGTATCCAAACTCCAGAGCTTCGTCACCGCCAGAAGGAGGACCGAAAAGCCCTTGCCGTCGTTTGCCAAGCACTCGTCCCACTAGGAAGAACATGGCTGTCGAGACCAACAGCGAGGTCGCAAGGAAATGTACCAGCGCGAACACGAGGGCTACACGGAGCGTACGTGCGAACCCGTCTGCATAGGCTAGCCCCCATGCTACTCCTGTCAATAGCAGGAAGAGCGAGAGCAGGTATGTGAAGGCCGGGTCTGCCCGGTGGTATGAGTTCTTTGTTTGTTTCTGCAACGGACAGTCAGCTCTGCGTGCCAGCCAGCGCAAGACGGTAGGGACGGACGTGATAGTAGATGTTCCTAAAGACCTTCTTCGGGGCGATGATGAGATTTATCATCTCCCAAATTGCCTGTACGCGCGGTCAGTAGAGGGTTCAAGCTTCCAAGTGGGGAAACTTGCCGTTTCAAAGTCCATGGATGTGAACTTGAATAGCCGGCGGAAGAAAGGCGGTAGCCGCATGCTGGGCGCTCGTCGTTGTGTAGACATTCTGTGAGGATGGCCGGGATTAGGTATGGCTTAGCCGGGTCTGCAATACTAGCCCCTAGGCTTCCATGACCTGCAAGTGCGATACAAGGAGTCTTCTTGGGCGTCTGAGGGGTGAGTTGGAGAGGGTCTCAACGGACAGCGATGCCTGGCTGCTGACTATCGGTATAACGGGGTTATAGGAGGGTGTGCAAGAAATCTCCAATCACATGAATTGGGGAAGGTGTTTTGTGCATGTAGCACGAGCAATAGGCTTCCGCTTCGGCCCGATGGCCGTCCAGCCGCAAGTTCGAAGCTGCCTTTTGTGTTGCGCGGACAAAGCAACCACCACACCAACTCGACAACGAAGCTTCACGTTACTAACAACGGCGCACTAACCAAGAAGACCTCGTATTCCAGTATCTCGCTCCTGAAATTGATCCAGAGTAGTTCGAGCGCATCCACGACAGCTTCAGGGAGCGCCAGGCGCATCCGGCGCCCTGCCCTTCTTCGCGACATCAACCCGCCATGGACGAATGGGACCCGAGCGAGCCTCCCACTTTCGATGCAGCGGGCGACAACGATGCCTACGAGCCAGATCACACCTTCGCGCAAGAAGATGCAGATGGGGACGATGACTATGCGCCGACGTACGGCGACTCTGCAGACACAGCGCCCGAACAAGCCCTCAAGGAACCGCCTACACAAGCTGAGCCTCCGGCCCCAAAGCCGCCCCAGAAAGTCGCTGGCTTCATAGTGGATGAGAGTGATGATGAGCAAGATTCGCCCCCGGCACCTTCACAGGTGAACGGTACTGGCGGTGCTGAAATGCAGGATGTATCACTACGTAGTGCTGAACCGCATGACACAGCTCCTCCTCCTAACACAAGTCTCAATACCTCTTCCACTGCTCCAGATTCCTCACTGCAGCCTCCAGCTCCAGCTCCAGCTCCAGCTCCAGCTTCTGAACAGAGCAAGGCCCCCTCGCCAGCGGTCCCCTCAGCACCCGCGACCACACAGCCGCAGCAGAAAAGCACTGTGCCATCTCATTCACCGCATCTAGCTCAGCCGACTCAACCATCTGTGAACGGTGCCGCATCACTCGCGAATGGTGCAAGACTTCCACACGACAAAGTCGGCCAGCTAGAAGACCGAATCAAAGATGACCCCAAGGGTGACACCGAAGCATGGCTGGCGCTCATCCAGCACTACGTGGATAAAGGACAATACACTCAAGCAAGAGAAATATATACTCGGTTCTTCAAGGTCTTTCCAACTGCAGTAAGTCTAACTCTCGTCTGTCGAATTAATGGCTCGGAATTTTGGACTATAGCGGCAAGCGGTATCACACACATACTGACTGATCCAGGTGTCAATGTACATTAAGCGGATCCAGATGGAAAATGATTTGGATGACCGCGACCAGGTGGCAGTTATGCTGAATGACTCACTCATGAACCTGCCTAGCGTAGAACTCTGGAAGTTCTATCTCGATCACGTCCGGCGCGCCCTTCCCTTAATCAACGACACGTCCGGCCAGAATCGAGGAGAGATCCTCAAAGCCTTTGAACTGACACTAGAGCATGTCGGGATCGATCCGGACGCAGGCATTATCTGGAGCGAGTACATCGACTTTATCAAGGAAGGACCAGGACGAATTGGTGAATCTGGCTGGCAAGATCTGCAAAAGGTCGATGTGCTGCGCAAGGCATATCAGCGAGCAGTCAAGCTTCCGCACTCGGAGTTCATGCGACTTTGGAAAGAGTATGAGGCGTTTGAAATGGGCTTGCACAAGGCAAATGGCCGAAAGCATATTCAAGAGCAGAGTGCACATTACATGCAAGCGCGGACAGCCAAGATGCAACTAGAGCAAAAGCTTGCAGGTCTTGACCGAAAGTCGCTCCCACGTCTACCGCCGATCTACGGCTGCCAAGGTGAGGACGAGTTCGGAACACAGGTCGAGAAATGGCGATCCTGGATTGCATGGGAGAGGGATGAGGATCCGCTCGCATATAAAGACGCATCAGCAGGATCATCGGAAGAAGATCAGTGGCGGAAACGAGTGCTTTACGTCTACAGGCAGGCTACCATGGCCCTTTGCTTCTACCCGGAGATCTGGTTTGAAGCCGCGTCATGGTGCTTCTCCCTCGGTATGGACGACATGAAGGCAGAAGGTGAGCAGTTTCTTGACAAGGGCATGGCCGCCAATCCAGAGTCTGTGCTGCTGGCGATGATGAAAGCCGATCGAGTGGAGAGTTCTTTGGAGTCTGGAAATACTGACGAAGTACTGATTCGAAATGGCGAAAAGCTGGATGTGCCATATGAGACCGTACACACTGCCCTTTACGCCCTGCGCGCCAAGACGCAGGAGAAAGATAAGAGAACAGTCGCACAAATCCAGGAGCACTTCGCTTCATTACCGCTCGAAGATGAACCCATCCGGCCTCCAGGTGACGATGACGATTCCGATATAGAGGACAAGCCGAAGTCACGCGACGAGCAGATGAAGGAGCAGATAGATGCTGTGAAAGCTGCTTCGTCGCAACATATGGACCTCATCAAGCGCACGATCTCCTATGTGTGGGTTGCAAAGATGCGTGCCTTCCGCCGAGTGCAAGGCCAAGGAAGACCGACTAAGAAAGGCGATGCCAACACAAAAGTCATAAAGGGCTTCCGCGGAATCTTTGGCGATGCGAGACCCCGAGGGCCACTGAGCAGCGACGTTTACATCGCATCTGCTCTGATGGAGTGGCAGTGCTACAGAGATGGTTCTGCAGTGAAGATCTTCGAGCGCGGCATGAAGCTCTTTCCCACCGACGAGGCATTCATTCTGGAATACATCAAGCATCTGATCAGCATTGGAGACATCACCAACGCGCGAGTTGTTTTTGAATCGACATTGCCCAAAATTACTGGCTCGGCGGAATTCTCAGATCTGCAGAAGAAAGAAAAGTGCAGGGCGCTTATTGTCTACATGCATGATTTCGAGAGCAAGTACGGCGACCTCGCCCAGATTCACAAGATTGAGAAGAGGATGTCGGAGCTCTATCCTGAAGAGCCAGAAAGTAAGTAATCATCGGGATGCACCTGTACCTCTGCTAAACTGTCCCAGTCTTCCGCTTCAGTGGCCGATTCAGCCTGCCCACATTCGACGCCATGAATGTACAGCTTGTCCTCTCGCCGACTCAAGCTCAGCCCAAGGTCTTTGACCCAGCTCATATTGCCGCCGCTTCTGGTAATTCCGCTGCACCTCTTGTCAGCATCGAAGCCACACGCCACACCAGAGAAGGCACAGTTGGTCCCGAGATTCTTCTTGGACCTAATGGACCATACGTGGCGTCCCCGAAACGACCTCTCGATGACAGCGATATGGACACGCCGCAGCGAAAGTTCTTGCGCGCTGAGAGTCCTCTGAAAACCTCTGCCACCGTTCTTGGCTCTGGTCAAGGTGCTGTGCGGATGGTGAGCCAATCGACCGGCGCAGGAGGCAAGGGAGGCTTCGCCACTAAGACTTTCGTCCCTGCAAACGCTCCACAGCCCGCTCAAACTCCCGCACAGGTCGCTCCCCCTGGCTTTCCACCTTCGCTGTTCTCTGCGCCGCCATTACCGCCACAGATTGACAGCATTCTTCGCATCATCCCCGGAGCGGCGGCATATAGTGGAGTGCGGCTTGAGCCGACTAAAATGGTCAGTCTACTGCAGACAGTACCGGTGGAGCAGAAACGGGCGCTCTTCCAAGCCGGGCAGCTTCACCTGAGCAGGAGATAGTGTACCCTGGGTAGTGTTGTTGTGTGTATCTGAGGCAATCGTGGATGCCTGATAGTGTCAATGAGCGCACTCAGTAGCGCTGAGTTCTTGTGTGTTCTAAAAAGCCGGCTGGGCGGCACAAAGAGTGCCTTATATGTAGTTATAGCTGTCGCGATGAGTATCAGTCCTAATCCTACTCATTGCACCTTGGCCCTTCTGGCACCGAACTCACCTAAACGGTCTTCTAACGGGAAAACCCTCGCTCCTCGCCGGTATGCTTAGAATCGCGGCCAATTCCAGCTTCTACCGATTTTTCTTACGAAAAGAGCCAGTGCTGCACAGCTAATCTAGCCGCCAGCACACAATTAGTCTCCCCTCTCTGGATGTGATCTACCTGCCAGGGAGGTGGGTTGAGGCTGCTGTGCCCCTTAATGCCGTGGGCGCTTAAATCGACGAGGTACATGTAGCTTCAGGATTGGTCATTCTTCCATGCCGCAACCACGCTTGCACCTTCGCCTTAACACTCATCGTCATAAGCCTCATCGAGTTTACACGCCAGGTCTCGACATCGAAGGCTCAGCTTTGCTGCATGTTACACCTAGCAAGATACTCTCTACCATGATGCAGGACTTTGCGGCTTTTCTTAGGCATTTCCCACCCATAACCGGTGCAAAGGCGAAGCGATATTGCATACGTTAATTCTTGGTGCACCCACAGCCATAAAATATATGAGGGCGGCCTCAGTGAACGCATCGACGAGGCAGCAGCAGCAGCGCTGAATCTGCTTAGCCACTTCTGAAAGGGTATTTGGACAGTGCTGTGTCCTCGAGAGCTATCGTCATTAATCTCCATTCATCACTTCGTTAGGTACAAAGGCTCTGACTGGGAAGCCATGGATATCAGCAATAACCGCCCAAGTAACACTGACCCTTTTCACTACATAGACAGCGAACCTGAGTCTTCACGTGGTGCTGCTCCTACGGCATTTATGTATGAAGAGCAAACATCAGATCCGTCCCCTCAAAGCGGCCCTGCCGGGCCTGTGCACGACTCCATCGAGGCAGAATCGGCCCAGTCGACCGACCCAATTCCCTTGCTGCCGTCCGATCGACGTAGAATTGCCATGGAGACCGAAAAGCGCGATCGCAATGACCCCGACTTCCGTGGTCCGCGCAAGCGAGCAGCGAGAGAGCGTACAACCCAGGCATCCGCTTCGAAGAAAGCTAGGAATACGCAGTCTCGCACGATTGATGATACCTCGGGCGTGGAGATCCACTCTAACAGCACGCGCTCCCGGCGACGAGATGCACAATCACCCACCTTCGCTGCGGTCACTTCTAGGGCGCGCCAGACCGATGCCCACGTGCGACCAGATTCTGAAGCCAACGAAGCTATTCAGGTGGGCGAGGACATGTTGAGAGATGGCGAAAAAGCTCACCCGATCCCGCAACCACGACAAACGTCTTGGCATGAGGCTGCAAGTGAAGCGACTCGCGGCGTAAGAAACCCGCAGGATAGGAATTCTGAGGCAGAGGAGTCCGAGGACGAAACGACTAGGACGGCTGAGAAGATTCTGTCGAGTTATCGCCAGAGTAAGAGGGAACTTCGACATTGGCGAGCGAAGGTGGAGCAGCAGCGGGCTACTATTGACAGTGTAAGAGCGGCGTTTGAAATTTGATTTACGGTCGACTAGGCGTCCTCATGCAAGCGTTACATTCTGTTAGTCTCTAACGATTTGAGCCCGTGACTACATAGCCAATGGTTCTAAGCTTCAATCTGCATAAACGAGGACAGTCATCCTTCGAGCCTGATTGGCACAGTGCTGAGCATGGAGAAGACATTAAGTAGCCGCGTCATTGCAGAAAAGCCCTTCAAGGGCTCATATTGGAATATGCACATTGAGATCATCAGCATTAGCAAAATCACAACTCCTTTGTCGTCAGCAAAACGCTCATAAGCGCATCCCCGAATCTCCTCACAGCTTCCTCAAGCACGTCTTCCTCCACAGCAGCGAACGTCATTCGAAATGCCAACTCCTTCCCCTTCTTCCTCTCGTCCGTCACGAACCAACTTCCACGACTGACTTGCACACCATTCGATCTTGCACGAGAATAAATCTCGTCTTCGACTTTGATCACATCATCCACCCCATGGAGCCTGGTCATCGCAAGATCGATCGTAATCCAGATGAACATTCCCACATCCGGTACCTTCCAGTGACAGATCTTCCGATCCAGACACGTCTTACAAGCTTCCAGCAGAACATCCCTGCACCTCCGATACCGCGCCGAAAGATGCATGAACCATCTCAAGAAGCCAGCATGTCCCCAAGTCTGGTCCAGAAGTTTGTACAACATGATCTGACTCGGTCCACTGGGCGCTACTGTGCTGTATTCGGTGTAATTGAGGAACTTGTTGATGAGTTGCGCAGGACCTGTGAGCCAGCCGACGCGGAGTCCGGGGGCGAGGATCTTGGATGTCGAATCCAGACGTAAGACGCGGCCACTGGTGTCAAGGGAGAGGTAGGAAGGCGTCAGGGACGAGAGGTAGGGATCGGGGTCTGCGGCGGGCGAAGAAGAGAGTTGGAGGAAGTAGTAAGGGTCGTCTTCAAGGACGATGAGGTCATGCATTTCGGCGATCTCGTAGATGGCCTGCTTGCGGGAAAGGGGCTGAGTGATTCCAGTTGGATTCTGGCCAGATGGAATGGTGTAGAGCACGGAAGGTTTGGGGCCTTGGAGGGAGACATCCCAATTGGAGAGCTGGGTGTGCAGATCGACGGGATCGAGTCCATATTCATCCATGTCAATGCTCACCATGCTGACGTCCAATGGTTTAAGCGCTTGGATTGTGCCAGCGTATGTGTGAGATTCGACGAGGATGGAGTCACCTGGATTGCAGAGTATGCGGAAAAGGATATCTAGGGCTGAGGTCGTTCCACAAGTTAAGCAAGTCTCCCAATCATCGTACTGGAAGTTGTGAATGAGTTCCACATGCTCTGTGATGAAGCGAAGGAACTGCGGAGATCCTGCAGTATAGCCGTAATTCATGGCGATGCCAAAATCGTATGCCTGCTCGCCTTTGATACACGACATTGGCACGATCGACTCCGAGACATGACCACTCTGGTCTTGTTCGATGGACGCGATGCCGTCCACAGTCATAGATTGCCATGGAAAATATCTCGCATCTGGTCGAGCCGTGCCCAGATTGATGGATCCTACCGGACAAGGGGTTGTAATGCTCGCAGCGGCCTTTAATTCCGAGGCCTGCCGCCTTTGGCATTCATCGCTGAGACGATGAGTCCATGATCTTGAATTCTGTCCAGTCCTTCGTTTCGGGTCTCGAAAAGATGTCGATGAAGTGGCAGGAGCGATGCCTGGAGGCAGCGGCCTGGATGCCTTTCGTCTCTGCTCTATTTCACTAAGCTTGGCGGCAAGCATTGTGAAGCCTTTTCCACGACGGGCCAGAATGGATCGTTAATCACAAAAGTGAGAGTAATCCTTCACTTCGTACACGCCTCGATAGCCCGGACAGGAGAGCTAATATACCGTGAGAGGCCCGTCGGATGGCATTCGGAGTGTTCGGCGTAATGCCCCGTCACGTGCCTTGCCCCGTACAATGCGTAACCTCTTAGCTGATATGCCATGAAGCTCCTCTTCGTTCGTTTCCAACGCAGTATTGCAAAAGCATGTCCCATCGAACCTCATCCACCGTCCTCTCCTATCACCTTCAAACATTTCTCCCTCAAATCACTCACGCCGTTCACACCCTTCCACTTGTCCAACACATCTCTGACCTTCTCCCAATCTTCTAACGCCTCCGCCTTCTTACCTGTCTCTATCATTCGTCCCAATCTCCCTGGCGACTCGAGAGCCCACCTCACAACCTCCTGCTGCCTCCTCTTCGCCCCGACGATCTTCAGCTCTCCAGCGTCCCGATCCTGACCCTTTCTCAAGTCCTCCGTCAGACCCCTCGCTGTATCAGCAATATTCCCAATGGCTGGCCCCAATGTATGGGTCGTGGGAGTCATAGGATCCATTTTCTCCCTCATGTGTCGTATCGTGTCTGTTGCAGCGATCAATTTAGAATAATTGTCGTAGACCAGAGCCTTTTTCTCGCCGTCCAGATTCCGAATATCGCTGACGAGGCCGGCCTCAACGCGAAGGACGTTTTCGAGACTTGAGGTGGAGAGGAGATGGGAGACGTAGGCTTCGGGTGAGAAGTCGGGGGCGTCAAGTTCGGATTCTTGGTCTGCATCGAGAGTGGGAGTGGAGGGCAGCTCTGAGGAGTCCGGTGCAGCCGATGGAGGTATGTCTTTCTTGAGGTTGTAGTAGTCCCGTAATGCTGTGCGATTGCGACGGAGGCTGCCTCGTTCGTGACCAGCAGGCCTGGACGCGGATGAGATTATGGTGTCTGTGGAGGTTCGGCGCGAAGACAATGTGATGGAAGGGCGGGGAGATGCTATGGTGGACATTCTGAGCTATGATGCGGTCACTGACTGCCGCAAGATGATAGTACTGTAGCAGATGGGAGTGTTAGTACGTCCCCATAAGGCTGCTTAGTCATGTAAGCTCCCTATCGATAAGGCCTCAATAGCCTTCCATCATTCTTTCGCCAATACGGCTTCCTTAACCACAGCCATGTAGCCCACAATGCCTGCCTCAAACGATCTCACCCTAGCGATTACTGCTCACCTCACCTCCAGATCCCTCCCTCCTACACCTCAGTGGCTTCAAACATTCGTCCCGACGCTCCGCACGACCACCCCTCTCCTCGCAAACCAGAAGACCGCCGAATATCGACTCCTGCAAACCGACATTCGCAGCTCAGTCCAAGCGAATTCGCGCTCGACATTCCCAGCCGGTATAGCAAGCCCCGAGATCCAGGAGCTGCGAATACCTGGTCCGGTAGTGGTGCAGGTTCTGGATGTAGAAGGTATTGGGCGGAGCAGATGGAGTCAGGTCGAGGCAATTGAGATGGAGGAGAGAGGCGAGACCAAGAGAGGACATGAGGTTGTGCGTGTTGTGGCTGAGCCGGGGGAGGAGGATTTGGGAGAAGGGCATGGTAGAGGCGGTGGTCAACCGAATCCACAGGCCTCTGCTGGTCCGCATAAATTACTGCTGCAGGATTGCAAAGGGACTAAAGCTTATGCGTTTGAGCTGGAGAGCGTCAAAGGAGTCGGAATGGATATGACAATTGGGAGCAAGATGGTTATCAAGGACTTTGTTGTCGCGAGGGGTGTGGTAATGCTTACGGCTGCTGGCACTGAGGTTCTGGGAGGCAAAGTTGAGGCCTGGGATAAGAAATGGAAGGAGGAGAGGAAGAAGATGCTGAAGCAGAAGGCGGGGTGGAGGGAAGGCATGGGCATTGAGACGACCTTCGGAACTGATGGCACTTGAGCTTCTCTCCTGCTCGCTCTCGCCAGTCGCTGCGAACTGCTAATGAGGCGCTGTCCGACCGCCGTTACAGTACGCTATACCACATCTTAATCGTCCCTGTGCTGGTATGGTACCTACCCGTTGACAGCTGATCCTATATGGTGGCCACCTATGCAGTCCACGGGCACTAGTACTACCTCATCCTCACCTATCTCGACGAAAGCAAACCTCTGGACTCAAAGGTTCTTGGCCCAGTCCAGGTCGGCCTGAAACATCTGTAATGTGCGCCGAAATGCACTGGATGGCTTCTCTCTAGGGTACGTATGGAGGGACTCTCGAATTCTGCGTCGCATCCTTCTTGGCCCTGCGCTTTTCAATCCACCGCCTGACAGCATTCTGCTTCTTTTCTAGCTGCTGCCCATTCGTCGCCATGTCATACGAAGGCGGACCAATAGGAGCATCATATTGGCCTTGCCACCTGTCCGGCGCCTGGCCTTGGCCATTGCTCGGTGTCGTAGCCACCGGCATAGGGCCTCCGAAAGCCAGGGCATTGATGCCACCAATCCCGGTGGCGAGCGTGCCGCACTGGCCTGGCGTCACATACTTCTTCTCCTCCGCCCATTCTTTGAGCGATTCCAGCCTCTCTTCAGGCGACATCTCGTGCACGTACTTGTGCTGCCATGAAGGCCTTCGCGTCGTGGAGTCCGACGAGGATGGATTTGATTGTGATGCCATCTTGTTTCTGAGTGGTTCCGAAACACGCCGAACGCAATGCGATGGTTGTACTAATGGCGACCACCGGCAACGGTTCCTGGCTAGGCGTATAAGCTTTGCTAGATGAGCTTAACCAGGTCTCGCAAGCTTGAGGTGACCTCATCAGAAGCTTCCGCCAATTATCGAGATGAAGATCGCCATGCAACACGTTGTTGCGCAGCACGTGGGAGTCTGGTCGATGTTCTGGAAGATGAAGGCGAGGCTTTTACGGCGTAGATGGTTGAGGCGTTGGCGATAGCATGCAGCAAAGTGGGGATCTGCGGCTGTGACGGCTGATTCAGATCCTCCCACCTATTGCAGAGCGGAATACGAGAAAACGTGCGTGATCACCGAACATTCATTCGAAAAATCCTTCTTTATCCTTCATGCGAGAGATACCACATCGCGTAAGCCAAGCATCCACGCAGATCATCATCCTCCAAGCCTCAATGCCTAGGGACTACGCAGCATCGTCTCTATCTGGGAGCTGAGATGCAGGTCCAGATCCTTCGCATCACTGCTCAGGCTCGACCAAGCTCTCGATAAATTCCTCGACCATCGGTAGGGAAATCTCTCTTGACCTTTCCCTTTCACTTCCCAGTACGGAGAGACGGCCACGATGCGTTCTTTCGTTGCTGCCGCCATTGCGGCCTTGACAGCCCAATCCGGCGCGCTGAATATTCTGATGGGCAACGATGATGGATTTGGAGCTGCAAACCTTCGAGAGTTCTACCGCTTGCTGAAGGCAGAAGGTCATGATGTTGTTGTGGTTTCAGAAGCAGATAATCAGTCTGGGATGGGAGGACGTGCTGTGTTCACCAACCTTCCCACTCTTGCTCACGATTCTGAGTATGGTCTCGTTAAGGCTGGAGCTCCTTCGATCGGTCGTGACCCACTGGGTGAGTTTTCCATGAAAGGCTCGGCTCACACGTAACTTGCTCACACATACACATAGACCAGAACATCTGGTATTACAACGGGACACCTGCAGCCACCGTCTCCATTGGCCTTGACTACGTGATTCCCAACTTTGCTAACTTCAAAGAACCCGACCTCGTAGTCGCCGGGCCCAACTTTGGCACCAATCTTGGTCCCTTCCTCTATACCCTCTCAGGAACCGCAGGCTATACCTACACTTCCGTTGGCCGCGGCTATCCAGCCATCGCTTTCTCTGGAGGTAACAGCGAGCAGCGCTCCTACCAGTGGATCAACAAGACCACTGCCTCGGGGCATCCCGACCCAGCCACCATTCAAGCCCAACTCGCTGTTAAGGTTGTTCAAGCTCTCGTCAAGAACACGAAAAGTGGCGAACGCCTCCTTCCGCTTGGTTACGGCATATCTGTCAATACCCCCTTCATCACCTCCCTCACCAACGACTCCTGCATCAGTCCACCATTCGTCCAAACTCGCCTGACCGGTGGCGCGGAGTACGACATCGCTGTGTTCAACGCTACGAGCAAGACTTTCACTTACCAGGGCACCGTTCCGGCTGGCGGCAACCAATGCATCAACGGCGACTGCAGCCTGCCTGGTGAGACCGAGATCGTGAACAAGGGTTGCCAGAGCTCGATTTCAGTTTTTACTGTGGATTATGATGCTCCGATTGGCAAATCGCAAACTGATGTCCGATACCGACTTGCAAGTATTGCTCCCTACAACGGTACAGGAAATGGTGAGGCCAACTCGACTTGGGGAGGGTATGGGAGCAAGCCAAGCGGATACGATTTGCCTTCGAGACATCATTGGAGCGCGAGGTGGAATTTGGAGGAGTAGACGGAAGAATCAAGAATGAGACACGTTGATGAGATAGATCTATACGAAAATACTAAAGTATGGATAAATAGGATATGTACATAAAATCAAATGATACATAATGACGAGCGTCGAGCACAGCAACGTCCCGCACACCAATCTTGACAAATGATGTTGTTACGTATACACCTTGCTTCCGCTGCGAGATGTCGGCCCAGCACAGGCCATTAAAGAAGCGGTGTAAGCTGGATCCACCCTGAATGGTATGCATCAGTATACCCCAGGAATGCAGGTAAACTCGAACTTGGAGGCCAGCGTTTCCCATTTACAGTCCAGACCAATAGACCATATTCGAGTAATAGTTGAACTGGGGCTCCATAGACTGACTTTTTCACGTTCAGCGCTGTACAACTCAACGTTGTGTACAATTCTGAATCTAACTTGGCACTAATGACCAGCATGTACCACTGGATTTACTGACAATCCGAGGCATTCGGAACCTATCCAAGCACTACCGGCTTTAGGCAGAACGAGACCACGTGCAGCCCTTGGGTAACGCCATGGCTCAACATGGAGCTCTGCAGGAGATAGCTGGGCCATTGAACGGTGACCTTTCTGTGTTCCGCGGGCACCCTGACCGGCGCGAATGCAAGTGCTGACTGTAAACCGGACCATGGCATACTTATACGATCGTTGATCTTCCACTCGCCGTCCCCACGAATATAATTATCACTCCGGGCTGGACTGCGGATACCAGAGTGCGATCCGGAACTAAGGCCACGCGGATGTATGCTAGGGTATGCAACTCGAGTAAGTCCTAGACTACATGGCAATCGTAAAGCGACTATTAAAATCGAAGGGAGCATTATATTGATGCCAAAAAGATTGTTTGCGGCCAACAAGCTCTGCTATCCCAAGACACCCTGCTGAAAAGGTTGAAGTCGGAAGGTCACTTTAATGCCTTATATATAAGGCACCAATTCTGGATCACCGAAACACCTTACTTTCGACAATTCCATCACAGAAACAATACAATACGTATAAAACTTTTGCTTTCGATCGGACACATCACAGTGACTTTGACGTTTATATACAACAGTGTGGTGAGAAGTTATAATTCATCTCCAAGGCAGCAGCCTCTCACTCCTGCCTAATTGGGAGCCTACTGCTGCCTCCCCATCTTTTCATAAGACCCCAACGACAGCAGGAGGCGAGGACTCCGAAACAGCATCGAGCACTTCTCTGACCTCATTTTCCCGCCTTGCCCATACAATGGCCGCCGGGCACTTCAAGTCTGTTCAACTCTTCGGGGGCGCCATTGTGGCCGAAATCCCATCCACATTTGAAGATGTATCGTAAGGTCAAGCCAGTACCCCTCGCAGGTCAGCGATATCCTGACCAGCTCTACAGACAAATTCGCCAAGTCCCCGACAACCAGGAAGTCTACCTCGACAAAGATGGCTTCTCAAGTATAGTCTTCGATATATTAGAACGAGTTGAGAAGAGCAACGATGTTGAAGCCTTGAAGTACGCCTGCATCCGCCTCGCCAGCGCTCGCTCCTTCGATACTGATTATTCCACAGGTATCACCTTTCCGACATCGTCGACGAAGATGCTGGCCAAACGACCCTTCACAACACCGGCTCGGCATATCTGTCTAGAATGCCTGAAACCACCGCGCTGACACTTCTAGCCACATCACCTCCGGGCGAGAAGCAACGCGGAAGACCGAACGAGCCAGACTTTGTTGGCATCCTGCTTGTGCTTGTGAGATTGGAGCAGCAGAAGACTGATATCGCGATCGCGATCAATGTGCCGCATCTACCTGGAAGCTATTCCAAGGGCGAGGTGGACCCGAGTGCTGGAAAGTATGGGAACCTCCTGGAGGCCGGAAAGCTCGTTAGACAAAAAGTACTAGAGACTTTTGAGATCAAAGATTGGGACCTGTTCGTGCAGGAATGAACGAGGTGGCTTGAGTAGATTGGCTGCCGAGTTAACACTGCTGGATCTGAACATTTTGACAGATGTCACTATCGATGGTCTTAATCCAACTCGACGACCTCTCTCACATCCAGTTGGATATCGCCCAGTTTCTTGACCACCTCATCGACATCAGCAGCCTTTGCTGCCTTCTCAGCTCGATACTTCTTCCCGAGCGCTTCCATCACTTCCTTGTGACTAGCACCAGGCATGCTCTTCTTCACACCGGCAAAATGCTGTTTCACATACCCAGCATACCCATTCACCGACGCAGGTCCAGCCGGACGTCCATCTACCGGCATTCCCTTCCCCGAACTCTGGCTACCCGCCTTCGCACCTCCCCTCGGCACCGGCTTGATCTGCAACAAATTCGCTCTGCACTTCCCACATCGATGTCTTTTCGGATCAATGCTCTTCGAATGTCGCTTGAACTCTACCCCACACTCCTCGTCCTCACAGCGCCAGATGTATTTGTACTCGATTTCGTAGTTGTGCTTCGTCGTGACGTTGATCCCTCGGTGTGCGAACGCTCGAGAACATTTCGCGCCCCATTGCTTGAAACTTGCGCCGTGGGGCTGGTCTTTGACGTTCGAGATCATGAAGTTGCAGAGATGGCAGAATTCGTGTGCAATGACGTTCATCAGTTTGGTTTCGGCTTCATCGGAGTAGGTCAGGACTTTCTCGGCGAGTTCGATGGAGACAAAGTGTCTGTGTATTGCGGTACTATTCGTTGGGTCGTCTTTCGAGCAGGATCGAGTTGTTTCACGTCGCCAGTTGGCCCGGCCGGCCGTGGAGTTGAGGGTCTTGGACCAGACTAGCTGAATACCTCCTGTGCTTGCGCTCAGGTCAGAGACTCTGCCTCCAGTGATAGTCTGGTCTAGTTCAGCAAGAAATGCTAAGGCTAGATCATGCTTCCGGACATCCCAGTCTTTGCGTGCTTGTATTTCTGCCTTGGTGCGCTTCGAAGGACTTTGCGTAAGCTTACAAGGCGAGATCTTCAGAGCTGGATCGTCGTCGCGGAATGCGGATGGTTGGGTGGAGAAAAGTTTGCGAGGCGATTTTAACGGCTTCTGTGGTGAATACTGATCATTCCAGTCATTGACTGCCTCCGCTGTCCAGAAGGCATCAAGACTGGATCGAAGAGGTGGTGTAGGTATACGAGGTATCCTTTTCGAAGGTGACTGCAGCTTTGATGGAGATCTTATTTTCCCAGCAGACTCTGGTGCCGGTGGCGGAGTCGCAGGCGAATCGAACGAAGTTCGCTTAGACGGCTTCTTAGAACGGGGAGGAGAAAAGCGGATGATAGCATCGATGTTCTCTACGTCGTGGAGGTTCTCTTTATCGGAAGCACCGGCCGGTCTTGACACTGGCAGTGGGACGCGTCTCGTAGGTAGGCGTGCCGGGTCCGAAACTTCATCATCAAAAATCTGAAGAGCATTCATCTGTCTGGTAATGTCAGGGTGCTCCTGGTTCTTCCGACGAGCTGGAAAGAACGAGCTCGGAGAAGGGAGATCATCATCGGAATCCGAGGCTTCTACATCTGATCCGCACCATAGGCTCTCTTCGAAGTCGATTTCTCCAGTCTGGGCCAGTGCTTTAGCAGTAGGTTCTGGCAGATAATGCCTATCGACCTCCCCGTCCGATGGGATGCTGGAAGGAATCTCAGGCGTTGTAGCACGAGCTATCGTTTTCGTGGGCGAGACTCTCTGCTTGAACCGGGTGCTTGTCTGCCTTAGCGACAAATGCTTCCGTTCTCTGTTGGGCGTATCATCCTGAATGGTGAGGCTTGAGTGTTCTTCCAGAGATTTAAGTGGAGCGAGACGGATCTGTGACTTCGACTTAATCTTAGGCTTCGCAATGCTCTTCTCTTTTGATATCGACAGGCCGCGTGTCTCTTTTGTACTACAACGATTCATCTTTTCACATCTCGAAGCGGCCGCCCCTTGGGTGCGTGCTGATGCTTGTTCTGTTTGTTGTAAGGAGTGAGGATATGAGTAGTTGTCATTGTTATCTTCCGCCACGTCATGACGGAGTCTGGCCATAATAGATTTCTTCTTGTTAGTACTACTGTCTCTGCCACATCCACGTGAAATGTCCGAGTCCATGGCTGTGATCGGAAAAGGAAGTTTGTTTAGGAGCGTTGCTGTGGCGCTCGGCGCGTTCCGACCGGGATGCCCCACTCTCAGCTTCAGCTACCAAACAGGTCAGCCTACGTATGAGAGTACTTTAGATGCATCATATCATGGATTCAGCGCAGACCAGGAGAAGCGCCTCAAAAAGCTCGATGCGATTCTTCGGGCCTGACGGTGCATATGATGACCAATTCTAGCTTATTCACTTGGCCATCCCTTCCATAGGTCACTCGCACGTTGTCTTTCTTCGGATCTACCAGATGCCTTGGTACCATGCTTAGAGTGACCTTCGCTCTACTGGAGGTCCAAGAGATGCGACTTCAATGCCATCGATGCGCCCTCGGCGTGCCCAAGATATGTTATGTCATGCGACTTTACGTCGTGGTCCTGCCGAATCGGCAGGTCTTGGATTCGCCGTCGGAAAAGCGATTTGGGGCGGAAGTACGTCATTTGACATAAGCTCCAATCTGATCTTAGTTAGAAACTCGAGGTAATTCTATCAAACGTTCTGCATCGTATATGCGGGACATTCATATCTTATCACGCTCTACGAGCTTGGGCTTGGCGTTTGAGCATACTGGGACCAGCTGATCGCAAAAGCAACTTGGCTTTGTGGGCCATCTATCAGCTCAAACTATAGTGAAATAGTTCATCGAATGGTCGCAAAAGCAAGACCAAGCAGGACGCACAGTTGATGGTCAGCAACGGCATGAATCTTGGCATGTGGTGAATGCTCGGAATAGCATAACAGTGGCATGACCTAAGCCACACCTACCACGCATTGGACAAAAGTTTTCTTGCGATTCCTGCTGTGTGACCTTCGTGCTGAATGCGTGTTACTAGTCTCGCCGTCGATGTCCCGCAACCATATTCTCGTCTTTCGAAACAAATGGCGGCAAGGCCATAGCGGCTCGGGGCATGTTACGTTCCTACTGCCCTGTTTTGCTGAGCCTGGAGTGCCACAAACCACACTAGTTTACTGACATTCGTCCCAGATCTGGACGTCAATTGATCAAAAGCGAAGTTACTGATCGGTCCATGAGTTCAGCTCGCTCTCGCGTGGACAGTCCCCTATCGTTCGTCGTGAGCCTGGCGACAACATTGGCTTTGGGGTCGCGTGAGGTTACTTCGTTGAATTGCTGGGTCAGTCAAGCGTGTAAGATCAAATGCTATGATGCTAGAAACCCCGGCAAACCAAAACTGAGACATCTTGCACTTCTGCCATTCGCCGACGTCGGGTTGAGTACGACCAAGTTCGGGACCCAGAGCAAGGAATAGGACAGACGCCAAGGCTGCCGTCTTTGTTGGACGATATTGGGTCGTCTTTCACTCCCTCCTACGGATAACGTTGTTAAGACATCATGCATGAGAGCTGTGCGACGAAATGGCCCATCGGCATGCAGCCAAAAGGAAAAAGGGAATTCCAGACATAAATAAGACTTGCCAGCCCTCAAAGAGGAACCAAGGACTACAAAGCTTCAGCAACTCCAAAGATCAGACCGAGCAAGAAGTCACCCAATCCCCAGCGACCATTATGCACTTCAGATCCCTCGTCTGGACCATCCTTGCCTCTTCTGTGGCTATTGCTTCGCCCATCCCGGATCCCGGATTACCTACCGATCTCGTTCCCCGCGCCGTCAAGACTGGCCATACCTGCACTGGTGACTACGATGGTACTCCTTACGCTGTGCTGGCCTGTGTCGACATCAAGTGGACCAGCAAGACCAAGATCACTGCTGTCTTGACAGTGCGCGACAGTAAGGCCGATAAGAACGATGTCTACGGCTACTACCGTGTCTGCTGGTACGACGGCAAGTGCCAGGACTACGGACAACTGAGGAACTCATTCGGCTCTGGGACGACGAATCAGAGCCCAACCAAGACATGGTGAGTTCTGACAGAGGAGTCCGATGGCGGCTAACCACCTGCTACAGGGAGAGAAAGGGCGTCAATATCAAGAGTGTCGAAGCGAGAGCTTGTGTCGATGATGCCGGACCGAATACGTGCGTTCATGGCGATGCTCTTAAATGGGGTGTCAAGGAGAATGCTGTCGCCAGTATCAGGTTTTAGACCATTGTATCCAAGGTATCTCTGCACTCACAGTCGCTTTGGGTGTCGCTGGTCCCAAGTTTTGCAGTGCAGGGTGGTCCATTTGGTCTGCAGTGCAACAGCATACGAGAAGCCAAGATTTAGTAGTGGTCATCTGTAACCACGGCGCTTTCATCTCGATCGTCGTTTGTCCTGTGCCAAATTCCGCTCTGCTTCCTCAAAAGCATCTCATGGACCATGTAATCTCCCAGGACTGCCTCGTTCAAGTCGTCGTGCACTATGGATTTGAGCTCAATTTTGACCAGCAAATTTACTCTCCAACGAGGAGATACAAACTTATCAGCTTCTTGTATGTGATCAATTTGGTGTCTCGAACTCAATAATTAGAATCTCAAGAATTGAAATCGACCTGCACACTATCTAATCTCAGGTAAACTCGCTCGATTGCGGTGCAAGGTCTGAGATATCCTGTCTTGTCAAAGAGGAGGTTCGTGAGTGATAGGAAGGATCTTCCTTGTCCAGCACCACACTTCGACCGACACGCGGGGGCTCTGCGTCAGAGAGCGCAGCCACAATCTGATACATTCCACTCCACTGAGGACCACATGGTCGGTATTCGTCTTGAGTGCTTGCGAGTAGTGCGATTGACCTTGCCCTCGCTTGGTGGTTGGTAGTTCCCGCCAGTCTCGGTGAATGCTGTTAGTGCGAATGTGAGATCATATATCTCGTCGTAGAGCTCTCGTGGGAGAGCCTCGAAGGATCGCATCAGCTCCCAGATATTCAAAAGTCCTGCTTCAGTATGTTTTGTGATGCTGATGTCAACGCGAGAGGGAAGTGGAAAGAACAAGCTTAAAGCTGCCATGCATGTGAGCATGGTCTGTGCTCATGCAGGGACATTCCACAACTTATAATTATCTGCTTCAGCTGCGCGCTCTCCTAGCTCTATCTTCCGACAGCACCAAAACTTAGCTGCTGCATCGAAACTACAGCCAAAATGCGAGATGACGAACAACAGCACTACAAGCTTAAGCGACTCCTGGAATCACTGCCACAGGAGTTGTACGACCAGATCTACCGCTACACTTTCACACCCGACACCGCAATCATCGAGATCAACCAAGAGTGGCGCCCAGCAAGCATAAGCCAAGTCAACAGAGCCACTCGGAAGTCTTTCAAAGAAGCGCTACACCAAGGCATGTTCATAGGAAGTGTAGAGAACGTGGCTTGCTGGTTGGGCTCTCTGGCCGCCCACGATCGTATCGAGCTAACAATCAACATCCGCTGTTGGGGTTCAGAGGATGTGCCGAAATTTGACCGTGGAAGACTTCAATTATTCCACGAGGATGTGATGTCTCGTCTGGCTGAGCTTGACTGCCCCAGAGGCGAAATGCATCGTATTGCAGGTATCGCATGCAGGCGCGAGGAGTTGCTACAGAATCTCCTGCACGGCAGGACTCGCTCCATTCATCTCGCGATCATCTCTTACAAGGCATTGATAAGTGCAGACGTCCGTTAGCTCATCATCATTGCCTACCACTGATGCATAAATCAGGTCATGATGGTCGTTGACGGCACTCTAAGGGAGGTCGAGCTCGTTGATCACATCAAGGAATTGAAATTGAAACCGCTCTCAGGCTATCCACTGAGTTGATAGCGATAGAGCAGTCCTAGTTGCGATCAAGTCTGTTATCGACGGATAATACGGCTACATGGAGGCTACACAGTGAGATTTTGACGCCGTCAAGATAACGGCGGTTGGACAGTAGCTTCAGTGAGAGAGTCCTTTAAAGATGAGGCTTTGAGAGCTCTGCTTTATCACCATTGATTTCCAATCCGCCGCAGCTCCAAGTCTCTCCTCACATCATCCAATGTTCACTCGGCGCCCAATCCGCCCTAACCGGCTTCGGCAACCTTTCCTCATCAAGCCTATATCTCAGCCCACCGCCCACCTGACCTTTTAGCAGGGCCTCCCACTTCCCATACAACAAAGCATATGCAGCCTCAATCTGATCCCGATGACTACCCTTCATGCACCTTTTGATATCTTTCGGCTTGAGCTTCTTCTCTCCAAGCAGATACGAAGCCATATACACACCAGCACCAAGCAGTGCCGGGTCTTGATGCCGGCCATCAAACTGACCTCGCTCGACGACTTCAAGGATCTGTGTGGCGAGGACACAGGTCTCACTTGTCAGTCCAAGGCGAGCACAGAGCCACGAGCATGCTGAAGCCGGAATGGGTGGTTCGATGGAGATGGATATGACCGGGACTTCGGTGTCTGTAACCGCGGCGGCGTCACCGAAATGTATGGCTCTGTCTGACAGACGGTCTTCGTCGGCCTCACGCGAAGCCGGATCTCTTATCCAAGCCAGATACAGCGCGGGGTTTCGCAGGTTTGCCTGCTCACATTGCGAACACAAGCCTTTGCGTTCAGAGCTTCGCTCGGCATCCACGATCTTGGAAGGGTCTTGATTCAGTCGGTCGACATGGTAATCTTCCTGGTCGTAGTGAGTGGCAATACAGATCTTGTACGTTATTGTCTCAGCGCGCGGGATGTCTGGTGAAACACACGATGCTGATGCACAAAAATGGGAAGTGACCACGGTGCGGCACATGGTAGGTGGTGACAACTCTTGTGGTTTTCACTTCCGTGATGAATCCGCGCAAGATGTATGGATTATGAGTGGAGTTCGAAACATCTGTCAAGATTGAGAAAGAAGTCCATATTCACCGTTGGTACCAAGTCATTCGATAGGGACTACTGACACGGTAGCCAAAGCCGCAAGCACGGCTGTCGTGTATCGTGCGGGCGCCATAGCCTCCTGATCGCGCAAACAGCTCGATGGCAAACCAGGGACATATCGATATTTCGAGCTGCATTTGCTCGAGAATTTGCAATTTCCTCGTTTGCTTCGATTAACGAACTTCGTTGCGGTTCGGCAACCGGTTGGCTGAAATCTATTACGAAGTTTGATCAGCGCCAGCAAGTCGTAGCTCTCGTGTTTCATGCCTTCCCTTGCGCCCACTGGTCATCTTCTGCGCCGACAAGAAGTTCAATGCCTGGCCTCTCACGTCTGAGTAATTGTAAATGGATTCGTTCTAGTTGCTCCTGTGCAACCTCAGCAGATTTGCTCTTAAAGTGACAGTGAACTTTGCTGCATGAAAAAGTCTCACAGCTTGCAAGACTGCCATTGCCGCGTTCGGACAGGGAAGCAGTGGAAGCACCAGGATTTGCTGGAGGAACTCAGATATAAGTGAGCGACCATGTCTCTCTTGAGGCTGTCTGCCGCGAATAGCCATCAAGAGGTGTGTCATTGCAGGCAAGCCTTTGCAATTCCATAGGTTACTGATGGCGGGAAAGTGGAGATTGTGCCGGTTTGCAAAGTTTTGATTGATTGGCAGTCACAAACTCTTGATCCTTGAGAAACTGTCACACTGTCGCTTTGGGTGGGCACAAGTATTGTCGATGGCACTTGCTACCCAGGACTGAGTCCAGGTAGCGTGACATCTGTCAGGCAGCGCCACTCCCCGTCTCGCAGCCCAAAGTAGTAAACGGATATAGACGATCTGGCCATACCCCGAGGCATGTTCGGGCCCCCACTTGCCTTTGACTCATAGTATACCTCAGCTTGTTGATACTTATTGTACAGGTGCGTAGTCATGTTCGTGATTTCGATCTTGAAACCTGGGTAAGCTGCCACCAAGCGTTTGAACTGATCGAGACACTCCTGTTTGCTGTAAGTGCCTCCAGTGATGTTGGCATTGACTCTATGGAAGTCATCGGCGAGCACGCGCCATGCAGGGCTGTCCATTCGAAAGTCGCGTGCGTTTATAGCAGCCGTACAGTCTCTCAATATTTGTTCCAGATAGTTTGATAATTCGGCGGCGTTGTCAGTGTCGTGCTCCGTCATTCTATTGCGAGGCCATGCATGGCGGTTCCCATCAACCGATTGCCTCTGCCCACTCATGAAGAATTCTCCACGCTGAGATGCTTTTCTTACACAATACACGTTGCTATTGGGGAGTGGTGAGGTGAGGTGTGTTGGCACGTGAATAGCCGCCCCATCCGGAAGCTTGATGGCGGAAGGGACGGCGGGAATGCTTGGCAGATCTCCCTTCCGCGACGACGAGCAGACCAAGCTTGTTTGACGTCGAAACGCCCTGAGTCAAGAAAGCACAAACTAAAGAGCAAAGACCATGCGAACGTTCCACATTTTCGTTCGGCCGTGAGAACAGACCACATGGCGACCACCAGCGCGGATCAGCAACACGACAAACCACGGGACCATCATCATGTTCCCAGACCTCCACTCCAACCACCTCAGCAATCCCACTCCTATGGCTTGATGTCGACCCTCTCCTACTTTACCGAACCCGTGCGATACACCACCTCAGCCCTTATACGTCGCCTCTCCGAAGACGAAGCCCCCACGCCTCTAGCCAAAGCTCTCAGCGCCAACTACAACGGCTCCATGACTGATCCCACCACGGGTGTTTACCACCCGCCACAAGCACCCATACGCAAACGATCACCGTTTCAGCCGCCACCACTTACGCCTTTGACCTTAACTGGATACAATGCGGGCACGACGAGCAAAGCGAAGCTGCTCAGGAAAGCGGTAGCGGAAGAGATCAGATTGTTGATACCCCCAAGACTCCAGCTCATGGATCACTGGAAGCTGGTTTACTCTGTCGAACAGAATGGCAGTACATTGTCGACACTCTACAACCTCTGCGATCAGTACCGGGGAAAACGCGGCGGCTTCGTTGTCGTGGTCAAAGACGCGACTGGTGGAGTTTTCGGCGCATACCTGTCCGATGCGCCCAGGCCCCAACCACATTACTTTGGAAACGGGGAATGCTTTCTCTGGCGAGCCTTCGTATTGCCTGGACTCCCGGACCTCCTCGACCTGCCTCCACCACCAAGTGCGGACACCACGCACGCTCAGCGTATGACTACGATTGGGATCGCGAAGACCAATTCCTCCGCCTCACTGACCTCGCTCAACGTGCCCAATGCCAACGGCCACACGAACGGCTCCGCGACTCCCGAAAGAATACGCTTCAAAGCCTTCCCATACACAGGCGAGAACGACTTCACAATCTACTGCGCACACGATTATCTCAGCGTAGGCGGTGGTGATGGGCGCTATGGTCTGTGGCTGGGGCAAGGTCTAGGGAATGGTGTGAGCGATACATGTCCTACTTTTGGGAACGAAGCGTTGAGCGAGGAAGGTCCTAAATTTGATGTCATGGGTGTTGAACTGTGGTATGTCGGCTCTTGAGGTGCGATTATGACTGGACTCGGCTTCTTTGCTCGTGGCCGGAGGATAGAGAAAATTACTTTCAGGCATGGCGAGGGCGTTGTTTCTTTGGGCCGGGTGCAATGGGG
This sequence comes from Pseudocercospora vitis, assembly GCA_026120125.1. Classification (NCBI taxonomy): domain Eukaryota; kingdom Fungi; phylum Ascomycota; class Dothideomycetes; order Mycosphaerellales; family Mycosphaerellaceae; genus Pseudocercospora; species Pseudocercospora vitis. The sequence continues at coordinate 110,964 of JALRML010000031.1, read as the reverse complement.
TGGTGTTGATAGATGTGATACCCGGTTGATTCAAATAAGATGGATTCTGAATGGAATGGTTGTGAATGTTATCGGCGTTCCCATCGTTGGTTGCTGACTGCTTGATCGAACAGACGGCCTGCAGCAGCGATGTGAAGAGTCGGTAGGGATGAAGCCAAGGCGCCTAGTGTGAGCAAGGCTGCCCCATCCACATCGTCGGACAAAATGGAGATATGTGATGGCGGCTCTCGGTTCCGACATGAAGAAAGGCTGGAACATGGATTGCGAAGATGCGTAGAAGTCCGACTCTGAAGCTGTGTTGTTGGCCAATTCTATCTTTTTTCGATCGGCCATCGATTCGAGGCCGCCAATCTCGAGACGTGGGACGTGCAGTAGGAAGGCGAAGGACTGGGGACCATGGGCACAGCCTTGAAGATCACGCTGTCTCGAGAATCTTCATCGCTCGCACTGGTGCATGAGCGGAACGTATTGTCAGCTGGGCTGCGAGATCCTGGAGCCCGCTGAGGATCGTTTCATTTCAGAAGCGCAGTCGAATGGCAGAGGATTCTGTGATGCAAGCGAGGTACGCTATTGTAAGAATGCTGACCATGTCGGAACCTCATCACACTGTCGTACCTGATAATCACGTGATGTATATCCCCACTCGGCTAAACACGTATTCCTGGAGCCGAAATTTGAATCTCGACTGCACCTCTCCTGCTCCATCTTGTTCGCCTATCTTGCTTCCCCCGCCCATGCCTCTCTTGTCAATCATCATGGAGCCTGCCAGTGACCACCAATGTCCAGTACAGCAGTTGAAAGAGCAGGTTGCTTACACAAAAGACCAACCCGTTCGTTTCACTGCTTATCCTGCACCCACCTCGATTGTCGACCTGGCCCCAGCATCGTCCGCTAAGCAGGGAGGCGATTCCTCGGCAGAGCGTTACGTATGCGGTATCTGAAACATATGCACTCATCTCCGCGTGGGTGCCGAACGTGCACAGACTTGGGCATTCCTGGAGAGTGATCAGCAGCCAGCCTGCTACTACTGCAGACCACCAGCTCCTATGTCCGGCGAATACCTTCTTCTGGCACGGTATGGACTTGCGCGCAACCTTGCTCCTGGAACCCCAAATCTCCCTTGCCTACTCGCGTATGTGGATACGCTTGGCCTCGAATGTGGAGATTGTTTTACCATGTTGATGTCGGCACCCTCAAGCGTACTTCTCAGTGGGAGATATGCTGAGTGTGAGGGATGTGGCTTGCTGCTGGCCTTTGTCTGCAGCCGCTGCTCGCCTATCGAGAATGGAAAACCAATTGGACGCATATTCTCGCGTCAAGTAACGCATTGTGCTATGTCGAGACAAAGACCCTGAATCTTCCTGCACGCCTCTCCTATAAGCTCGATGGGCCTGTCATGTTTCGTCACATGTACAGCGCTTAGCGTCTATACTTGATCTGCAGCCCAAGCACAAGACCGAAGATTAATCCGTAGCTCCCTAGCCGTGCACGAGCGGCTTGCTGTACCCTCTACCACTAGTACGGCTGACTCGTGCGGCGCGCGTTCGACTACCGCTTCACTGAGCCTCGCCGGTCTGGATATGGAGGATTCGCACACAAATGTTCTCGCGACAGTGATATGGGCCACAATACCGCCGCATCGCTGTACACCGCTGTCAACGACCTATCGTCCAGGATGGTAGCTGCAAGACCGGAGCGGCCTTAATAGTGTTGGCGACAAAGGCATGTGGTTTGGATCTTCGACAACCACACTTTGAACTTCGCTACATACACCTGCTTTGACTCTGTATGCCTCAGTGTTGCGCCACCATTATTCGGAACCATCGGGCTCGCAAGGCGTCATGGCGGACTATAATCGGAAGTGGACTGCTTTTGGTGGCACACCAATCGAAAGACCGGTTGCTGCACCCGATTCCAGGTGCCCGATCGAAGACAGCATGGATCTGCTGCGATTGTTGGAGTATCCGCAGATGCTCGGCAAGACATATCTGGATCATGCCGGGACTACGGTGCGTGATAGTGTTCAGGAGGCGGTCAGAGTGCTGATGTTTACCCCAGCCATGGGCGAAGAGCCTTATGAATACCTATGCTTCCAGTATGATGAACGCCCTGTATGGCAATCCTCACTCAGAGCACAGACCCTCCAGGAACGCAGACGATCGCGTTGAGAGAACCAGAAAGAAAGCGTTGCAGTTCTTCAATGCATCCCCAGACGACTTTGATCTGATCTTTACACCTAACGCTACTGGCGCAATCAAGCTCGTTCATGACTGCTTCAGAGACTACGCAGCAGAGCCCAAAGGAAGGAATTGGTGGTATGGCTACCACAAAGACTCACACACGTCGGTTGTGGGTGTGCGAGAAGGTACGCGAACTCACAGATGTTACCGCAACGATCGAGAAGTCGATCTATGGATCGAAGCCCGTGGTCTAGGCGGAGCCAGCCCCCATGACGTCGGCCTGTTCGCTTATCCAGGACAATCAAATATGACTGGACGGAGGTTCCCTCTGGACTGGCCTATTCGCATTCGAACCCGCATCAAAGCAGAAGTGTTCACTCTCATGGACGCCGCAGCACTCGCTTCCACAGCCCAGATGGATCTCTCAGACGCCAATCGTGCTCCAGACCTCATCGCGGTCTCCTTCCACAAGATTTTCGGCTTCCCCAACCTCGGCGGCCTGCTCGTCCGCAAAGCGTCACCCGTCGTCGACATTATGAAGAAGCGCAAGTACTTCGGCGGAGGCACTGTCGACATGGTTATCTCCGTACACGACTCCTGGGTGGATCGCAAAGACACCCTCCACAGCAGGCTCGAAGACGGTACTCTCCCCTTCGCCAATATCTTCGCCCTCGACATCGCCATCGATGTCCACAAGAAGCTCTACGGTCCCTCCCCCATGAAGTATGTCTCTATGCACACATCGCGGCTCATCAAAAGACTCTATGACGACCTCACCGCGCTTCACCACTCCAATGGCGTCCCCTTGGTGAAAGTCTACAAAGATCCTGTCGCGATCTTCGGCGAATCCCACCTCCAAGGCGCGACCATCGCTTTCAACGTCCAGAAATCGATCGGAGGACTTGTGAGTTACATGGACGTCGAGCGCGAGGCGAACTTCAGGGATATCTACGTGAGGAGCGGAAGTTTATGCAACCCAGGCGGTTTCGCGACTTATCTGGGTTGGAGCCCGAAGGAATTGAGGGAAGCCTGGGACTGGGGACACAGGTGTTCGGAACCTTTGGCTGAGTTTCGAGGGAAACCTTTGGGCGTTGCGAGGGCGAGTTTGGGCGCCATGTCGAACGATACTGATGTGGAGGTTCTCGTCAGATTCCTGCGCGAAACTTATGTAGATCGGATATATGAGCATGGCGGGCCCATTCACGAGATCGGGCGCATTCCTCCGCCGCCGTTACCGACGACGACTGTGACGGTGGAGACAACGAGGCCGAAGAGTAGGGGCAAAGATGTGACGGCTGCTGTCTTCCAGGTTTCCGCGGATCGGATAGAGTCAAGGGACAGACCGCTAGAGTCTTTCAAGACTGGCTTTCTGTCACCGCCCGTGGTGAGGGAGGATGCGGTGAGTGTCGATGGGAGGAGTTTCAAAGAGAAGAGTATCAGTCTGAAGAGTAATGGAAGTAGGATGAGGAGGGCGATGAGGCGGAGTATCATGAATATGCTCAAAACGCAGTAGACGTACGGTGTCATGATCCTTTCCCTATGATCAAGGGTGAAGGGAAGGTCAGACATGGGCATATGTGCCGATGGCGTGAAGCACGCGATCATTACGACAGTTCACGATAGAGCTTGGGTGACGCATTGATAGGGAAAGGCTGTACATAAGGTAGTGTTTTGTCAAACGAAAGTTCCGACTGTACATACATGCTTGGTCTCGTGCCGTCGGCTTTACAGTTCCTCCTGCTTCGTGGCGGACGGCGCCGTGAGCTTTGAGCAGCACTGCTCCAGAAGCAGCTTGCAACGTGGAAGCTGAACGCCCGAATCGCATACAAATCACATGATCTGCCTATGTGATGCAGCAAGACAGACGATTGTCTTTCTCAGGTAGGAGTTCCACATAGGTGCCTCAGGTCTCGAAAGAAGGATCACGTGTTACGTCTTGGTTCCACCTTTATGTCGATATACGACGCCTTCTTATACACCATCTGCATCTCGTTGATTGCATTTCAAGCGCACTCCCCATTTTCATACCGATGCCTGTCAGCCGATGACAAGGCTCATTAGAGGATATAAATCTAATGAAATGGTCTCCGTGAGCTTTCCCCTAACCAGTCATCGGCGTAACATATTATCTCCTCTTCCATCAAAGCTATCTATGCCTGCTGTGCGTCGTCAACTCGGCGGACTAATGACCACCTCCCAGCTGGAATGCCCACCGGTAGATCCATGAGCTCTTCCATTAGAAGATCTCGTCTAGCTTGGAGCTCCTGGGTGAAGTCGAAGCAATCTTCGCAGTGTCACTGTGCTCTTGGGAATGGTTCCGGCGCGTTTTAACACACTTTATGAGTCCGACGTAAGTCAGATCAGTCATCGAGAACACTTCCTCAGGCTCGACAGTTGGAAATAACGTGTTCAGAATCCCGGAGAATTCCCCTCACCAGGGCCGCCTTCATTGATCCAGCTCTGGGCCATCCGTCCAATTATCGCGAAGGCCAACGAGCGAACCATCTCCAAAGGCAACAAGTGTCTCAAACGTGCTTAAAGAGCACTCTTCTTGCTGTGCGCCAATCACATGGTCAGAAGTGAGCGACCAGAGGATGGACGGCTGAAGACTACAATGCAATAAGTTTTGCGATAGGAGTGATTCAGCTCAGATGTCTATCGCCAAGCTTATGTATCAGTGGAGTTCGCCGCTTGGTATGCTCCCAAGCATTCCTCTCCAATGGGAGTCAGTCCCACCGAGACCAACCGCGACATTCACATGGCAAATCGTCACGCTCGGCAACTTTGTCTACAGAGCCTCTCCAGCTCACAATGGGACTGGACACCATAACAATACAGCGCTCGAGGACAGTAAAATACTTTGCTCTCTTCGGAGAGTTTGCCAGCTCTCAATCGTCATATACACTGAGTGAAGTGCAACACCTTGCACTTCACTTGCAGTCTGAAACATGGTCCGTGCGCTCCACAATAGCAGCGATAGTCACCGACATGTCCCGCACAATAGCATTCACATGCGAGAGTAAGCACACTAGCAGCACCATATCCTCACAATAGCTCAATTGTGACAATAGCACATGTTCACGAGCAGAAGGATAAATATCTTCTCAATCTCCCCTTCTTCCTCAAATCTTCATCCACTACAGACCAACACTACAAACACCTGCTCTTCTACCCGAACATTTCACAGCCATCTCGACAGTTCTCAGACGACATCAGCTTCACATAAAGCGCTGCACCTTTTCACACACGCATTAACGCATCAGACATGGCTTCTCCGCTTATCCTCACTGCCGACAGCCTGACCGTCCACCTCCAGCACTTCCTCAGTAGCAACGGCATTCCGCAAGACATTGCGGGCCAGATCGACGTTTGGGGTGTCCTCGAAAGCGCCCAAGATCTTGTCGCTGCCGCCTCCGCCGCCTCCGCACCCACACTCGAGCCACCACAGCAGGCTCAGGCAGCTGATGCAACTCCAGCATCACATAAGACGACAGACTCTGAGAAGCAGCAATCTCCCGCACGTGACAGTGTCGTGGGCGACCACATCCGCGACTCCATGGCAGCCAAGGATGCTCAGGCGACCAGCTCCCTCCAAACAGCACAAGGAGCCAACGAGACCAACGAGCGGCGTTCACCATCGATCGATAGTCTGTTCGGTGAACCACTTAACGCTCCAGACGAAGAAGAAGAAGAGGAAGAAGAAGAAGCCAAGCGCTTCGACTCTCCTCCAGCAGATTCTCAGATGTCACCAGCACCAGAGCCGAATGCGATCTCAAGTGAGGACGTTGCTGACTCTCACATGGAGGCCTCCACTGCCGACGAGCATACTAAGGCCTCAACGTCAGACCTCGCCGCACCAGAAGATCAGCCAGATCCCGAGTCAACACCGTCCACTCCGGTCATTCTCACGCCTGCCCTTGCCGCTCTACGACCTTCTCCAAACTCCTTCTGCACCGACGCCAAAAGGTTCAACGCCAAATACGACACGCTGAAGCAGACAGTCGAGTACTTCGCCTACCGCTTCGGGGCCGTCTGCGTGACTCTCGTCCGCGCCGGCCTCACCGACAAAGCCACCACTTTCGGCCAATTCGCCATCGACCTGCTGGGCTCCGACATCTTCGCCTGTGCCGTCCACGTCTACGAGCACGCTCACAGCGATGGCGACAGCATTCTCCACGCCAAAATGTGTCTGGAAGACTGTATCTCGACGCTGGGGCAGAAGTGGAACGACCAGAAGAGGATGGCGAACAAGCTTCGCGACATCGTCGTTGCCGAGGACATGTATCACATTCGTCCTGCTGCTGATTCTGGTGTTCCTGCGACTTCGTCTTCGGCTCGTTCACAGAAGAAGGGTGTCACGGCGAAGAAGATTGATAAGAGGGCCAGATCGAACTCTCCGGTGGGTCCTCCACCGAAGGGCGTGGCTCGCAAGATCAAGAAGAGCAAGGCCAAGATTGTTAGAGCTGGGTTCGATGAGAATGAGTGGATGTAAGTCGGACAGTTGTGGCAGACAGAAAACTTGAGGGGACTTTGGTGGGGACAATACCAATGGGGCGTTCAGGAGCGCAGGCGTTCGGATGGCATTTCACTGACGGGAGTGACTCGAGTATGACATGTGCGCAATGCGAGCAAGGGGATTGTTGAGAGCCGTGTTATCATCTGAGCATTTTGGAGCGTAGAGCAATAGAGTGAGGTGTACTTAAGTTCACTTGCGGCTCCACTTAAGCATAACACGTGCACAAGGCCACCTGAAATGATCCCAGTAGCACAACAGCGTTTGAAGGTATCAGAGCTGCCACTCCACGATCATCACATATCAAACACGAACGCTATCACGAAACCTACCAAAGCACATCGTGAACAGATCACGCCTTCTCCATGCTCCCGCCGGCCTCCTGATCAATCTCCATCTTCTCCTGCAATCCACACACATCAAAAATCCTCTTCGGTCTCACATCTTCAGGCAAACCCGTTACACCCTCCGCTTTCAACTTTTGCAGCGTCTCGCGGATCGCCAGGAACGCAGGTCCCAAACACGCAAACGAGAAAATCATGATCCGATACCCCATGTCCCGCGCCTCCGTCGTCGTGATCACAGGCGTCGCACCGTGCTCGACCATGTTCAACAACATCGGCATGGGCGCCATATCCCGGACCACTCGCGCTGCCATGTCCTTGCTCGTGACGCCTTCAAGTTGTCCAACATCCGCGCCCGCGTCCCGAGCGGCGCGCAGACGTTGAATGGCTTCGTCGTACCCGTGTTTCTGCAACGCATCCGTGCGACCGATGATGACGATATCGCTGCGGGACTTCTCTTTCGCGGCCTTGGCGGCTTTGACGCGACTCACGTACTCGTCGATACGGACGACCTCTTTCCCGGACAGATGGCCACAACGCTTTTGGAAGAGTTGGTCTTCGATGTGGAAGGCGGCGACGCCGGCGCGAGCGTACTCCAACACGGCGCGGTCGACCATGACGGGCCCGCCGAAACCCGTGTCCATGTCGGCGATGAGTGGGATGCGTGGGTCGAGGTTGCTGATCATTTCTGCGTTGGCACGCATGTCGTGCAACTGGGCGATTCCGAGATCGGGCTGCCCGAGACGTGACGCCGTTGTGCCTGCTCCGGTCTTGTTCGGGTGTCAGCTCGAGAGGTGGGTATGGGCTGGGAGTTGGGGCATTGACTTACCATGTACATGGCGTCGAACCCTACATCGAGCGCTATCCGAGCTGACAGACCATCGTAGACACCCGGGCACACGACGAGTTTGTCGGTGTTGAGCAGCATTCGACGCAGACGAGTGGAAGCCGGCAAATGTGTCTCGGGTTCCAATGGCGGTTTGTTGAGTTCTTTGCTCACAGGAATGTCTTTGGTAGCCGCTTCCTTCGAATGTGCATATTTGTCCGTGATTATTTGTTCGTCAGTTTGGCAGCCCAAAAGTTTGCTCTTCTGGTCCAGCAGCGGGTTCTGAGCAGCAAGACTGACGTCTGGAAGGGCTTCTGCAATCAGTGCTGGTGCCATGTTTAGCTGCGGTGAAGTAGTCTGGGAGTTGGTATGGAACAGAAAGGACCAAAGTAGAAGTTGGACAGAATGGAAGAAGCACGATAGCTTCCATTCTGCCGCCTACGCGAATTGCGTGTCATGATGAACCGACATTCGAACCGCGTTGTTGACTCGTTCTGCTCCACAATAACGTGGGATTGTTCGACGGTAGCGAATCCATGTGGTAGGCCTGGGCGATTTTCGATCGGCAGGCCCGATAGACTCGTACTGAAGGTTGCGGTGTGTTTGCCCAAGAAGTGAAAGTGTGATCGCACGTGTACTGCTTGCTCATCGGAGACTGCATCTTGCGCTGATCATGCCACCGCACAGATCGGTAGGCGATAAGGCACTGGCGGGAGCCGTTGGGACTTGTGCATGGCGTCCAGAGATCGATCGTAGATGGAGAAAAAACAACAGAAGAGCGAGGAGTCTCACTTCCTGGTGGATGTGGTGAGACGAGAAGCAGGCCGGCCGGTCGAATGCAGGTTGTCATTCGCTGTCGACTCTTTTCACATGCAGAATCACTGGTCGATTCATCTCAAAATGCACGTGTTGCTCTCCTCAACTTTCCAAGCCGTCGGGGAATCTTGTGTTGATGTCATGTCTCAACGTCCGGAGCTTTGAGTTTCGATTGCGCCAAGGTTATTCCCATTTAGGCCTTTGCAAAACATGGTTGCGCCAAGAGCCATGTATAGCACACTTCTGCTATGGATTTATGTCATCGCCAGGAAACGCTACTTGATCTCGCAGCAAATATTTGGAGAGAGGCTACGACATCCAGGCTCGAGAGGGTGACGCTGTCTGCCAGGTAGGTCAAGGCTAGGTGTTTGCGGATGCAGCCTTTCCAGCGCCAGGTGTCACACGAACGAGTCTGTTGCTGATATGGATACGTAGTCAAGCGGCTTCAAAGTCCAGTCCTGGTTCCTGGCCGTTATCCAAGCTCTCCGGTGGAAGACATCAGCATTGGGCCGCCCGTTCCGGGTGGTTTGCCCTCGACGGGCATCCGGCGCTGGGAGTATGGGTCTTTCTCTGTTCAGTGGTCGCTCCGAGAGCAGTGGCATCGAGCACGATGTTAAGCACGATTCGAGGACTCGAAGGACTAGCATAATGCGCGTCGAAACTGCTGCTGACGTGAAGTGGGACGAAGTCTTGCCTCAGGCCAATGGACAGGGGCCCCGGTCTTATGCAAATGCATCGCTACAGCACAACATTCGAGCTCTCGACACGTAAGTCCTCGCCACGATAGACAAAGCATCATTTTTTTGATTGTCAGCTGGCCCAAATATGTTGCGGATTCCGCAGGACCGAATAGCTCACCATCGGAATCAAGACGGCGTGCAGACCAAAGCTGAGGTTCCCATCAATACATTCGTATGAAAACGTGTTAAGCGCCTACACATGGCTATGGGATCTCATCAACAATGCATTGAGATATTCCGTGGTGATTCTGCCGTGGTTGTGGACTTCAACATCCCGAGCAAGGACAGTTTTCATCAGGCAGTGGCAACTGGGACCTTGAAGCAGATTGCCTCTGTTGATGAGCTCTGCGAAGCGGACTTGGCTGTCAAATAGCCATTTTTGACCAAAGAAAATGGCAACACAGACCAGAAGAGTACCTCTTGTCTGCTGAAAGGCTTGCAATGCTGACCGCTCTACATACCACAAGCAAAATCCTACTCAGTCACTCCTTATCACAGATGTGGGTCTCTTTATCGGCGACCTACTCACACTTGCAACCACCTAAACAAGCTTCAGTGGTTGGAGCTTACTGAAGCTTAGTACTCAGCGACTCTACAGATACACCAGGGTCAACATGATTGTCGGTCTCGAGCTTCACGAGCGAATGGCGCGGCATCTTTGCCCGGGTCCCTTCCTTCGCTGGTGTCTATCGCCTATCAGTTGTGGTACTCGGCCAATGTCAGATAGGCCCACCTCGAGCACCTACATCCTTCTTCAAAGACGGAGATAAGGCCGCCACTCAGCTATATCTTTTGCGCCAAGCTGTCACCCCAACATGATCGTCACAATATTGGTGACAGTGTCCTTGGCCTCTGCTGCGCTAGTCAAGATCATCGACCACAATGGCAGCAGCAGATCTCGCGAAAGGCCCACAGTATGGCAGCATCGACGACACCGCCATTCCAGGGACGGTCCATCTCGTCGATCTTGATCATAGTCTGCGAGCGAAGCATTCCAAAGCGCATCAAGACATCGTGCTTGTACCCACGCCTAGCGAGGACCCGAGTAAGACACACTTGAGTTTGAGCAGCATTGATGCTGACACACGACACAGACGATCCACTGAACTGGTCTCCTCGACGGAAACTGCTATCGCTCGTATGCATGTGTGTTTATGTGTGGTTCACGGGCATATGTAATAGCGTGGTGTATTCCGTGCTCACGCCACTGTCCGAAGCTCTCGACCTCACTGTTGCTGACTTAAACAATGGGACTGGATACCTGTTCCTACTCTGTGGCTGGGGCTTGCTGTTCTGGCAACCATTCGCGCTCCAATATGGCAAACGGCCGACGTATCTAATCTCGACTGCCGCTACAGTAGCCCTGACGCTCTGGGGTCCCTATGCGGGAAGCAATGGCCAATGGATCGCGAAGAACATTCTCGGCGGCTTCTTCGCCGCACCGATTGAGGCTCTTCCAGAGATCAGTGTTAGCGATGTATTCTTCAGCCACGAGCGAGGAACGTACATGGGTGTATATGCTTTCGTCCTCGCAGGATCGAACTTCTTTGCACCCGTGATCTGTGGCTTCATCAACGAGTACGCAGGCTATAAATGGGTCTTCTACTACCCAGCGATCTTCTGTGGAGCGGCCTTCGTATTTCTGTTCTTTTTCATGGAAGAGACTAACTATGATCGCAAGACCGTCGGCATAGTCGAAAAGGACGCTTCTGGGACTGGAACCCCGATATCACCGGACGACGAGGAAAAGATCCCTTCTCAAGCCAATCTCAGTGGCAAGCCAACCAAGACTGACACCGACGCTATTCCGCACTCTCCCTCCCTCAAGTCTGGCACAACCCAATACCATACCAAATCCTACCTCCAAAAGCTTTCCCTCTGGGATAAGCCCCGACCGCAACGAATGCCCTACCGTACCCTCCTCTCCCTCAAACTCCTCTCCTGGCCCATCATCTTCTACGCCGGCTTCAGCTACGGCAGCTACCTCATCTGGTTCAATGTACTCAACGGCACCGCCTCCGTCATCCTCGGCGGTGCACCCTACAATTTCTCTTCCTCGATGGTCGGCCTGTCCTACCTGGCCTGCATGGTCGGCGTCATCGCCGCGAGCATCTACACCGGCTTCCTTTCCGACTGGATGACGATCAAACTGGCCCGCAGGAATGGTGGCGTGATGGAGCCGGAGCAAAGATTGTGGGGCTTCGCGATCTGTCTCCTCGTCCTCCCCGCCAGCCTCATCCTCTGGGGCGTCGGCGCCGCGCATGGCGTGCATTGGTTCGGTCTCATCGTCGCGATGTGCGGGACCGCGTTCTGTAATTGCTGTGGTATCACGCTCAGCGTGAATTACCTCGTGGACAGCTATCGGGATATCGGTGGTGATGGGATGACGACCGTCATCATCATTCGGAACACGATGAGTTTTGCGATTGGGTATGGTATCACGCCGTGGTTGGATGGAATGGGAGATCAGAATTGTTTCATCAGCGCGGCTTTTGTCGGGCTGGCTGCGAGTTCGATGTTTTTGATCATGGTCTGGAAGGGAAAGATGCTGAGGGAGAAGTCGAGGGTACAGTACTGGGGTTTGGTGAGGAAGCATGTGGAGATGGGAATGATACATTGAGCGTGGCTTGGAAGTGTGAGTACAGGAGCTCAGTACCTGTAGCGATGTCTCAGCATGATGATAAATCGTTTGACGAACGAGGCTTCCTGCCCTGCGCAGTTGTGACACTTTACTCCGATCTGCGGAAGTCACAGGTGCTTCGGCATTCGTGATGTCAACTACTGAGCCAGCACGATGTGGCGCATCTGAGGTCTCCACGTCGCAGGCAGCCCTGGTTGGCAACGAATGATACTGTAGATATATCAGTCGATAAGATCGTCGTGGTAGTAATAATGGTGGTCGACGAGACAGAAGTAGAATAAATCCACGTACTAGAATTTGAATTGAGGCAGGGAGACCGCTGATGACTGCACGGTCCGGTGCTGTATAGCTGATCAAGGAAGTGGTAGTGGCTGTCTCAGCGTGTCATACCAGAAATGGTTGAGTAGTCGTCGTAGTCAATAGTACTGTGGTCCGCTGGCTGGTTATGGAAGTCTGTATGCTCAGATCTGCCACCAGTGCTGTCGCTGTCAGGACTTCGACGGAGTACAAATCTCTAGACGCGGTCGTGATAACGAGGTGATCCAAGCCGCTGAATCAAAGCGGTTGTTGTGAATGCTTGTGTATTTATGTATGAAGCTACCTGTGTTGAGGCTGGGGTGACAGTAGTGCAAATGGGAGCGGGCAACATAGTCGTGATAACAGGGATAGAGCCGTTGAGACTCATTCTGCTCTGTGACACTAATGCGGTCTGCCACTACTAATTCGAGCTTTGCTGCAGGATCGTAGTCCGAATAATGTATTGCGTTATCGTTGCTGTGACTGTCTGCACTGATTCTGGGCCTCTTCGTCTTCTTGACGCCACTGCTGACAAGTGCAACATAAGCTTTGGCCAGACAGTGTACGATGAAAGTTGCGGAAGAGTCGCTGTCTGCTTTGGCAGCATACTGGTACGTCTCTGTCATCCCGGTAGTACCGAAGCCCATTGGCGGGTATGGGAATCTTCATATGCGCAAGAGTGAATATGCCAAAGGAAGTCAAATAAGCGGAAAATACGATCTGCGAAGGGAGAGAGGGAGCTGTGGCTTGCCACGACGTGTCTAGACCAGCAGAAAAGGACGTCTCGCGCAAGGAGCAGATCATCCATGCAAAACCTTCCACGTTCAATAGGTACTCACACTAACGTCATTATCGCGTACTCGGGTCCTGTGTTTTCCTTTGCATCTACAGCGTAATCCTCACTATCTTCGCCACAGAGGGTACCCCACCACGACTCAACGCAAACAAGTAGTAGTTCCCTGGTATCAGAATCCCGCTATCATCAGGCAGAGTGATAGAATGCTTCCTTCCCTTACTCATAGCAGTCAGTGGAATTCTTCTTTGATCAGTATTTATCGAATGGGTCACAGTGCCCATTCGCAGTAGGGCAAAGGTTACTCCGTTGTATTTGGCGTTCATGACCACACTGAATGTGGCCCCGACTTTTGGAGTCTTGTTCGAGACCGAGGAGATGACAGGACGAGTCGCTCCTTTACCATTACGGGAGAAGAGGTAAGGAGGACTAAAGAGCTGGCCGTTTGGGTGATTGGCCGTTCGGTCACAGGTTTCTGTCGGGCTCATGAGTCTCTCGAATGCAACCAAGGTCTTTTGAATGCTTACTCAGCTTTCCTTCGAAGCAAAGTCCGCAACCGCCACTCCAGACCAGCCCGTCTGGAAGAAGTATTGCCGTTGAATGATAGTTCCGTGGCACAGCTATTGGCGCCATTTTGCTCCAGGATCTGGTCTTCGGATCAAATATCTCCGGTATCGATATACCGTCAGTATCAGTAAACGTTAGAGACTTCTTCTGTCCTCCCACGATGAGCACTTTGCCATCAGGTAAAATAACACCATTTGCGAAGCCTCGAGGCCAGGACATATCGGCGACTCGCTCGACTTTGGCCGGCTTTCCTGGTTCACTGATAGTGGTGATGTGGGCCATCATTGTCGCAGGACTCTTCGTATATGATGGACTGCCGCCGACTGAAAGGATCTTGCCAGGTTCAAACATGACATTGACACCACACATCTGGTCGTTGGCACCAGTTCTGACACCAGCTTGTGTGACTGAACCATTTGCAGAAAGGTCATACCAATGCTGAGTAAAGCTTGGCCCAGCTTGGAACACCCAGCCGTTTTTCCAGCCGTAGAGCCACGCATGGTTGTCTCTTTTACTTTTGTCCCAATCTTTCGTCAGCATTGGTTTGACCTCTGCGCCAGGAAGTGCGGTCCATGTACTGGCTTTCGGGTCATACACTTCGCCGTCCCTCGGCACATTCTTAGGACCAGACCATGAACCACCGATTGTAAAGATACGTCCATCAGAAAGAGTGGATGAAGCCTGTGAAGGTGTCAGAAGCTCATCTGTGAGGCCGTTGTAAGCTTGATACTTATCTGATATCCTCGCCCAATATGCATATCAGGCCCTCGTGTAAAGGCGTTCGTAGACGGGTCATAGATGCTGGTAATGGGAGGGCCAGAACCCCCGGTAATAACAATGCGGCCGTCCCCTAACGCACTGATGCCAGGACAGAACATGTCGTGGTGAGTGTTTGTGACATTACGCTCGGATACAGCTAAGGTTTGGAAATTAAAGTCTGCAAACTGCGTGTAGCCATGGTTGCCGCCGAAAGTGTCTGACTGATAAGCGGACCAGAACAGTATACGAGTAGGTTCTGGATTTTCAGGAACCACATACGCCGCAACAGGGACGACTGGTAGATGAATTAAGTCTGACCAGGTTCCCTGTGTTGCTGCACAGAGTCAGCAGAGATCTTTCTCGTATGCTACAAGGAGCCAATACGAGCCGAGTGTAACGATCTCACCTCGGTTGTATGTCTGAATGATTTGAATCACAACGAATTGCTTATTGACCACCCAGACAATGGTGGCGTCGGTTGCTGGATCCTTGATGTGACAGCTTTGATTTTTGTTGTCCCAGACAGCTCTCGTGCATCCTTTCATACTACCACATCTTTGGGCACAAGCAATATGATCAGCAATGCCGAGAATCGGTTGCTGAGAGTCCGGCCCCCGAAGATCAGTTCCAGAACAGATTCGGTAAGTTGCGCCGCTTGGAGAAACGTAGCCGCTAGTTGGAGACGGGCATCTCGTAACAATGCCATCGTCATCGACAGCTGAAACCAGGACAAGTAGCCAGAGAAAGGCCAATACTTTGTTTGCCTGGAACCGAAGCATAGTTGCTGGCAGAACCTCTCGGGCTCAAAGCAAGACTGGCCAAAACTCAGCTCCGGCTTATGATCTATCTTTCGAAGAACGTGATTACAGAGCGAACTATGAGTAACTCAAGAAAGCACACGGACTTGTTCGAACTCCGAGCCAAGCATGAGATAACTTAATGGCATACAGCGTGCCAAAGGACTTTATACTTCATAGGGTAGCAAGCCACCTTCAGGGATAAGCCTGGAATACGGCAAACCACTCAGTAAGTCCGCCTTGTTCCATATTGACAACTAGGCAGGCGGGGGTTGATCAAACGTGAAGGAGATGGTCAGGACAAACCATAACACACAATTCAGCCTGCAAAGCACAAAGAATTCAGCAAACGCGCAAACGGTATGTCTTTTCAGCGGCTCGCCTCATTCTAGAACATCCATGCCAAAAAGTAGAACCTAGAAATGCTTAGCTCTCCAGATCGGGCCATAGAAGCAAAATCAAGGCACTGTTCCTGCAAAGAGTGGCACAATCAGATGCTTGGCATCTTATCTCAGAGCAGCTGATCGTGTGATGTCCTCGTATTCATGGCCGGCAGCATGTCGCTTATGGTGTCACTTCCGGACCAGCAGCTGTCAAACCCCAGATCAATGCAGCAAAGTGGAGAAGGAACTTTGGTGAGCGCTGGAAAGAGGCTGAGTACAAAAGCAACGAGCTCTACTGCTGTTAAGATATCTCGGCCCATCGTCAGCCGCGGTGCATGAGTTTGCTTCCAGCATGATTGGTCGCTTTTGCAGAAGGACGAAAGAAGCAGGAGGTCTGATGGGATCAGGGTAGATGGACAGCAGCTGGCGACCGGCCTACATGGTGCGTTCTGACAGAACAAGAGCAGCCTTGCCATTACGGGCTGGCATCCGGGAATCACCGTGCTTCGAAGACTCCATCAGCCGTTCATTCCGAGGCTACCTGTCAAGAACTGTTGAGCTTCGGGCGCTCTCGAATGAAGTGACGTTGGACATTGTACCATATCTTGCTGAACCGGGTAAAAGAGGTCGAGGCATCAGCTGACCTTCTACGGCGCGCATGTACTGAAGAGCGGCGTATGGCTGGCTTTCGCGGTGTATGTAGTCCAGGTGCACAAGGCTGCGATCTTCAGCAGTGAGTTGTGAGAAGTAGAGACAGATAGTGTCGGCCAGAAAAGAAGTGATTGAGGAGTGGGAGTGCTGCTGTCGCGTTGCTCTGCCTAAATCCGCCTAATCTCCGAAACCTTAGCTTGTTCCAGTTGCGTCTTCACTTCCACTTCACCTCTCCCTCTTTCGCATGACAGCCAAAACATGCATCAACTGGTATATCATCTCGCGGCGGCCTAATACAACTTGCTACATGCAACAATAAAAATCCGACGAAATGTTGGAAGGCGGCTTTACGCGATTCCGGGCATGTCCAACACCACCTCTGTTATCTTGCCAGATCGGTCTCTTCCGCATGGTCCAGAACTTGGTCATTCAAGCCACTGTCGGCGAAATCTTGTAATGGTCTCAAATTGTACATGCGCATTGTGCAGCACCAGGATATGGCGAGGGATTGTCTCCAGTAACCATAGCATTCTCTCGCAACCTCAGGCTTCCAATCCCGCTGACATCCCCGGAGCATTGCGCCTAGCTGCGACGCAGTTCGAGACAAGGCCTTACAGCTGTACGTGCAAAGCAGTCCTCGTGTCATCCGACGTGTCCCACAACAGCTGAGCAGATGAAAAATGCATACTTCGGAACCCGAATGGCACCCATGTGAAGTTACTAGATGACCCGAACTATATCTCAAATTACCAATGCTCATCATGCGTACCAACATACTTCCTAGCCCGAAGTCCGTCCTCAGGCAAATTTTATCCAACTCTAGACACATCCAAACAGCAGACTCGAATTTCAAGTGCACGCTCCCTGACATCCATCCAAAGCTGGGATTAGCATGCACATTCGGAAGAGCGTTTTTGGCGGTCCACCGTGTCTCTAACACTGTCCCAGAAGAGGAATTTCAAACAGTCAGAACCCAAACCCAGACACGCTGTAGTCGTGTCGAGAACACTGGCGCTCTTGCAGAGCTACAAACGAATCCTTTTCAGAACTTTACCGATCCTCCAAGACACGGCGAATCCTATCTCGGAGGTTAAGATGGGCTCCCACGCACCTTGGCGACAACATTGAGTCCAAACCCCACGTAGCCTCCCCGAAACATTACTTTCGACATGAAGCTCCCGATATAGATCCAGAGCCTCTCAGCTTCCGTACAGAATGGGAAGGATACAAGTCGACCGCAGCTCAGGCAAATCCTCCTGATTTGGATCATGCTGTTGAAAACGCGTTCTTTTGGTCAGGGTACATCTCGCGACAAGAGAACAATGGAGTTGGCGTTGACCGACTGAAGTAAGACTCGATCTCGCGCTACTTCTCATCATCATATTTGACATCGACAGTCTGCCTCACGATGATCCTGTCACTCCCGTCACTGACCATACTTCCCGCCTCGGTGACGTTATCCGAATGCACGACCTCGCTCGTACTCGTGACCCCATCCGCGCGGAACAAGCCCGATTGATGGAAGCTATTTCTCCCCTTGTAACTCCGTCGGGCCTGCTCTGAAGCGTCCACGTGTCCACTCTTCACGCTGGCAAGCACGTACGAATCACTCTGGCTGCGATTCTTCATGAGGTTCGTGGCCGAAGGATCGATCTGATCCGCCGTGGTTCGGAGATAGCCTGTGTCGAAATTCTTGAGGAAGAGGTGCATGCAGGGGATCGTGGCGGCCATGAGAGAATAGTGCATCTCGATGGTGGTGAAGATTATGGGAGTCGTGTATTCCCAGAAGATGTCGATGGTACGTTCGTCGGCATTGCCGATGCTTTGGATGATTTTCACGACCGCGAGGACCCGGAGCACGGCGAGGACGCTTGCACTATGAGGCTCGTGTCAGCGCAAGGTCAAATTCCTGGGAGGCTGGGAAGCTTTCTCACGGAATGCGAAAGGCGAAGCCGACCACGACCGTGATCTTGGAAGACAGCTTCATTTGAAGGTTCCAGACGAGGAAAATCGGGAGTATGAAGAGTGCGACTTCCAAGGCGAAACTGATTGCACCTACTGCAATCCAGCCGTTCCGGGGCCCTAGGCGGAAATCCGATCGAATGATGCCCGTTGCAATGGTGCCGCAGATTCCCCAGACGACAATGGCAGCGGTGACAATGCGAGCGGCGAGGACATGTCGCTTGAAGCTCGCAAGTCGTAGAATCAGGAGGGATACGGCCAATTTCGATCCGGTCAAAGCGATGATTGAAAGGATGTCGCTGGCCAGTATGGACTATAGCGTAAAGACTCGTAAGTACACGCCCTCGCCCTCGCCCTCATGCGGCCGGACGATAACCCACCTGCTCCAAGCTCTGCTTCGTCTCCAACGAATGATGATTAATTTTTCGTCCCAGCCCAAAGTGGATGGCTTGGAGGACCGCGACACTTTGGCCGACAGCGAATGCCTGTAATCAATCAGTGTCGTTCTCTCGCAAAATTGGCGCACAGCTTACGCTTCCAACTACGATAGCCCAGTCGTCGCAGCCGAACAATTGTCTCCATGGCCATCGGATGTAGAGTCTACAGGCCAAGAACATGAACATGCCGACCAGCATCAACCATACTGTGATAGATATGATCGGTCCATGATTGTCATCTGTGATGGCCTTGCTCCAGTGCGCTGTCTGGGAAGGCGTCGAAGTGGCCGCCATCGCAAGCCTCGTGCTGTAGCCGTTCACTCACAATCCTGGAGTACCAATCATTCAAGATGGGGAGTTGTACGTCCTCATGCCTCCGTCCAGGTATCTAGACTGTTCGATTTTTCGTGCCGCGATCGGTGTCGAACGTTCTCCTTTGGCAGGACTGCGGGAGATTCCCCACCCTGCCTTGGCACCGTGCATCGCATGTATGACTGCCATCAGCAAAGGCTGCTGTAGCGCGATAGGTAGCGAAGGCATTGTGTTGGCAGCGACGAAGAGTGGAGATGCATTCCCGTTGGCGCCCCAACGACCATCTCACTAATGGGAAGACGAATGACAAGTGTAAAAGGTGGTATAGTTGACCTCAAGGATCGGTGCTGGAAGGGATGTTGTCGACACTAGGTTGCGATCCGAATTAGATCCGAGACCGGGAACTCCGGGTAAACTGTGTGATGCCCTGAAGATGAGTCTGGGTAAAGCTTGGGAACGCTTCAATTTGCAGAGGCGCCGGAGCTTGCTCCTGTGGTGTGCTAGCGATAAGATCGTCAATTATTTTTCTCCATCGACTTAGTGACAACCAGCAGACATGGGTAGCTGTCGTCCCGTCTCGCGTCGCTCCGGGCATGGCAAGTGGGACCAGAATGCGGTTCTTTGGGACACTCATCTTCTTCGTCTCCTTGAACTGTTCGAAAATTAATTTCATTGAGGAAGGTTGAGATGGCGTCGGACCTGGAGCTCAAGAGCAATGAGCGTGTATCAGTGCAAATGGAGGGGCCAGAATCCGGATACTCTGGCCCGGACTGCACGTATTCCGATCAGCAAGATATGAGGAGGCTTGGAAAGAGGCAAGAGCTTAGGAGAAACTTTCGTTTCACGAGTATTTTGGGTTTTGTGGCCGTTGCGATGGGGACTTGGGAGGTTACGTTGAGTGCCACTGCGTCCGGCTTGACAAATGGCGGTACAGGAGGGTAAGTGAAGCAAAGGACAGAAGCCACGCACAGGTCCTGCTCGCGCAGCATCTGTAGGCGGCAGATTTGTCTAGTGGGCTGGCAGCAGCTCCCGCTTCGGATGCAGTGCTTCTACTCGCAACGCTTCAAATAGCTGCTAACGCTTATACCTCACTTTAGCATGATCTGGATGTTTGCAGGGTCATTCATCTGCTTTGGTACCATTGTGTTGTCTCTTGCGGAGATGAGTAGTATGGCACCCACTGCTGGAGGCCAGTATGTGAGTGAGGCCACCAGAATTCAAAGGCTGAGCGGCAATGCTGATGTCAAACATAGCACTGGGCTTCCGAGTTTGCACCGAGAAGTCAGCAGAAGTTCATTTCGTACATCGCGGGATGGATGTCAACCCTTTCCTGGCAGTGCGGAACCTGCTCAGGTATGTTCTTGCTCGGTACCCAGATCCAAGGCTTGATTGCAATCACACATGACGACTATACACCCCAGCAGTGGCAAGGCTACCTTCTCGTCATCCTGATGGTCAGCTTGGGATTTCTATTAAACACCTGGGGTGCGAAGCAATTGCCGCTGGTCGAAGGTATCATCCTGGTCCTTCATATCTTCGGATTTGCGACAGTCCTGATAGTGCTCTGGATCCTCAGTCCGAAGAACAGTGCTCGCGCCGTATTCACGACCTTCGAAAACTCAGGCGGCTGGTCGACCATGGCCTTGAGCATGCTCGTTGGCCAGGTGACTTCGATCTATGGGCTGATCGGTTCGGATGGTGCAGCGCACATGGCAGAAGAGACGAAAGACGCTTCGATCATCGTTCCTCGCTGCATGATCTGGTCGTATCTCCTGAATGGTAGTATGGGCTTTGCCATGCTCATCACCTACTGTTTCTGCCTGACTGATGTCGAGGCAGCGCTGGATTCGGTCAGTGGTTTCCCATACATCTACGTCTTCCAGACCGGGACAGGCTCGACGGGCGGTGCTGTGGGCTTGACTTCAGTGATCATCGTCCTCGGCCTGGCGGGAGCGACGTCCTTCTTCGCGAGCACCAGTCGGCAGACTTTTGCATTTGCGCGCGACAAGGGCTTGCCGGGATATCAGTGGGTGGGAAGGGTGCACCCGAAGCTGCTCATTCCTTTGAATGCCATCCTCGTGACCTATGGCTTCACAATTCTACTTTCCTTGATCAACTTGGGGAGCACTATTGCTTTGTGAGTAAAGCCTGAACAGATCCTGTCACATCTTAACTAACAGTACTCACAGCAACGCCATCATTTCCCTGCAATTGCTCGCCCTGATGTCAACGTATGCCATCTCCATTGGCTCCATCGCTTTGAAGCGAATGCGCGGCGAATCGCTTCCGCAAAGTCGATGGTCTTTGGGCCGGTTCGGGCTGCCCATCAATTGCTTCGCTTTTCTGTACAGCTGCTTTGCGATGATATGGGTCTGCTTTCCGGTGTCCACGCCCGTCGTAGCTGACAGTATGAACTACGCGATCATTATGTTCACCGGAGTTTTCATCATTGCCCTGGTGTACTACTGGCTGCAGGGCCGGCACGTTTACAAGGGGCCAGTTGTCTATGTGCAACGCAGGCAGTCAGAGGGAACTTTTTGATGCGCCTTCTGATGTCTGGTCTCTGGGCTGATGCTGATGCGGATGATATGATGGTGTATTGATGTTGGAAGGAGGTAATACCAGGTACGAGGGGAATGCGAACATTCTCGCAAGGGCGGACCGAGAGCGTTTCAAACGCCAAGACCGAGATCACCGCGCCTTTCCGCCAGCGCTTGCTTCCTCTCCTCCAGCGTCAGCAGCATCCCCGGCAGCGACCGCATGTATTGTTGGTCGACATCGACACGGCCATATGATCCGTGTGTGATGACTACGGGACCATACCAGTTCTCCGTCCACCCGAATCTTGGTGTCCACATCTTGCCCCGTTACGAAACGGTGCAACCAACCCAGCAGGCTTGTTATCAACATACAGTACACTGCCATCTCCGATCCCACTCTCGATTCTCTTGGCGATTCTGCTGAAGAACAAGGCCTCAGCTATGGTCATCTCACACTTGAAATAGCAAGAGTCGAATGGATGGTGCCATCACCGAAATATGAGGAATTTCCAACGTTGACCAAGTACAATCTCGCGGTAGTTGGTCCACTTTCACACGCCCGATCGATTGCACATGATAAACTTCTTGTATAGATTAATAGGACATCTAGCCCACGTCCACTAGTTGCAAACTGAAGCGGCATTAGCACGGATTCGTCGCCTTCATCATGCCTAGCCGGATGCGGAATTTGTGCGAGGTACGAAATCTGAACAGCCGTCATGGACATCTCGCTACTTGGTAGCGTTGCAGAAAATATCAACTCGAAAAGGAGTTCAGGGCATTCCATACACGATCTGGAGCTGGCGACACGAGACGGCACTTCGGCCATCCGCAAGGGCTGCCGGTGGTGGCTTGATAAGGTTTTCTGGCGCTTAGGGCTCCTCGGTATCATCCATCGAAAGCGCTCAACTTGGCTCGTCTCCCGTCTTATTACACCTTCAGCCCAGGCTGCTTTCGATCCTATGTGCGCTTCCAAAGGCCTGGACTACGCCACTAGTCGTCGAAATGGCACCAAGATTTGAGAAAATCGGTTCACACATTCGACCTTCACCCAACGTTCTCGGCAGAAGGAGCAGGCAATCGACTATGTGACACATATAATATGATCTTCTTGTCGCAACGATGAGAGACCATCAGCTGCATAAGTCGCACATCTCATTCCTCGTTCGCTCGTCTCATACAGCTCTCGCATCATGCGTCTCAGCACCTCTCTAGTCCTTGGCCTTGCCACATCATCCCAGGCTGTGCCTGTGCCTAGCCTTTTCGGAGACCTTGTCACTTCCTTAATCGGAGGTGTCGAAGATGCTGTCACGACCGTCACATCCAAGGTCGTATCACCAAGCAGCCTGGCTGCTGCAGTCGCCAAGCTTGGTGTGACCCTTCAAACCAATGCCGCAAGCCACGGTAGCATCTTCAGCTGCAACCAGTTCACCTTCACCCAAGTCGACAGCCTGATCAAGAAGATCTCGCACTCCATCCCGTGGCCAAAGCAGCAGCGCAACTTCGTCAACTGGAGGACATACAAGGCCAACGGCGTCAATTTCGGCGCCTGGCTCGAGCAAGAAAACAACTACGATCTGGACTGGTGGGCAGCCAACATCGGCCCCAATTACCCAGACGAGTGGACCTGGTGCGCTGCAGTCGGCTTCAATGTCTGCGGTCCAAAGCTCGATGCTCGCTACGCATCCTTCATCACCAAGGCCGACATCGACAAACTGGGGAAGCTCGGCATCAACACTCTCCGTATCCCAACCACGTACGCGGCCTGGGTCAAAGTCCCCGGTAGCAAACTCTACACCGGCGCCCAGCAGACCTACCTACGGGCGATCACCAACTATGCCATCGATACCTACAACATGCACATCATCATCGGCCTTCACTCCCTTCCTGGTGGCGTCAACACGCTCGGGATTGGCGAAGCCTTCGGCCACGATGCCTGGTTCTTCAATGCCACGAATCTGGACTACTCATTCCGAGCCATCGACTCCATCCTCTCATTCATAGCAACCTCAGGCCGCACCTACGGCTTCACAATCGCACCCATCAACGAGCCCTCGGACAACTTCGCCGGCTTCGCCACCCCCTCCGGCCTCACCGCCAACGGCACCAACTGGATCAACACCTACATGTCCGGCGTCCTCTCGCGAATCGCCAAAATCGACAAACGCATCCCGCTCATGCTCCAAGACGCCTTCTTCTCCGAACAATACTGGTCCCCCTTCTACCCCGCCACCACCAACCTCGTCATCGACAGCCACATCTACTTCTTCGCCGCCGCCGGCGCCTACTCACAATACGTCGCGCCCGCCGTCTGTGGACAGGCCAAGTTCATCGGCCAAGGCGACGGGAAATTCCCCGTCTTCATCGGCGAGTGGAGTCTGCAGACGCTCTACAACAATACGCTCGCGTACCGTAAAACGTTGTATGATACGCAGGTCTACGCGTATCAGAAGTATGCGAGCGGCGGTGCGTTTTGGAATTATCGGATGTTGAATACTGTGGATACCGTGGATGGTGAGGGCAGGTTGCAGGATTACTGGAGTTGGTCGGCGCTGGCTGATGCGGGCATTCCGAGCGCGGGAGGTGTGAATGGGAGCTATTGCTGAGGTGGAGTGTGATGATATCGACAGAAGAGAATAGAATAGATCATGAATGTGTATCTGTAAGAAATGAAGGCCTAGACCTGTGTTAAGTGCTCTTCGCTTGTTTCAGAATGCATATGGGGTTATTCAGTGCCAACAAACCTCCTCACCAGAATAGATTCGAATATGAGACGTTCGAAGAAGTTGACTCAGGATCGAACACTCTAGCGATGATGATACAGCATGATGGCTATGCGACATTTGCCTAGTCTTATACAGATGCTATACAAGCATACAACTACAGGCCGACTCCAATCCCCCCGTTGACCGTTGCTTTGGCTTCCTTCCCCGCCCTTTTCTCCTCCTTCCTCTTCCTCTTCTCCTCCTTTATCCTCCTCCTCTCCTCTTTACTCAAACCATCTTTGGAGCCCGTTGATTCCTTCCTCATCGACTGCGATGACTTCAGCTCATACAGATCTCCATTGATCATCTCCACATCTTCATCCTTCCGTTTCTTCTTGGGTGTCTTCTTCTCCACATCAGGCTTATCAGAAGCACCATGCGCACCTAGAGCCTGGGGGAACTGTAGCGAGTTGTCCTTCCTCGCTGGGCGGGCGCTGCTCTCGTCCTCAGTGTCGGAGCCAAGTCCAGGATCGCCAGGACCAAACCCAAGGGGTTTGTAGCGCATCTTCATCCCTTTAGGCTGTGGCCGAGCAGTAGACACGGAAGGCATTGCGATATTTGCGGTAGCTTTACTGCCTGTGGCCGGATCGGCTTGTTTGGCGCTTAGGTTGGGTAGATCAATTTTGCGCTGCAAGGCTAGTCTTCTGCTGATACGATGGGGTGCTGGACCGTAAGCACTTTTCGAGGGTAAGAGTGCAGTGTCGAGTTCAGCGCTCGGGGTAAGATCTTCTACCAGTTTATATTTGCTGCCGTTGTGCTCAAGAACTGCCGCTCCGGACTGTATGGCGTCCAGTGCGATTTCCCGGATAGATTTGATCGGAACATTTGATGGTGCTGTGATGGTCCAGATTTGCTTGTTCGAGAGATTGCTAGCAGGGAGTATGGAATCTGTAACAGATGCCGCCGAGTATCCATGAGGCGGCCGATATGGTCTTGCGGGCACGGCTTCTGTTCGGGACATGGATAACGCTGATGTTGGCTTTGATGCAGACTTCTTCAAGCTCTCGGCTTTCTTCCGTACTTCTGAGTCGGCATCTTCCTTCTCTGAGGACTCACTTGACGATTGCGCACTGTTATCCTTCTCTTTCGTGGCCGACTGGGTTGCTCTTCCCTTCCTCTGCCCTGAAGCCAGTGGTTGCCCAGCGTCCTCCACTTCGCTGCTGTCCGAGTCTGTCTCCTCGTCTTCTGAAGAATCGTCACTGTCTTCCTCCTTAGCAGACGAGGTCTTCACCCGCTTCGCTTCAGGCTTTGCCGGCTCATCGCTATCTTCCTCTTTACTTGACTCTCCATCATCTAGACTGCTCTCTTCTTCTGCCTTCCGCTTCACACCATTGACTTTTCTTGGTATTGTGTCCGGTTTCTTGGGCACAATTGGGGCATCTGGCATGTCCTCGTCGGAATCTGTCTCTTCTTCCTCGCTGCTGGAGCTCGGTGTGGGTGCTGCTGGTGGAGGGGGCGGAGCAACAGCCTTCTTCTTCTTTGGTGTTCTCTCCTCGAACTTGACTGCCTTCTTCGATTTTCTCTTTTCAGCCTTCGTGTCTCCTTCACTGTCCGAGTCTAGGACACGCGCCGCGCTCAATCCCGTGGTTTTGGTTGTGGGCTTTGAGGCTTTTTTGCTCTCCTTCAGCGGCTCCTTCTTGCTCGCAGTCTTGGTAGCCTTATCCTTCGCCATATCAGGCTATTGGACTCACCGCCGAAGCCTATTTTAAACAGCCTTAAAGCATTGGCATTCAAAGTCGCAAACTTCAATCTCTTGTGGCTTTCAGATGCTTGAAATTTTTAGCGCGACAGCTCGGCTCGGAAAGCTTCCGCCCACCGCCTGGCATTCTTTTCTCCAACCACAATATGGCCCAGAAGAGAAAAGCCCGTGAGGCATTTGAGAGGTCGAAGAAGGAACACAAGTCCAGTGACAATCTTTTCAGCAGCGATGACTTTTCCTCGACCCAGCTCAGTGCATTCGCAGCTGCTCGAAAGCCCACACAACCAGCCGTTTCGGCAGCAGTGTCGTTGGATGCAGATGACGACGACGACGACGATGAGGATTTGCTAGCAATGGTAGCAGGCACGCCGTACAATGGACAACATAGCGGGACATCCACACCTGGAGTACTTCCATTCGAATTTGACAATGTAACAGTCTCGATACCGCCAAGAATCAATACTCCTTTGTCGACCCTCTCACGGAATAAAGACGACGTCCTGCAGGATGACCAGGAGATGCTGAAGCTGAAGCTCAAATCAGAAGAGAGCGCCACTTTCATTGGAGAGTATGAGCTTGAGGTAGTCCAAGGGCTAGTCACCATGTATGGTGCTATGCTACATCCTGGCCTTGGCACGCACAGGGTCTATGCACCGAGCACCTCAGCTTTACCTGCGATCATCTCTAAGAAGCATGATACTGTCATCAGTATCAGGTCTATCAAACCGGCACTATCAAGTCTCGGCCTTCTGAGCCCAATGTTTCGAAACATCTTTGCCCAAGATGAGGCGAATGGACGTTCATTCATGTTACTGCAGGGTACAGCAGAAGATCCTATGAGACGTTCACTGACCCCACTTGAGATTGATGAAGATGCGAAGAAGGTACTCTCAAGACTAAGCGCTCGGCTGGAAGCTAGTACTACTCCAATGAGGATCATGGCCGTGGGACCGAAATCATCCGGTAAATCTACGTTCAACCGCCTATTGTGTAATATGATCACCAGCAGAACCGGCTCATCTCGCTGCTTCTATCTTGACCTGGACCCCGGACAACCAGAGTTCGGACCTCCTGGTCAGCTGTCTCTGGTCGAAGTCCAAGCACCTATTCTCGGGCCTGCTTTCACCCATTTCGCAGCCGCCCAGTCCAAGCTCTTCCGCGTCATACGATCGCATTCAATCGCTGCGACTTCCTTCAAAGATGATCCTGAGCACTATGTGCAGTGTGCATCTGATCTCATACGACACGTCCAAAAGGATGTCCCTCTGGTAGTCAACAGCTGTGGTTGGGTGTCGGGTCCAGGAGCTGACGCCTTGTTGTCTTTGGCCGAGGCACTTTCCATGTCTGACATTGTAGCTCTAGAACCCATTGATAACGACGTCGTAGACTCCTTGTCACGATCTGTCTCTAACCTGCACCGCATTCCTAAGCGCCAACGTCATCCAGGCTCCAGGTCGCCAGCAGAACTTCGTGCAATGCAAACGATGGCATATTTCCATAGCAAGTGGAAACTCGGCGTCCAAAAGCTCATATTGAAGCCACTGAGCGCCACGCGACACTACTCGGTCTCCTACTATGGCGAAACGAGAGACGTCATGGCAATACTCTCCTACGGCCAAGCACCACACCCTGACTTCCTTCGAGAAACAATTGAGGGATCTATTGTCGCTGTGATCCTGCTCGAAGATAACAGTGCGATCGATCCCGAGGCCGTCTCCTACACCTCTGAGGAGCTTCTACCATACATCGCACCCAATTACACAGGCCACACGCCTGCTGTTGATCCCTCCAAAAGCCGATGTATCGGACTCGCTCTCGTGCAGGCTGTCGATGTGGAAGCAAAGGTCATGCAATTACTCACACCACTCGCGACAGACGAGTTGGAGCAGCTGAAGGGCCAACCAGTAGCTCTCGTACGAGGCAGCTTTGACCCTCCTGATTGGTCGTATCAAGAAGACTTGTATGCTGGAGAAGATGACATGGACGAGGACCGGCCGTGGGTCAGTAGGAGAGAAGATATCGGCATTGAAGGTGCCGTCTGGAGATTGAGACATCCGCCGATGGCAAAAGATGTTCGCTAGCCCTGTTCTTCCGTGGCGCTCCAATCATCTGCAGATTTCCTTCGAACTCTTGAAATCCACACCACACACGGATATCAATCCGGCCAGAACCGTGCTGCCTATCCTCTCGAATCCAGGCTTCGAGCTGGTCGCCTCGACCCAGCTTCGCCCGCGGCAGACCTTCATTTGAGTCTGTCCGGCTCTGGACCGGATTCGGGAAGCGAAGTCTCCAGAAAGATATCTTGATGGCGGGGAAGGGACGATGAGGAGCGAATATTTGGTTGCCTTCCGGCGGGCACGAGTGGTTACATTGGACAGAGTCTGGCTCAAGCGGACATTTACCGGACATTTGCTGTTCGGGACCAGGTTCGAGTTTGGGTTGTTTGGAACGACGTCTGAGGATTCCAGGGTCATTTATGATTTCTCTACCCTGGAGTTCGGGGCTGGTGGGAAGTGGTTGAGGGTTTTGGTTCAGTGAGACGGTTTCGACCGTTGAGCAGAAGGGTGGGTAGTAGTGGGGCATTTCAGGTCGCAGAAGCGGGTTCTGAAGACCTCGCCAGGAGTTTCAATTGTCAATGGCTCCTCGCTGGTCTACAAGGCTGGTGTTAGTAGGGCTGAAGGAGTAGTGAAAATTTGTTTGCCCAAATGACCAGTCTTGTTTGGTTTTTGATGCGATGTCGGTCAATACAGGAGCATCGTCACCTGCGCTGCTGTCAAGACATGAATACGAACCAAACAAGTCTCATCTCGACGATCATTATCACCTCAAAAGCAAGGCAGCTCAGGTTCAGCATCGTCACGGCATATTGTTGTAAGAATTCAATATTTGGAAGTGCATTAGTAGCATCGTTGAATGAAGGCGATCTTACAATTGACAGCTCTCGCCTCCCGTGTCTGCGGATACATCTCGTCCGAAAGAAGCGGAGTGTTCTCTAAGCAGCCGCAAACACGTAGCAGTAACATTGCATCTGATGATTACACTCTGCCAGGCCTACATCTCAATGCCAGACTCCCAAGGCTAAAGATGTTTGACGGTGACCCGCATCACGCTGGTTCCATGCCAACCTATGCTAGTGGTCGCTGACACATTTTTGATTTCAAGTGTCGCTTGTTGGATCTTACCCGGGAAGGTGGGCGTGCACCACAAGATCGCGGGAGTGGAGAATAAGTGGGCGGATCGTTGTGTTCGTGGAAGTCAAGCGTGCAGCGGTTCGTGCCAAGAAGCTTCCAAGCCTGAGGCTGCAGTTCCATCCGCCCACCATCTTCTCTTCACCGAGGGTCTACAGGAAGCAACACCGTCTGCATTCTCGTATCGGATGTGACATACGATCACTTGCCCACCCAATGCTGAGATCTGTCATCTCCGAATATATCGCCTCTCAGAGCCTCTTTACGCCTGAAACGATCGCCAGAGCAGAATCGACATCAGAGGAAACACAACAGGCAGCATGACCCTTGTACAGTGTGCGCTGGATACCGTCTGGTCCAATGTTCCCTGACAAGCACCAAGCCAATTGCTTCGCGAGGGATGTTGACACTGGCGACCACCACAGACAATCCAGATTGGAGCAGACTCTCTTGTTTCCGAGCGGGGTGAAACATGGCGGAATCAAACGTAGTAACACGTCCCCCTTCAGCACGAGCAGGGTACTGCTGGGCAATATGGACGACAAGAAACCGGTAAGCGATTTCCTCTCATGTCCATTGACGTAGTCTTTTCGAAGCAAGATTCCCATCACAAAGGTCCCTAAAAGCTGGAAAAATGCCTCCTGCAAGATACTACAGCGGGGACTGGACCGAAATGGCAAACGCAGATAGTGGTCTCGCGACGCTCTCGGAAGCACCAGAACTACCACCTCGAGAGTACTACAAACCGTCCTCCAGCCCCAACAGAAGCGCTCAAGGGCTCAATGGCCAGCCTGTCGAAACCACGCGGTATGAGCAGCCTCCACAGCGTAGTGGCCACGCCGAGCAGGCCCATGCAGCTACGACAACTACACCTCTCCCATACATGAGAGATCTGCAGAAAGTCATCGGATATCTGATTCCTTTCCCCGACCCGCAACTCTCTGAGCACGCTCCGAAGAAGACAGATGAGATGCCCCAGCGCTTCATGGTCTGGACTCCACCCGGCGGAGGACCATTCCTTGTGAAGGCAGATGGCGACAGCAAAGCCGAACGCTGGAGGAAAGAGGGTATCTCGCACTTTTGTCGAAGGAAATGGTATGAAGAGCTGAGAGAAGCCAAGATGCGCACCCCCAAAAATGGCAAGGCGACGAAGTTGAGGCGGCTGAAGTGGAAGGCAACCAAGGGGACCGACTGGGGCATAGACAAGACCAAGTCGTCCAACTTGGAGTTCCTCAACCGCATCGCGCGAATGCAGGATGCGGCGAACGAAATTGCCGAAGACGTGTATCGCAAGACGGTCAGTCCCGAGGAAATCATGCTGCTCTTCCCTCCCGGTCTGGTCAGCGATGTCGACGGAGCTGGTGGCGAGATCCTCAGAGACGAATTCGTCGCGAGTCTCAAACGCACCAAGAAGAAAGCGACGCGCGACTCAATCATCGCTGCGTTCCTCTTCGCGCCCGCGATTGTCATCGATACCATCGCCGTACCGATTTGGCCCTTCGGAGGTCTGGCCGGTAAGTTTACTTAGTAGTGTATGATGGCATTTAGCTTGTGATACTAACATTTTCCCAGAAATCGATGGCGTATGGTTCTACGCGAGTTTTCGAGGAGCCAAGACGAGCCGCAGTATCACCAAACGCCTGGAAATCGACGACACTGAAATCAACTATACGTCCGTGTCCAAGAAAGACGTCAAGAAGCGCAAGAACGAGCTTCGTCTCGACTTCTCACCTTCCCAGCGTGTCGACATCCTTCAGCGCTACCTGGCCGCCAAATGCCACGAAGTGGACGGCAAGTTGTTCCCCGAATACGTGCCGGCACCCAGCGAGACGCTCATTCTCGAGGCCATCGGGTGGACGCACAGCGACACCTTCGACGATGGCCGGCCGCTGTCGTGGGAGGACAGGCAGTGGGAGTTGAGGCAGATCAAGGATGATTTGGACCGGACTTTCACCAAAGCCGCCAAGGAATGGGCGAAGTGGTGCAAAAGGTGGGAGAAGAAGCCGGAGAAGGCGCTGAAAAAGTGAGGCTTGTTGTGACTTGCTTGCTGCTTTGGCAACGGAGGGCGGTTTCTTGGCCGAAGGAAGTCATGATTTGAGGGTGCACGTCAATATCTGAATTTAGGATGTATGTTTTCTAAGGTAATGCGGTCCGGTACTGGTGGATATCAATGCTCTCTTGCGGGTACGTGGCACTCTGCGAGCTCGTTGCAAGATTGTGTAGCTTTTCCACTATTCTATGTCCCTTGTACGTCGGCTTGGAGTTCAAATACGGAGAGTAACAGTGTAATGATCGAATGCTTTTGCCTGTTCAAGCTACGTTCATTTTTCTCACACAATCTTCCACAGCTTGGTCAAGGTCAAATCGGAACAGCTTGTCGAATTCGTCGTTCATGCTCGCCTTTACGCTGTCTGTGTCAGAGGACTGTTCACCAGCAGGCAGACGCCTCAACTCCATCTGTCTATTCAGTCTCATCACGCCTTCTAGTCTCTCTTGTCGACACATCTGCCAGCTACGCACCGCAACTTTCAGACTCGGAAGATCTTTCTCTCCCTCCAGCTGCCCCAGCACATTGGCTAAGAGATGCACGTCTTCAAAGCACATATTCACACCCTGGCCAGTGCTCGGTGGTGTAGCATGAGCGGCATCTCCGAGAATCAAAACTCTGCCTTGACCTGCACCTCCTTTCTCCCCAGACATCCAGTGATCCATCGGTGGGACGGTGTACGACGGCCACACCCGTAGCTGCTTATCAGGAATGTTCGACACAGCGTTCCGCACCACCTCCGGAAAGTGCTCAGAGTGCTCTCGAAACATGGCTCGGAGGCCTTCCTTGTCGTTGTCAACTGTGCTCCAGCGTTCCGGCTCCTTGGGGAAAGGCCGCATCACCGAGATCATGACTTCGTCTACTGTTTTGCTCTGAGGCGCCATAACGAAGGCATCCAGCTGTGGTACCGTGATCAGACACGGCATGGGATGCTTGTTCGTAGCACTGTGGAGATTGCCATGGGCTGTTGCTAGTAACTGCAGCTGTCTCGTAGGCACCGCGGCCACGAGGGTGATGTATCCATTGAAAACAGGCTTTGTACCCGGTGCGATATACTCTCGAATTGCAGAGTGAATGCCGTCAGCACCGACGAGAATTGAGGCACTGGCAATGCGACCGTCTGTGAATTGCCAGGTCACTCGCTCCTCTGTCTCTTCGACCACGTGGGAGAAGCGGCGATTGACGTACATCGGGATGCCTTTCTCGCGAACTTGGGCAAGAAGTTGCTCCAGCACGACGTAGCGGTCCGCTCGGAGCGCTTTCATCCCGTGCTTCTCGACATTCCCATATGCGATGCTTTTAAGAATAGAGCCAGAGGGTCCATGTTGGACAAAGCCGTTTTCGAAGGTGAAGGAGTGGTCTATCAGAGTCTCGTAGACACCGATGTGTTGGAGCACCTTGAGTCCGTTGGGAGTAAGGATAAGTCCGCCGCCAGTGTTCAGTGGGCCGTCTCTCGCTTCGTAGAGGCTGCATGAGATCGATTGCTTGTGTAGTGCGAGCGCAAGAGCCAAACCTGACAGGCCGGCACCTACGATGGCTACGTGGAAGTCAGACATGCTGGGTCTGGAATACACGATGTCGAGGGCCTTGACCTTTTCACTGATGCGGATGTTGACGGCTTCTTATTCATTCTTGAGAGTTGCCAAAAGATTATATGTTTGGCAGATATGACTCCAATGCCACATTGTCCGGTTTCGTTTTGCACGTGCTCAGCAACACCAGGAAGCATACCACTACAGTTTCGCCTCAACGTTGACACTCAGCCGCACACCGTTTCGCAGCAGGATCAGAGAAGACACAGTCATTGTCTCGATCTGCACCATTGGCGACGGCTCATATACAAGCCTGGACCGCTGGAGCTCTTTTCTCAATGGCCCGGGCCAGTTGGTCGGATGCGAATGTGTTGACTCACAGCGAAGTTCGCGGCTGAGACCACGATGGGCAAGTCCATTACTAAGAAATCTAGATAGGTATATTCGATGAGGATCTCACACTTTTGACCTGCTATACTTTCCAATAGGTGAACAAGCAGCGCTGGAAGGGGTGACCGCATGGTATCGGAGAATATTCTTGAACCTGACCTTATACTAAGTATGAACCATGAATCTAAGAGAAGGTGGAGGAGTTTCAAGGTGGAACATCCTCAACGGGCTTGGCCCGTGCTAGCGCCAAGCAACAACATCACTTCTCATAGTCGCCTTGATACCACCCTGCCTTCTACATCCCATCTTCAGAGTCGATGGCCATCAAGCTACGAGCAGCTGATGACTCAGTCGGATACGTATCGGAAGTCATCCGTTGGATCTTCCGTATCGGCATCCTTCTCCGTCAGTATAAGGGCGACCAATGCATGTGGATGGCCCTATCGACTATACCCTCATATTTTGGCTCCTGATATTGCTAATACGATGTACATACCTGTACCAAGCTCATACAAGACTGGTGGTAAGGTACTTGTCGCACGGCGAGATGCGATGAGGTTCTGCTCTCTTATCTCCTCTTTTGGAATGCCTAAGGCTGCCGCCGATGCCGGGAGGATTGCGAAGGCCCACTGAGCACTGCACAATGTGCAGTACACAACGAGGCTCGCGACAGCTTTCACAGTCATTAAGTGCATGTGTAGGTCCATCCGGAGAATGTTGGTGTTGATCTTGGTTGGTTTTGGACTCACGCGCACGATCATCCGAAGCTCGAACGCCTTCTTTGCAACACACTCGCGGTGAGCTGGGAATTGAGGACCAGGATTCCCGGCTTGGTATTGTACCGCCTCAATGGAAGGTTGGAAGCCTTTCGCGGGCCAGATCAAGCCCACGCGGGTGGCAATCAATGCCAACGACCACATGGCACACTTATCGCCAGAAGAAAGCCGACTGAAGGTCCCAGCGAGTGCTCCGACTCTGTTGGGACCCATCAAATCTGATGGCGGCATCTATGGCGACCAATGGGCCAGGCTGGTCCCTTCGAAGCGCTCCAATCCTGCAGTCTCGACGGCCGAAAGCATACTCAGCCTGTCAGAGGATGAGGAAGACGACAATTTGGGCTCACAAGCTCCGAAACGAAGCAAAGGGAACAACGACCAAGCCGAGTACGAGATACCTTGCATCTGCTTCATGACCGGAGAAGCGGGCTATGATAAATGTACGAAGCGTCACAAGTATTTGAGCCACCTAGCCCGCCATCTTCACAAGCACGACATATATGTCTGCCAAATGTGCTTCACCAAGTTTGATGGCTTTGGCAAAGAGCAGAACCTTAGGCGAAAGCAGGAACACCACTGTGTCAAGTTGTGCAAAGACCGGAAGTGTCAGCGGAAGCGATTGCAAAACACGTACCAAGCGACACAATCCACTATCTGCGACCATCTCGTGACTTGGCAGGAACGTTGGAATGAGCTTTTTCGTGCTGTATACCCTGGTATACCACGTATCCCAGCGCTACCACGGCCAATCACTTCAGCAGCCACGCCGCGCCGACAGGAGCATTCCAGTGCTTTGGCCACTGAGCAGTTATCCTTCGGCCTAGACAATGCATGGCAAAGGGACATCGGCGTACCATCATATACTGGAACGCAACTCTCACATCGAGAGATGCCATTCAGGATTCAACCATGTTTGCCCACAAGCCATGAGACGCAGAGCACTAATATCGATCGAGCAGCATCTTCGATACCCAGCAACCACGCCTCGAGCTTGACCTCACCACTTTCAAGCTACCCCAAAGTGCAGTTAGAAGCCATACACGGGAATTCAAGTGCTCTGACTCAGGGATTGTCAGGCTTTGACGAACAGATACTGGCCAATACGGGTTTCGGAGCACAAACATTCCACGGCGAAGCAGCCCTCAGTGAAGACATTATCATGACAGATCAACAGAGCATGGAGTTTACCCAGAGTCTGCATGAGGTTTCCATTCAAGGTCTCTTGCAGTGGGTTGGTGATCTAGAGAAGCAAGAACAAGACAGGCGATCCCGCATTGAAGCTCTCGAAGCAGCTCTTCGCAGGTCCCTACAGCGAGAAGAAGAGCTTCAGCTTGAGTTGAGAGCTGCATCACGACGGGGATCGCAAGAAGATCGCGCCCATCAACCACCTTGAACAGGGATACAGCAGTGTTCCACACCGACTCGAAAGTGCAAGTTAATGCGCATCGCGGCCAGGGACGAGAGGAAGGCTTGTATCTCACGCGCCGTCAATGGCAATTGGTAAAGCCAGCATGCATATCATGTCAGGACCCACGGCCCTGCCAACAAATCTTCCCGTCTCGTACGAATCCTCAACCTCGTGTGAAGCAATGCTCTGCTGCGCTCGTACGAGACGTTATAGCACCATAACGATCGTTCAGAGCGCCCACGGATTTAACATCGGCGTTATCAATGGGGTTTAGGAGGACCGAAATCGTGAAGAACGGACCCTACGCTTAAGAAGTACTTCAAGATGAGGACCTCATCTTACAAGGATGGTCTGAAGTAGAAGCCCATTAAGGTCATGGCTTTGCATCAGAAACTCAACATCATCATTGTTGGCTCAGGCCTCGCTGGACTCACAGCTGCTCGCGTCCTTCGAGAGCACCACCATGTCACACTCTACGAACGAGGCGACGCCTGCATTGCTACCGGAGGTCAAGGAATCGTCATTGGTTGCAGTGGTGTGAACATACTTAGACCTCTCGGGTATAACGCGGACAAAGCTGGAGCTGTGCCAATCCTTGGGATTAGCATGTACAATAAAGACATGTCTCTGCAGCAGGGTATCGAAATGGAGCTGAAGGCACGTTTCGGAGCCGATTGTCAAGCGATGAAGAGATCAGACTTCCGGGATGAGCTTTGCAGACTGGCCACTGCGCCATCTCATGAGCTCGGCGTCCATGGTGAGCCGGCCAAGATTGTGGTAAGAACCCCAGTGGTGGATATGGACGCCGAGGAAGGTGTTGTGGAGCTTCAAGACGGCTCAAAGGTGACAGCAGACCTTGTCGTCGGTCAGTCATCACGGCGCCTTCATCGCTACGTTGCGCTAACACCAACTCAGTCGCCGACGGCATCCATTCCCGCCTTCGCAGCCTCATTCTTGCCAATCCCTCCATTTCCGCCAAGAAGACTGGTCTAATTTGCTATCGCATTGTCGCCAACAAGTATGACGTCCGGGAATTCTTCCCAGATCTCATGTCCTCCTCTCCCGACAATCGCACCTCAATCATCCACGCCAGCGACGGGACTGCACGAGTCATAACGGTTTATCCAATCCGCAATGGATCCATGTACAACCTCTCCTGCATCCTGCGAACCGAAGTTTCAAGCAAAAATGCCACTGAGTCCTGGCATGCTGAAGGAGATAAGAACAAAATGCTTTCGGCCTTCCAAGATTTCGACCCCAATGTCTTGAGGGCTATGAGCACGGCGGGAGAGGTCAAGATCTGGGAACTTCAAGACCTGGAACCACTACAAACCTGGACGAAGGGCAGAGCGATTCTGATCGGTGATGCGGCGCATGCTATGACGCCAATGCAAGGGCAGGGCGCCAGTATGTCAATCGAAGATGCCGAAGCTTTGAGTCTTCTAAACGCGCCCGGTGTGAGCCGCGAGTCTATACCCGAGACTTTGAGGATGATTGATAATCTGCGTCGACCAAGAGTTGCTGAAGTCTTGGCCGAGACAAGGAAGGCTCATACTACCACTGACATAGCTGAGAGACTGTTCAGCAGTGCGGACATCTATTATGGATACAAGGGTATCGAGGATGCTTTAAGGCAGAAGAGGGCAGAGGACAATGGAGCTGCCCCGGCCGGAAAGAGGTCCTCTGACGCTACAGCATAAAGATGCGCTATAAAGATAACCACCTGCTCAAGACCTCCCCATCTCAAATGCCAATCGTCCAAGCACCAAATCCACTCTCTGCCTCCTCACCACAGCGCATCCCAACTACCCTTTTCACCCACCACCATCAACACCCTCACCTTCCAATCCCCGCCTGGTTCGTCACGATCCGAGTCCATCCTCGAAGCCAAAACCGCAAATTTTTCCCCGCGCATGCCAAATATCACATACAAATTCTGGAGCGTAGAGGGAACGGCGGACGTCCGGCGTGGAATCGGTGGGGGGCTTTGGAGAAGAGGGGATCGGTGCGAGTGTTAGCGTGGGGGGCGAAGATGGAGAGCTGGATGGTGCTGAGGGCAGGAGAGTTGGGAAGTGGGGAGGGAACGGAGATTCGCTGCAAGGGACGCGTCGAGCGGCTGAGGAGTTCAAGTCATTCTCATAATGGGTATCGATCTAGTATACACGCTTTCTCGCAATGCAAATGGTGGCCGGGGATGTGTCGAAGTCGAGTCGTACTGCTAATACTGACGGCAAAGCCGATGGTTAGAGGGATTTCGGCGCACTCCCAACAGGGGTTTTTTCTCCTCTACTGAACCAATCTGGAGTCCCAGTCGTCCGCAAAGAAGTTGCTGCCAAGCTTGATGCTCCTCATCGCAGTCCGCTTCTCCTTGTTTTCTACCTGTGCTTTCTTTCTCGCCACCTCCGCCTTCTGAGCCGCGCTGATGATATCGAGCTCCTGGTCACCGATCTCACCAACAACAGAAGCGGCAAGCTGCTTATCAAGAACCTGGAGAGCCCTACGCTTCAGGTCTTCAACTGCGACTGCCATCTTGTGGGACTCTTCGCTCCGGGCCTTCTTGGCGGCACGCTCCTCTGTCTCCCTCTGAGCCTCACGTTCCTTCTTGCGCTGAGCAATGAGCTCTGCGCGACGTGCTTTCTCAGCCAGGTATCGCACACTGTGGCCACGTGGGACGTCTTCAGGTGGGTCGACTATGACAGGGGGGACGGTAAAAAAGAGCACGCGACCGGACTCGTCGCGTTGGTACTGCTCGCGCACCTCAGGCGGAATGGACAAGTTGGCAGCATCTGGTAAGGTGTAGACTTCGACCGGTGGCGGCTCGCGATAGTTTGCCGTTGGTGGTCGAGGTGGGTATGCGGCCGCGCTCGGTGGTGGCGGGATACCTTGCGGTGTCTGGTGGTACGAGGGTTGGACTGCTGGAATTTGACGAGGAGGCATCGTGGCAGGCGCCTGCTGAGGTGTAGCTGGCGGATAGCTCACTGGAGTTGCTGATGGCGGTCGCTGAGGTGCAGGTGATGGCGCCGCGGGTGCTGGCCATTGCTGTGGTCGCGCCGGGGTATAGCTCTGCATCGGCATAGTACCTCCCGCCTGGGGCCGCGATGCCTGCGACTGTTGCGTTGTTGCAGGTGTGTACGAATGTTGTGGAGTTGGAGGGATTTGACGTGGCGGTGGAGTCGGCATTTTAGGTGGTGGTGGAGGTGTTGGTTCCGGAGGTGGCGAATCTTTTTCATTTCGAGGTCGCTTGTGAACAGCTCCAACCTTCGGCGGCGCACCTTCCGCACCCCACTGAGGTTTAGGAAGCTCATCGGTCTCTTTTTGCTCGTCCTTGAGCATGTAAGCAATCGGCGAGGGGTGTTTCTTCATTTTGCGCGGGTGGTCAAAAAGATCCATCTCGTAGTCCTTGTCCCGAACTTCATCGGGCAAACAGCTTGCCCATGTCTTGATCGTGTTGAACTGATGCAGCGTCTCGTTATACCGGGACTGGCACACGTAGATCTCGGTGCCCTCCGCGATATTGCGTGGTCGACCTTTGAAGTATCGTGTATAGAACATGATGAAGCATTTGCCTTCTACCTCTTCCATCGTGTGATCTCTGTATCGACCAGTCTTCACCAATTCATTGGGGAAGAAGTGCTTGTCGAAGCGGTGGACCGTCTGCTCTGGCCGATAGTACCAGCAGACGTTCACCATACTTTGCCCACCTGGCGCCTTGTACGTTCTGTATATCTGGGCTGGGATGGGCTTCGTGAGGTCGTTCGGATTCTGAATATGCACCCAATCTCCCACTTTGTACAGCTCGCCATTGTGCAAGATTCCGTTCGGTAGTGGCACCTTGCCCTCGTCGTCTGCGAATGCATCATCTGGCTTGGCTTTCTCCTGGTCGTAAAGCTTGCCTGCCTCGACCTGCAAAGCCACAGCATCTTTGTAAATGGGGGAGTCGTCTTGGTTGTATTGTTTCGCATTGTTGAACATGAGGTTGATGTCTGCCATGAAATCCTCCAAAGTCTTGTACTTCTTCCTTTTCACCTTGCGTTTCAGCTGATCATATGCCATCGGGTTCTTGATTTCTGCGTAGTACTCTGGCATGGCCGCCTTGTCCGGCAATCGGTCAAAATGCTTGATCATGAGTTGATTGGCCTTGTTTTTGGGCTTCCGTATGCCTTTAAGGATCGTCTGCATTCGTGCTTCCATAGGTGTCAGTAGTTTGGGTGGTCTGCCTCTCGCGCGCTTGTCATCTGCGCCGTCCGCGGCTTCCCGTTTGGAAGTAGCTGATGATCTCGCTCCTCGCTTCTTCTTTTTCCTCCCGTCTTCATCCTCGTCGCCATCCTCCTCGTCATCCTCCTCCGCATCATCATCCGACGACTCTTCGTCCTGTCCCTCGCCATCGGCAGCTTCCGCTAATGGCACATTTTCGTATGCCGGAATCTCCCCCAAGTCTGGCAAGGTCGCGATTTCCTGCGTAATGAGACCCTCAGAAACGAGCATTTGCAGCTGCTTTTCAATCTGCTCTTTGATGACGAGCGCATCCTGAAAAGCTCCACTGTCCGGTACATTGAAGACTTGCGCATTGTGTGGTATCAGGGCAAAGTCGCGTACGAATTCGGAGAAGTTCTGGTACTCCTTGCGCATGATCTTTTGCTTAATCCTCGACAGGGCCATGGGCTCTTTAATGGTGTCATAGTATTCGGGAATGACGCGCTTATTGACCAGGCGGTGGAACAGCTTGCTTGGGTCGAAGCCGTCTTCCGTGCGGTAGTCGTAGATGGCGTTCAGCACCTTGGACATGGCCGCCCATTCGGCGTCGGGGATTTGGGAGCCATCGTTTGCCGGCTCTGTGGACGGGACGGGCGTCGAGCTGGGGCTCTTGTCGCGGCCCCTTGGCGCAGATGTCGGGCGTGGAGTGGACGTCGACATGGTGCTGCCTTTCACGCAGCGTGGACTTCTGCTTGCTGGCCTGCTCTTTTTGGGGACAGCAGAGGTGTCGACGCGACTCGGCAGACCTTCCCCCGAAGCTCTTCTGATCGGCACTGGCCGTTGTCACCTGATCCGTGCACGGCGATGGGCGTCACTTGGCTTGTGATCCATGGCGCTCGTGAATGTTGAATGTAGAACATTGACAATACTGCACACTCCCGGAGACTGCCCTAGCGTGTGGATTCCCATCTGACTGTATCGGCCGGCATACAACACCTTTCCGAAGGCTGACACCCACACCTGAGCACCTGCCACTCTCGCCACAACAGATCTCAACAACCCAACGACAGCATTGCTTGGATCTTGACCATATCTTAGAACATTGGGGTCAATCCGGTTCCAGTGGACCTGCACGACTTCCAATATCAGTCTCGACCGGCAACGTACACCTATGACTGGAAATATACGCCTTCGGGCAAGAGGACCCCAGGGTGTGGCGACAATCTCGATAGACAGCAATGCGACGTATGGCGAATTGAAACGAGAAATCTCAGAAAAAACCGGTGTCGCCGATTTCGACATCAAATATGGCTTTCCACCTCGGCCTTTCAACACCGAGTCAATAAGTGCTGACACCAGACTGTCGGATCTCCCCGTCAAGCTCAATGGAGAACAACTCATCATCAATCCTTTGAACATTCAGAGCAAGCTCTCACAACCCCTGGCTGCAACGACTCGAGCTCCAGAAACTGTAAAAGCACTCCCACCGCGAGATCAAACATCGCCGCCAAAGCACAATGCCGGCGATTTCCCGAATCAGCCACTCAGCCTGTCCCGAAAGCCCAAAGGCGATGTCGAAAGCGATCCTCCCGAAGTCCCCGTTCCTCAAATGGAAGGCGTCATGGTCTTACGCGTGATGCCGGACGACAACAGCTGCATGTTCCGCGCGCTGTCCTCCGCCGTGCTCCCTCACGAGGATACCATGAACGAGTTGCGTTCCATCGTCGCCTCACGGATCCAAAGCGAAAAGGACTTCTTCACGAAAGACATGCTGGAGAAGGAGCCCGACGCTTACTGCCGCTGGATACAGCGCGAAGATGCATGGGGAGGCGGCATCGAGCTTTCGATTCTGAGCCAGCACTTCGGCATCGAGATCTGCAGTATCAACGTGCAAGACTGTCGTGTCGACCGATTCAACGAAGGGCAAGCCACACGTTGCATCTTGGTCTACTCGGGCATCCACTACGATGTCTGTGCCGTGACACCCTTCAGTGGTGCCGAGCCGGAGTTCGACCGGAAAGTCTTCGATGTGCTCCGCATGGATGGCGAGGAGATTGACGGAGGCGCGTTGGAGGCGGCCGTGGCTTTGTGCAAGATCCTGCAAAGCCGACACTATTACACCGATACCGAAGGGTTTTCGTTGAAGTGTAACCAGTGTAGCCAGAGGGGCAATGGGGAGAAATGGGCTTTAGAACATGCACGGGGCACTGGACATGGCGATTTTGGTGAGGCCGACTAGAAGACTAACGATGGCTTTGCGAGGGGGAGGTGAAATTGAAGCGGATGTTCAGGAGCATTTGCTTGAACGGCATGGATAGCATTGCTATGAGAGCGGATTGAAAGTCCGGTATTGTCCATCATTTCAGTATTTCTCCAATACGTTTCTTTGTTAATCCGGTATGAGATGGTCATCCTTCTCCTTGTATGGGAGGGTTACTACCTCTATCTGTCTGTCCTCACTGCACTCACTAGTCGTAAAGCACAACCAACCATCATCCTTCTCGCTGTCTGCAGCATTCGATGTTTCTTAGGTGTCTGTTTGCACCATGAGCTCGATCATGATCGTACAAGTCGATTTCATGCAGATTGCAAAGAAGAGAGCGGAAACGGAATGAGCGAGTTTTTGAAAATCGCGCGTGGGTCAACAGCTGGAAAATTTCGGTGTCACTGCTGTGCAGCCTCGAGCATGAAAATGTCCTCGACCCATTGAGCAGAACGCCATTTTTGTCGCCGGTTTACAGACTCGGCCTCCAAACCAGGAATGACAGTCAAGAAGCTAACAAGTTTGAAATTGTACATGAACCCTAGCTTGTAAATTGCGTCGATCACATGCCATCTTGGCATTTTCTCCTCAACCTAGGAGGAGTGAACGAGACGAGGCGCACGGATGGAGGGCCACCGATGCACCATCACCCACCAATCTCGTCACACGTGTTGAATCATCCCATCGTGCCATGATCACAATCACTCTATCGCCTTGAGCGCCGCGTCAAAAACCTCCCTCAACCTCCCCTCCTCCTCGAGTCCCACGCTGAACCTCACCAAACTCTCCTCGCACCCGTACTGTGCTGCCCACTCGAGCTCGCCATAGTGCGCGAGCAACACGAATGGGGAACTCAATGTGAAGTTCGTACCCAATGACGGACCCTTCGCTGTGTTTAAATGGTCGTAGAAGAGCGCCGCGTCTTTCACACTGTGGAATGTGGCGCTCAATAGTCCACCGTATCCGCCTTCGGGGAGACGACAGGCGTCGTAGAAGGAGCGGGTGGGAGAGAATTTGGGGTAATTGACCTGTTTCACCTTCGAGGATGCGCGGAGGATGGACGCGATGGTTTCGGCGTTGGCGTTGATGCGTTTGATGCGGTCGACGAAGTCGCGGCTGTTGCGTTCGAGGTAGATGCTGTCTTCTTCGAATTGGTTGTCCTCGTATTCCGTTCCCAGCACCGCTCGGACAGCGTTATAGTACTTGGATCGGGGGTTGAGGATGAGGGCTCCGCCCATGACATTGCTGTCGCCGGAGAAGACTTTCGTGAGGGAGGAGACGACGATGTCGGCGTACGGGAGGACGTGCACGTTCAGGAAGTTTCCGATCGTTTCGTCGATGACGATGGCGAAATCATATTGGTCGGCCAGCGAGCGCAGGCGTTGGAGGTCGGGGGTTTTCAGCAGTGGGTTACCGGGGAACTCGCAATACAAGGATAGAAAGCGTTCGCCAGCTTGCAGGCGGGACTCGAGATCGTCGAGATCGGATGCGTCACCTTGGCCGTAGAAGAGGGCGCCGGGACCGAACTTTTGAAGGACTTTCAGAGTGTCGACGTACGGGAAGCCGTACATGATGCTCTTTTGAGGACCCCGGGCGAGCATGAGGGTTCGGTGGGAGTGGAAGATGGAGTTCATGCCACAGGAATAGAGGTAGACGTCGTCGGGGGAGAATTCGGGGAGGTCGCGATTTCGGGATGTGTCGAGGTTGATGGAGGCTTCCAAGGCTTCTGGAAGATCGATATTGGATGTGAGGGATCCGGCGATACGCTTTCGGATGGCCAGCTTGGCTTGCGCGGCGAACTCGGTATCCAGATTTCGTCCAAACCGGGCTTCGACGAATTCAGCAGAGTCTTGTACACTCTCTCCATGGAATTGCTTGCTGTCGCCGTTTGGTGTTTTGGGTGGAGTCTTGTTGTTATGACCATTGGTCTGACCGAGATCGACTGAGGTATTCTTCTGATAGCGACGAGGGCCTTTTGTTATGCGTGGAGTATGTGTAATCGCACTCTGTTCTACCATCGAGCCATCATCGAAAGCACGTTGACAGAACTCAGCTCGGCGACTCTGGACGCCTTCACCGGTATGCTGCCAGAATGCCTTGGCAGCTGGCCAGAGCTCCCTAGGGTAGATGACGGCTGAGATCCGAGGCAGTACCTTCTTGGACGGTGGCGATGGAATGCTGGCCGGGATGAAATCCAATGCTCTGACCGTTGAGCAGTCCGCATCCGGACTTTGTCGCTTGATGAAGTCCTTGCATCTGATTGCACATCTCGTCGAAGGCAGCAGCATGGCCTTTTCGGTGGCAGGGTCTCCATGGGCAGCAACAATGCTTTGGGCAAGCTTTTCAATAGACTTGTGAATGAAGAATCTTGGAGACAGTCAGCATATCCATGGCAGAGACTGATCGTAGCACTACATGCCTCGGGTAGCCGCATTGCATCTTCTCGGTGACCCATTTCTCGCCTTCTTCGTAGCCAACGTTCGACCGCCATGTCGGAAGTGATACGCTGACCGCCTACTCGCGAGTCAATGACAGTCACAACTACAGTGAGAGTTGAGACTTACATGAGGAGTGTCTGGTGGTATGGTCTCTCCCAAGTTTTCGTTGAAAGGCAACGCCACTGCTGCCCCGATGACAGTCATATCGGCAAACCTTTTCTCAGCGGAACATATGCCAATGCCTGCAATTAATAAGAGAGCGTGTTTTTCCGAAGCCAGGGGAATGATTTCCGGGCACCGATTTGGAGATGATGGCTTGCAGGAGTCACACAGACAGAAAAGGCTTCGCTTCTTATCGACGGCTCCGAGAACGCTTTGTTTCGCAAGCGAGCGAAGATTGTAGTCTGGGGATTGGCAAGGTTGCTCCCGCGCCGATCCCTGCAGCCTCGCGTGGCTGCAGCTTCATCCGAAAAAAAGTTCGAATTCGGACAATACCAACTTTACACTCCTACAGCAAATGGCTGTGCACGCCAAC
The DNA here is from genome assembly GCA_026120125.1 of Pseudocercospora vitis. Classification (NCBI taxonomy): domain Eukaryota; kingdom Fungi; phylum Ascomycota; class Dothideomycetes; order Mycosphaerellales; family Mycosphaerellaceae; genus Pseudocercospora; species Pseudocercospora vitis. The sequence goes on along the minus strand of JALRML010000031.1, from coordinate 66,171 downwards.
AAGAGACGGAAGACAGATCACGTCTCGTCCGGCGATGAAGATGGCGAAGCTTCGTTTGCTTCTTTTAGCGACGATGCGACAGAGGGCGCAGGAGACGAGCCAGTGAATGGCGCAGAATCAGATGGAGGTTCGGGAAGAGACAGTGAGGGAGATGGAGCAGGGAATGATACCGAGGAGTTTGAAGGTGAGGACGGAACGAGCGAAGACGAACAGGAAACGACGTCTGCACCAGCAAAATCAGCACCAGCCTCGAACAACCCTCAGAGGAAACCTGGCCGAGCGTCGCAAGTGGTGGCCAGCACGCTTGCGAACGGTAGCTACAAGAGCAATGTCTTCAAATTACAGGTGGACGAGCTATTGACGCAAATTCGGCCGAGACATGGTCAAAGAGAAGGAAATGCAGAAACAGCGCTTCACAAGCTCAAGAAGACGATCGAACAAATCCCTGAGCGTGGTCCTTTCCTGGTGGAAGACGCAGAACGAGACCTCATCAAGGAGAAGGTGGCTATACCGTTCCCAGAGCCACGTCCACCGAAAGACGCAAAATACAAGTTCGCATACAGGAAACCTTCTATGGTCAATGTGGTGGGAAGCTTTGCGCAGAAGACTTTGCTCAGATCGCGCGACCACTTGGAAGTGGATATGATCACCGTTATGCCGGATTCGCTTTTCCACGATAAAGACTATTTGAACTACCGCTACTTCCACAAACGGGCATACTACCTGGCTTGCATTGCAGCAGGTCTGAAGAAGGCGCACAAAGGTGAATTCCACGTCCAGTTCAAACTAATGCACAATGACCCTTTGAAGCCAATTCTGGTGATCGGACCAGCGGACAGATCGGACGACATGGCGCCTGTCAACAATTGGGGCGTGAATATCATACCTTGTGTTGCACAGTCTCGGTTTGCAGTCGAAAAGCTACAACCTAGCAGGAACTGCGTTCGAGGACTGAACGACGAAGGAAAGCAGCTGCCAACGCCATTCTACAACTCTTCCCTACGTTCCGACATGCTCATGATGGAATATCTGAAGCTTCTTCATGGCGCCTCAAAACGTTGTGAAGCTTTCAAAGATGCCTGTCTGCTGGGCAGTACATGGCTTCGTCAGCGGAGTCTTGCATCCACGAGCGATGCAGGTGGATTTGGCAATTTCGAGTGGAATGTTTTCATGGCATTGTGTTTGCAGGGTGGTGGGCCTGGTGGCAAATCACTGCTCAGCGAAGGCTATAGCTCCTATCAACTTTTCAAGGCGACACTCCAGCTTCTGGCCATGAAAGACGTCACCAAAAACCTCTTGAGCGTTGGATCGACAGGCAATCCACCGCCGAGGAAAGCTGGCCCAGTGGTGTGGGATGCAGAACGGGGGCATAACCTGCTCTACCGCGTCCCGGAATGGTCTTATAGACTTCTCAGGTCCGAAGCCAGGTCTACCCTCACCACTCTCGGGGACCAGATGTACGATGGGTTTGATGCAACATTCATATTACGTCTCAGTGAGCCTCTGTACCGCTTCGACTACGTGGTGCATATACCTGCGCGCTTACTGCTGCGGGGAGAGCAGCAATCTGACCACGAATATCAGCAGCATTTGCAAAAGCTGTACGATGTGCTTAAGAAAGGTCTTGGAGATCGAGTAATCACCATTAGTATGAGTTGTAACGCTATTGGTACGTGGGAGCTGGGCTCTTCGAGTCCAAAGATTGGGACCAAAGAAACGGTATCGATCGGGCTTGTAGTAAACCCAGACAACGTAAAACGTACTGTTGACCATGGTCCTTCCGCAGAGCAAAAGGACGAGGCCACAGCATTCCGCAAATTCTGGGGCGAGAAGGCTGAATTACGTCGATTCAAGGACGGAAGCATTCTTGAGAGTCTGGTTTGGGCTTCGTCACAAGAGAGCGGTCTCTCTGTGCTCGAACAAGTCGTCCGCTTTCTCCTTGGCCACCACTTCGGTGCTGTGACCCTTGAAGATATTCAATTCTTCGGAGACGAGTTCAGCAGGCTCGTCAAAGGCGGCAGTGACATCAAGCCTTTTGAGCCTTTGATGGCGCGCTACAAGCAATTCGAAAACGACATTCGAGACTTACATGATCTCCCGCTATCCATTCGACAAATCATGCCAGCGAGTGCACAACTCTGTTACACGTCTGTTCGACCCCCTCCCAATGGCAAAGACAAACCAATCCCAGCAGATGTCACAATACAGTTTGAAGGCTCCGGTCGCTGGCCTGACGATCTGGTAGCCATTCAAAGAACCAAGATTGCGTTCCTGCTGAAGATCAACGAAATGCTTTGTTCAGCCATAGACACCATCACAACACGCATTGGACTGGAAAATGATGGACAGGATGCACTGAATCAGGGTTTCCTCGAGGTCACATACGACCAGGACGCCACCTTTCGTTTGAGAATTTACCACGACCGCGAACAGACGTTATTGGAGCGACAACTCAAGAACAAGTCTACGGATCCGAAAACACGGGAGATTGCCGCAATTGGTCTTGCCAGGTATAAGCGCGAGTACGTCAGAGCTCCTGCGCAAGCTCAAGCCATTACTCGATTATGCACTCGGTTTCCAGCGCTCAGTGGCGCCATTCGATTGACGAAAAGGTGGTTTGCATCCCATTTGCTCTCCAACCACATCGTGGAGGAAGTTGTCGAGCTCCTCGTCATCCAGACTTTCACGCATCCTTCACCTTGGCAAACACCTTTCAGCGTGCAGACTGGATTCTTGAGAACACTATTTTGGATATCAAGATGGGACTGGCGGGCAGATCCTCTTGTCGTAGACCTGAGCGCCAGCGGAGACCTGAAACAGACTGATATGCAAACCGTCCGAACAAACTTCGAAGCCTGGAGAAAACTCGACCCAGCTATGAATCGCGTTGCACTGTTCGCAGCGAGTAATCTCGACCACGATGGCACAACTTGGACAGATGGAGTGCCCGCCAAAGTGGTGGCCAGTCGCATGACAGCACTCGCCAAAGCAGCGTGTGCAGAAGTCGCAGGAAAGCAATTGATGCTCCGACCAGCCAATTTGTTCTCGTCACCATTGAGCGATTTCGATTTTATCCTGCACCTCGAACCAACTTTCGTGAGTGGCAAATCTCGACGATCGTCACACTCCGCTACAACATTCAAGAACCTCGAACTCGACAGCATTGCAGACACTGATCTCATCGATTTTGACCCGGTGCGATCCTTCTTGTCAGAGCTGGAACTACTATACGGCTCCGCAATCTTGTTCTTCTACGGCGGAGGCGAAAGAGGTGTCATCGCCGGGCTATGGAGTCCTCTGACTGCGAGGAGGAGCTGGAAAGTCAATCTTGCCTACTCTACGATGCCGGTGAAAAGTCAGAAGGAAGATGAAGATGTACAGGCTGGATTCAATCAAAGTGCTGTGCTTGCAGAAATTGCGCGACTAGGTGGAGATTTGATCGAGCAGGTTGAAGTCGTGAGGCATTGAAGTTATGGAACTGCAGTGCGAATCGGGGAACCTCAGTTCGAACTTCTTCTCGCTTCGATTCCAAAAGACTACCTCGCCGAGAACGAAGTTGGGCTCGATTTCAGAATGAGCAAAGAAGTGAGAAGTAAGGCATTCAATGCAACGTGGGAAGATGCCACGGTGTTCGGGATAGAACCAGTCAATACGGCTGTAATCGCGGTAATTCTGATTGTCTAGCAGGAAGGCAAATGCAGAGCAGTCGACACGAATCAGTCCGGGCCCACGCGTGTGTTCCTTACCATTGAGCAATTTTTTACAGCTCGATGACAAGCTTTAACCACGCCATCTTAGCTTTATTACGAGACAACAACCTTGTGAATGGCAGTACTTTGGCGCGCAGGAGATGGACTCGCTGCTGACCGAAGTGGTGTCGTGAGGAGAGAGGTGTGGTGAAGTGGAAGCCCCAAACTCTGAACCTTATCCACCAAATCAAACGACTCAGGAAAGTAACATCTAGTCAGTCTACGACGACCATGACGCTGCACGTCTCAGGTTGTGGAGACGTACCCGAATGTTTCGTCAACAGTATCAGAAGCTCTAGCAGAAGTATTATGATAAAAGAACTCGTTCCTGCTCTTGTCATTCTCCTACCACACCTCGCATCAAACATCAACTATATCCCAACGACTCTCGTTTATAATACAGCTTCAGTCGACATGAAGACCACATCTACCATCCTCGCCCTCGTCGGCGCCGCTGCTGCTCAGCAATACGTCTCCCAGATTGGTATCACCCTCATCTCCTCCCACCACAGCGAAGAACGAGCTAACATATAGCCAGGTGATGGCCAGATTCAAGCAGCCACATCCGCGGTCACTGGCGGCTCCGACAGTAGCTCAGCCTCCGCATCAAGCATGGCGACCAGCTACGCATGCAATCCCGCGCACCAATATCCTGCCGGACAAGTCTGTAAGTCCATCGCATCAGCCTTCCACCCAACCCAGTCCCTCCTTTGCTAACTCTCCCATCTAGGCACCGAAATCGGCGGCTCCCTCACCCTCCTCACCATGACCGCATCCAGTGCTCCCGGCAGCGTCGAAACCAGCCCAGGCTCCATGTCCGCGTCCGGCTATGGCGCCGTCGCGACCGCCACCGGCGCTGTCGTTAGTCAAATCAGTAAGCTTATCTCTTCCATCCATCCACCCATCCAGGCAATTTTTCTCCTCTTTTCTCCTAACCTGTGTGTCTCTTCTCAGGTGACGGCCAACCTCAGGCTCCGGTCCAGACTGGCTACGCTTCGAGCAGCGCCATGGCCAGCGCCAGCGCGACCTACGGCAGCGGTATGGCCTCGGGAAGTGCTACCGGCTCGGGCGCCAACGCGACGCAATCTATCACTCCTTATACCGGCTCTGCGAGCCAGGTTGTGGCGGGAGGTGTGGCGGTTTTCGCGGGTGTGATGGCCGTGTTCGCTTTGTAGATTGGGTGGGAGGTAGGGATTCATGGGAGGGGGAAATAGAGAAGTGTATTTAGATGGAAGAATCGAAAGGAAGAGTGAAGAGGAGAAGTGGATAAACTTTCAAGGACGATCATCATGAACAGCCTGAACGTACAGCACGAAGCGAGCAGTCTCTCGGTTCGTAGGGAGTGAAGATACGGAATGTCCTCAACCTTCCACCTGCTGTATTGCGGTGAGATATTTAGCATGCTAGTAATGGAAGAAACCCTCCTGAAATGAAGGGATGGTATGCAGCTTAGTTCATGTCTCTGCCGCGAGAAAAGGCCCGAAGCTGAGACAAGAGATGCCCAAGCTTTGCCTAAGGAAATGCAACACACCAGCAGTTCCCTCCCATCACAACCCATCCTTCACCTCATAATGCGTATACCGATCATTCTCATCCGTCCTCACCCAATGTCCCTCCTCGCCTCCCATCCTCCGCTTTTCCAATTCATCTACAACCAACCTCGCCACATTCCGGCCCATCAACGCATTCGTCTCCATCGTGCTGATAAAACTATCCATACCGCCCGTATACCACAACGCATGCCCGTCCAGCTTGCTGTCCTCAAACGTGACACGCGGGTACTCATAGGGGTAAGAGTTCCAGACTTTCCTCAACATCCAAGAGACATTGACGTCGTCGAGGGCATTCACGTCGAGGAGGCGTGCGAGCCATGGGTCGCTGATTTTCGCTGCGGAGAAGATCTTGTATAGATACTCGTGTGCGCCGGTGGAGGGGTTGAGGAGTGGTCGGAGCAGGGAGACCGAGAAGAATTCGGGACTTCCGAGGGAGGCGTTGCCGGGGTTGGGAGCTTCGGTTGAGGGGAGGGTGGTGAGGATGACTTGCGGCACGGGTTGGTCCTTGGTTAGACCGAAATATGTGGGTGAGAGGAGGTGAGGGGAGGTGAAGAGCGTCACGTGTAAGGAGACGTATGGGATTGTGTCGGGGGTGTGGGTGGAGGGCGGAAGAGTGATGTTGGCGTATTGGTAGGGTCCGGTAAGGATCACGATGTCGAAGTCCTGCTCTCCCAGCCCACTGTCGGCGTCTTCGTCACGGGCTTTCGTGTCGTCAAAGGACAACGTATACCCTTCTCCCTTCTTGCCCTTCCTAATCCCGCTCACAGCCGTATTCAACTGCACGCTCGCCCCACTCGCGTTGGCCATTCCCTCAAAAATCTTCCAATTCCCGCCCTCCACACTCATCGCCCCCTCCGTGGCCATACACACCATCGCCTCCAACCCATGAATATGAGCCAGATTCTGCGCATAATTCACCCTCGTGCTCGCCTGCACGATCTCCCGTCCAAACTCCCCCGTGATCCCATTCTCGACCATATACTGTTCGCCCGTCGCAGCCGTGACAGCAAGCAGACCCACGTCCTGCGCAGCCTGCGTCAGGCTCGCAAAGGGAAACACTCCACCCTCCCCGCGATCGGGAGTCTCATACATCCGCAGGAACTTCCCAATCACGCTCTTCATCAAGCTCTTCGTCCTCACGGGCGCCAAGCCATACCGCCATAACAGCTTCGCCGTGTCCCACCACCCTCCCTCGTTCACTTCCAGCACGAATTTCTCGCCGTCCCAGATCCCCAGCTCACTTCCCGGGACGCCTTTGGGATTGTCTTCGCCTGCTGTGGTATTGAGGCCGAAGCTCTTGGCGGCGTTCACGAGGATCTGGTTGACTTGGACGAAGATGCTGGCGCCCAGCTCGACAGGTAAGGTGGGGTCGTTGTGGGCGTGTACGGTGGTGGAGCGGCCGCCGATGTAGGGATTTCGGTCAAAGAGGGTGAGGTTCAGAGGGATGTCGGAGGTTGTGCTGTATTGGTGGAGGTGGTATGCGGTGGATGTGCCTGCTGCGCCGGCGCCTAGGAGATGGTATATTAGACGTGTGAGGTGGACGTTGGGTTGAGGGACTTGCCTATGATAGCAATGTTGACAGGTTTAGGGGCTTGTGCTGGTACATTATCATTTACGGCCCCATTGTGGTCGGTGTTTTGGATGACAATCTGCTCTGCTGAGATGAGGCCGGGCAATAGCAGTAGATATGTTGCCGTGAGGTGGAGATTCGGGAGTTTCATGGTTGACGGAATTGCCTATATCAAGGCAATCGTTGAGGTGTGCTACATGTTCATCTACACATCGTCTCTAAGCAACGTGATACCGCGTTCCAACCCAGCTGACGTCCCGCCAGGCGTGAGCTGAACTCCACCAGAAAGCTCGTGCTGACTACTCAACACGCTATCACATGCATCGTGACGATTGACGACCGTAGATCTGCAAGGGCCTAGCAGGGCTACAGGGCTGTCCCTGTCCGACCGATACGGCTTGGCACAAGGCACGACTCGAGCTATGTATCAACCATGGCTATTGTACCAGGAATACTGTCTAGGAAGACTTGTTTCACAACCACGTCCGTACGGGTAGGGTATCTAGCAGATGGTGTGACTAATCAAGCCTCGGCACCTGACAGCAACGACGTCCGATCGTCAAATCGGCCACAATTTCACAATGAGGCGTGTTGCGAATCACTGTACTATACCACTGGCCTAGGTGCCCCTAGGGAATGACAACGAGGAGAAAGACTAGATGAATGCGCGCGGGTTATGCCGCCAGCACATACTCCAAGTGGAACCCCGTTGTTCCAGGGATCCGCAAACACTTCCAAAGCCTCATGATCTGGTGTGCGTTACGTATCATACTCAAGCTAATTCATAGACGACTCTAAGCACTCTACGTTCATATTGCTGCTCACTACATATCTTAGGCATGATTCCGCGACCTATCACTCTCCGCCACTCTTTGAAACGAAGTCCGCAACTGCTGCGAAATCTGCCTATTGCACCTCGCGAAAAACGGTATCAAAGTCAGTGGCTCGCCTGCTGGAGTCCACACTCTGGCGCGAGATCCGGGCTGACCAGCGACGATTTTCGCCGAACCTATATCGTTTCTACCCTCGCTTGCCAGAACATGAGCGTCTTGGGTGACCAGGCCGAGCATTTCATGGCCGCCGATCGTCACGGGAACATGCTGGAAGGTGGCACTTTCGGGCAGACCGATGTTCTCCAGGCCGCGGGATCGCTTGATCAGAGCCTTGTTGTCCCAGCTCTCCGCGGTGTAAACGAGTGGACCACGGATAACGGTAAGGATGTCTTTTCGAGTGGCTGGGTGAGGGCTTTCGAGGATGACGGGCATGTCGAAATCGATCACTAGCTTCGATTCGGCAGGAAGAGACAATGCGTGGAAGCCACTTGGAGCTTCGCCATGTAGTTCTACGCCATTCACGCTGAAGTTCTTAGCGAAGCCGGGAACGGGCAGGTTGATTTGCCATTGCCACCCCACTGGCGCGGAGAAGGTGAGGATCGTTTTCCCCGCCCAGGGCATCTCGCTCTTCATAGTGACCACTGCCTCCTGCTCGGATTCCGGTAGGTGAATGCGTCTGGTCGCAGAGAGATACAGATATAAGTCGAGATTGATTGTCTTGTCAGTGACTTTCGTGGACCAAGTATAGCCGCCAAGCAATCCGAGAGTTCGACAGAGATTCGGAGGACAACAGCAACAGTCGAACCATTTGGAACGCTTTGCATCTTCACTTTTACTTGTCACCAAGGGATTCGAATAGAAGAATCGAGTGCCGTCAAGGCTGCCCCCTCCCAATACTGTATTGAGGAGACTTCGTTCCATGACATCACGAACTCGACCATCGAGATTGTGGCTCAGCAGGCGTTCGCTCAACATGCACAATCCAATACTGGCGCAGGTCTCCGCGTAGCAGCCACCCTCCTCTTCACTGTCGGGAAGAAAGTGAGGTATCTCGGAGAAACCCTCAATGGACGGATCGCTACCGATTCCTCCAGTGGGGTACATTTTATTATCGACTGCATCGTTCCACAGTCTTCTGGCCGAGTCCAAAAAGTCCTCGCCCAGATCAGCGGCGGCTGTGACCAGATACATGGCGCGGACGGCATGACCGAGTATCGTTTTTTGCTCCTTCAAAGGCGCATGCCACTGGTGATACCGTCCATCCGTGATGCTCCACATTGGGCGATAGTAGAAGTTGTCTTGACGCTGTTCTGCCTCCCATACGAAGAAGGCACGATTCCCCAAGTCCGGTTCGATCACACCACGCGTGCCAACGAGATATCGTGCGAAGGCGAGATGCTTTGGATCTCGAGTTCTGTAGTACAGTCGCACCATCGCGAGCTCGAGCTCGGGATGTCCAGGATATCCATGGCGTTGGTCTGGATTCGGACCAAAGGTTTTCATGAGAAGTGCCACATAACGTATCATGATGTTGAGGAATTTGGTTGAGCGGCTGTATTGATGGTGGGCGAGCGCCGCTTCGAGCAAATGCCCGCAACAGTCTGTAGTGATTCAGATTGGTGGACAAGATTGGTCAGAATGGACTTACACATCTCATGCATATCCCTCAAGTTCTGCAGTCTGCCTTTGCGATCTACCACGGTGAAGTATGTTCCCAGATAGCCATCGGAACTCTGCGCGCGTTCCATCATGCCAACCAGTTCGTTGATAGCCAACTCAAACTCTGAACGGTGGGAAGATTCCTGCCCTTCTGGCGAGGAGAGAAAATAGCAGGCGGCTTCGATCCATTTAGCAACGTCCGAGTCCCAGAACAGGGAAATCGGGCTGCCAGTCAGCTGCAGATTGTCAGCAATGTTATATCTTTCTCGCCACAGCAGTCCGGCCTCACCACGCATTTCCCACCGTGCAGTCTTCCAATATCGTATTTTGGATTCCATTTCAAGTTGAAGGCATAATAGCTCCCCTGTTTCCTGAGCTGGTCCAGCTGAGTCTTGAGGACCTGATTTGCGAACAATTGTCGCAATTTTCCGTAGAACGATTCGGGATCAAAGACTAGTGGCCATGAGTCTAGAGCGCTGCCATCGTACGGGCAATAACCCACTCGTTTCTACGTAGGTTTCTTGTGGATGAGCTCGATCAGTCGGCGACTCGAGGGCGAAATGGAAGCTGCCCGGCTCGTTGCAGAGCTTCACAGAAGCCATTGTACCATCAATGTCACGATGTCTATCTCGAGATACGAATGTTTTCTGGATGTCGCCGGGGTGCCGGTTCAGTATATCAAGGGCGCTAGCGCAATACGAGCTCAATCTCGTGTCTGACGGGGATAATGGGGGTGGAGTTGGGCGGTGGGGGTGGACATGGTGCCTGCGCAGATATCGAACTCAAAAGGAGCTCTCACCCTTGACGCTGCAACGATCAGTCATCTCTCGCCCACATTCCGCCACACATGTGCAATACACTGGCCTGCATAACCCATGTGGTGTAGATAACGGATTTATTCCCAATCCGTCGGCTGGTCAATCATACACCACGTAGCAACGATGGGTAGCAACGATGATCCAGCATGCGACGCCCAGTTTGATATATCCTCGACAACTGCCGACGGCGGCCAACTCTATTTCGCCGGCGACACATGGTTCATATCTGATGGTATCATTTAAATCCATTCATCCTCGGTTCACAGATAGTGACCGTCCTGCCCTGTAGCGAGTGCCATCGACAATGTCGAAGAAAGGCGACGAGATTCAAGCGACCGTCACGCCAGTGGCGGGCAACGAGAAGGTCCCGATCGAGAAGGTCGACTATCGCGATGGCTCAGTTACTCGTACCTACTCAGATGATGGAGAGGGGCCCGCGGCTCCCTTCATGTAAGTCATCAGTATGAGGGGAAATATCACGCATCTGATATCGCCTTTAGGGATCGCAAACTCGAAACAACAGTGGACGAGACGAAGAAGTTGGAGGAAAGGCTCCAGAATATGAGCCTTGAGCGAACCATCAAGATCATCAAGGAGCTCCTAGACATGCACGAAACGGATCCCAACTTTTCAGGGGAGACTATAAATCAGATGCAGGACTTCATCGCCAATCCGCCCACCTCCGACACGCCAGAGAAGGACGAAACGCTTCGATGGATGAAGCTTGAAGCCCTTCTGGCCGTTGAGAACTCGCCGTACGCGGAAGTTCGAGCCAATATTGACCCGACCGACGATCCGACTCTCCCGTGCTCCACGCTGCGGGCGTGGGTGATTGGCATCATCTTCTCGTGTTTTGGGGCATTCGTGGACAACTTGTTCGCGTTTCGTTATCCCAGCATTTCAATTGGCGCGAACGTAGCCCAGCTGGTTGCCTGTGAGTAGAAACCCTACCACCAGCACACCGTAGAGTCTTCGGCTGATTTTGGACTGCAGATCCCTTGGGCTGTTTCTGCGCCCGCGTACTTCCTGCTTGGAGTTTTACGATCGCCGGTCAGAAGTTCGAACTGAATCCTGGTCCATTCAGCAAGAAGGAACACATGCTCATCTCCATCATGGCCAGCGTCGCCTTCACTGCGCCGTACACCTTTTATATCATCCCCGTCCAAGCCATGCCGCAGTGGTTCAACATGCCTTTCGCACGCAACCGAGGATATCAGATCTGCATCTCGATCGCCGTCAACTTCTTCGGACTCGGCATGGCGGGCGTGTTGAGGCGGTTTCTGGTGTTCCCTTCCATGGCCATCTGGCCAACGAGTATGCCTTTCATCGCACTAGTCCAGGCGCTTCACTCGGAAACAGAAGAGCCTGTGCCCGGTCCCTTCAAGCGCATGTATACCTGGACAAGACAGAAAATCTTCCTGTGGGCCACGCTGTTAATGACGTTATACTTTATACTACCTGGGTGCGCAAATGTCTCTTCGGTCATGTGGCTCATGCTGACTATTGTTACAGATATGCGTTCGGCGCGCTGTCTATATTTTCGTGGATTACATGGATTGCTCCGTAAGTAGCACCAGCGTTGGCTGTCTCATCTGTTCCGGCTATGTCTGGGTCCTATAGGAGGATGCTGATTCCATCGATCACAGCAATAACATTACCCTCGACGCGGTTTGTGGAGTATCTGGCGGTGTCGGCTTAAACCCATGGCCTAGCTTTGATTGGAACATGTTTGAAGGCTCCGGATTGTATCTGCCAACATTCGCCATAGTCAACCAGATTGCCGGGATCGTCGTAGCCGCCGTCATGATCCTCATCATCTGGTTCCGAAACGTGTGGCAAACGGGCTTTCTTCCGATCAACTCGAATGGGACATTCGATAACACCGGAAGCGACTACAACGTCACCAAGGTCTTGGATAGTCGGGGCATGTTCGATGAGAATCTTTACAAACAATACTCGCAGCCCTGGTTCTCGGCTGGATTCATCGTGTACAACATCTGGTGTTTCGCATCCTACACTGCCCTCTTGTCCTATGTCTACCTCTTTCACAGGAAGGCCATCATCCGTGGGTTCAAGGGAATCTTCCGCCAAGCCTTGCACAAAGGCGAGGACTCCGAGCTCGAAGAGGATGTCCACTACCGACTCATGCAGACTTACAAGGAAGTCGCCGATTGGCATTACGTGGTCCTCTTGCTCGTCCCCATCGCCTTCGGCATCGGAGCTCTCAAAGGCTGGCCGACGGAAGTGGGCGTCGGTCCCCTCTTCTATGGTCTCATCATGCCCGCGGTCTTCATCATCCCCATCGGCATCATTCAAGCGGTGACGGGAATCCCCCTCGCGATCAATATCTTGGCCGATCTGGTCGGCGGTGCCATCAACGCCGGAAACGCGAACGGCCTGATCTACTTCAAGTGCTGGGCATACCTGTCATCTTGGCAAGCCCTGGGCTTCTGCAACGACCTCAAAGTCGCGCACTACATGAAGATCCCGCAACGCGTCACGTTCTGGGCACAGATCGTCGCCACCCTCATCTTCTCCCTGGTCTCGGCGCTGCAGTTCAACTTCATCCTCGGCATCCGAGACGTCTGCACCGCCAAGGCGCCCTTCAGGCTCTCCTGCCCTTACCAGAAAGGCTTCTACACCGCCACCGTCTTCTGGGGCGTCGTCAGTCCGAAGAAGCTCTTCGGCCCGGGCCAGCGCTACAATATGATGCTCCTCGGATTCCCCCTCGGAATCCTCCTGGTCGCCATCTACTGGGCTCTCAGGAAGAAATATCCTCGCTCCACGTTCGTACGACTGATCCATCCAGTCGTCTTCTGCACGGGACCGGTGTCTTTTGGTCCGCCGTACAATTTGGCGTTCCAGTTGCCCAACCTCTACGTCAATCTCATCTCGTTCGTGTACATCCGCAAACGTTATCTGGCATTCTGGTCCAAGGTAAGTCGAAGGACAGATGGTAAAGTGATTCGGATCGTGGCTGACGTGTGTGTCCTCGTAGTGGAATTATGTCATCAGTGCAGGCTTCTCTTGCGGTATCGCTCTCTCTGCTTTGCTCATTTTCTTCGCGCTGGAAATGCCCAAGGGCGGATCGCTTGAAGCCAAGTGGTGGGGTAATTCGGTTGTGTCGCAAGGCTGCGACGGCAAAGGTGGCTGTCCACGACTCGTGCCTGGAGATAGTGGTATCTTCGGACCCTCTTCGTGGTCAAACTAGTTGAGGGTCTGTGCGTGGATCTTGAGCGCTCTGTGATGGATTTCAGTCTAAGAAACCTGATCAGGTACTCTTCCGCTGGCTGCGGACGCGAGGGATGGGGAGCAAGTAGTCTGATTGAATTGGGTAATATAGTAGTTGTATTCAAGACATCACTACTGCCGTTGACTGTTTCCAAGCAGAGTGTCAAGTTCCGTGAGATAAGTAAATCTAGGCTGACCGCTGTGAGTCAAAGCGTGGGGCTACTATGATCTTCCATAGATATACCGACAAACGATCGCAGTGATGCACGGGAGTGAACGGCGAGCCACGTCTGCACCGCCCCGGGTTCAGCGAAGTTGTTCTGGTACAGTGCCCCAGGCCACTTGCATTGCCACTGTGACTAGCGGGATGAGAATCGAGAGCTGGAATTTTACGTGCGTACGAGTCTGTGGACAGGTGGTTGCACAGGTTGTGACTTGAGACTGTGTATTACGTCAATGACTTAGGCCGGGACTAGAGTAGACTTGGCCAGCTGTGTCACTCACTCTAGGAAATCTGCTCTATACTCGGGGGAGATTTGGTTACGAAGGCGGTTCTGGAATAGTGCTGGAGATGGTTTCTGATAGGTGTGATGTTGTATATGCACGGTTCCCTTCCGAGCGGGCTCACGTCACTCTGCACCAAGTGGGTCGACTTGTCACGGAACTTGGCGCATCAGCAGAGCCGCAAAGAGGAAATGCCAGGGCGCCCTGCCAGTTTGTTAGAACAATGACGACACATGGTGCAGGAAATTCGGTGCGTGGAACTTCAATCGTCTGCGCAAAAATGCATTGTCACAAAGCGCCCATAGAGCGTCCGTGATGAGAATCACTCTACCCCTCATTATGTTCCCATATCCCAGTCCAAGTCATTCCTAAGGCGAATACCAGAATGGCTGCCAACCGCCAGATAAATCAAAATCGCAATGCTGATATTCAAAGACTCGCATGCTCGACAGTCAGAGCTGGAGCGGGGAATTGTCATTTGTCTCGTTTCGTCTCTTGTTCTCGATCGCCATTGTTGTCGTGATGATGTAGCTTGCTGCAAACAGCTGGTCCATCGTATAGCAGTTTTCGCAGGGTCGTATTCTACATGCGCCTTCCTGGGCGGCATGCTTCGTGTGAGAGTGAGGTTTCCAGTCTCTCACTTCCCAGCGCTGCTCACATAGTTCCTCCCACCATTCATCCTGACAGGGTGCTGCTCGCGTTCAGCGTTCGCACACCCTGATCACTCAGACTGGCCATTGCATCATTTGTGGTTTGGAGGAAATCGTGCACGACGTTGGGTACGGGAGATGTCATGCTGGCCGCAAGCTTGTGAGTTCCCGTGAGGTAGTATGCAAGTCTGTGCAGTCCAAAGACGGTCGCCCGTGGAAGGTAGTAGTAAATTCCAGAGGCTAGCAGGGTAAATAGGCTGATGAAGATAATGTTGAAAGCTGTCTTCTCCCCGGGCGACATGACATAGAGTGCCGTGTTGACCTCGTATCGGTAGTATGCGAGATCGATCTGGTACTTTGCTTCTGTAAAGATGTTGCTATTCTTTGGACGCCGTGGGAAGTCTGGGGGACTATAGGTCGCCATGCTGTCGGTGCCGTGGTTCTGTGGCTCTTTGTGTAGGACTGGTGGCTGTTGATCTGTTTCACGCACTGTTGAACCAACGTTTCTATATAACTGTGATCGGTAAAAAGCCGGCAGAATGTTGGCAGAAGGTGACGCTGGGCTGATGCTCTCCTGGGATCTATAATCTTATCTGGCGAGTAATGGCCGTCGCAAAATGCCCGAAACGTAGACGAGCTCACAGGAAGGACCGAGCAACGGTGGCAGGGAAGCACAGCGCTAGGAGATCTCTAGAAAATGACGAGAACCTGGTTGTTAGCATGGCGAAAACAAGAGGGCACAGGAAGTGACAGCGGAGACCTGGATATATCGGCGGGTGTGTGAGCTCTTCATCTCCGGGATGGCCGAACTTTCCGACGTGCTGGTGAGGGAAATTCGAAGCTTCCAACGTCACCGCCGCGGAGGCAACGTAGATGCTGAGTCATGTTGGGGAGCACTGTGTCAGATCCTTACAATCTCGCCTGTCTGATGTCTCAGAGCACGAGGAGCCTGAGGCACACCGCCAAGTGAGGCGTGAATGGACTGGCGGTGACAGCATGGCCAACGCGAAGACGGTTTGCTGGCAGATGTCCAGGAGAAAAGTTGGTATGGCGGAGATCGGAGGATTCGAGGCGGTGATGTCGATCAACCGGCAGCCTGGCGAAAGTGCCGTGAAGAGTGACCGGGAGTGGGCGCCACCAAATGCGGGTCGATACTAAGTGGCATAATCATGAGCACCGGAAAGTCTTGGCGGAAACGATGGTATGCTGCGTCCCAGATTGGCGACAGGGTTCCAATTGAAGCAAAGTGATCGATATAGTATGCTGTGATCGGACTCCATAGTGGCTCGCAGACATGGGACAGTGCAGGTTGGACGGTATACAGTACGATACGCGTGCGCACTAGGATGGAGTCGGCCACGAAATACGACCGGGACTTATGGCTTCAGCCTCAGGCAAGCACGCTAGGCCAATATCGGCGACGCGCCTCGCGTCAGTGTTTTGGTGTTCGGAAGTGGAGTAAACAGAGAATCGACCACCCGACAACCACCCACTACTAACCACAACAGGTGCACAATCGGCAGTGGCATGGCGGAATTGCCTGTAAGAGGGTCGCGAAGAGTGGCGGCAAGACGAAAAGTGGTGGTCGACGAAGAGGACGGGTCGGATGTCGAGAACAGTGTTGCGAGCCGGCACCGCGACGACGACGATGAGGATGACTTCACCCCAGCGCCGAAGAGCTCGCGAGCATCGCCACGGAGGAAGACCATCGGCGAAACAGCAAATGGAAGGCGGACCGTGGCAAGTCGACGAAGGACGGCAGTGGGTGATGCGACAGAAGCATCCATTGAGCCATCACGAGTACTCAGTCCACCAGCGGAGAGCGTCGCAGATGCCTCTCAGCCATCGTCACCCGTGAAGAAGAGAAGGACAGTCAGAGCCCGTCAGAGCAGAGTCTCACACGTATCCATTGCACCAGATGCGCCGGAGCTGCCACCTGCCTTGCCAACACCGCAGCCAACCGCATCACCTGAACCGCGACAAGATGCCGCTACCCGCTCAGGCACACCGCTCACCGACATCACAGATTCCGCCATCAACGAGCAGACTCCTCGGCAGACATCGCGACATACGCCCCCGGAGGAGGATGTCAGAATGACGGACATCACGATGGAGGAGAACCCGGCCACGCCAAAGGCAGCGCTTCGGGACCCAGTATGTACAGCCGAAGAAAGCGTGTTGGAGACGACGGAAGTGGAGCAGAACCCACGAGCCGATCAGACTCGTATTGAAGTCAAGAAGATCGACCCCAACGTGACGAAATTGGAAAGGCCCATGGACATCGTGGTGAAGAAGCGCGCGCTGGGTATTCAGCCATCGCAGGAGCCAGCAGCATCGAAAGAGCGCATGACCATCACATACCTCATCCTGACCAACTTCAAGTCATACGCGGGTAAGCAGGTGGTGGGACCCTTCCACTCTTCTTTCTCATCTGTTGTGGGTCCAAATGGGTCTGGCAAGAGCAATGTCATTGATTCGCTTCTTTTCGTTTTCGGATTCCGTGCGAGCAAAATGCGCCAAGGCAAGATCTCAGCCCTCATTCACAACAGTGCGCAATACCCGGATCTGGACTACTGCGAGGTGGAAGTGCATTTCCAGATGGTCATGGATCAGCCGGACGGTGCATCTAATCCGATTCCGGACTCGCAGATGGTCGTCTCGCGACGGGCTTTCAAGAATAACAGTAGCAAATACTACATTGACGGCAAGACCTCCGACTTTACCACCGTCACGACATTGTTGAAGGGGCGAGGCATTGATCTCGACCACAAGCGGTTTCTTATCTTGCAGGGTGAAGTCGAATCAATCGCTCAAATGAAGCCAAAGGCGGCAGGCGAGCACGACGATGGACTGCTGGAATACCTTGAAGATATCATTGGAACATCAAAGTATAAGACACCTATTGACGAGGCCGCGGCGGAGACCGAGACGCTCAACGAAGTATGCCTGGAGAAGAGTGGACGTGTGCAGCATGTCGAAAAGGAAAAGAACAGCCTCGAGGACAAGAAAAACAAAGCTCTTGCGTACATTCGTGATGAGAATGAGCTCGCTTCAAGACAATCCGCACTCTACCAAATCTATGTGGCAGAATGCGGCGACAATGTCCAGGTCTCCGAGGAAGCCATTGCTCAAATCCAAGAACAGCTGAATGGAGAGCTTGAGAGGCACAAGGGCGCCGAAGAAGAAATCAAGGCGTTAGAGAAGCAGCACAAGTCCGACTCTAGAGTCTACGACAAGATGGAGAAGGACGCTGCCGTCGTCAAGAAGCAAGTTGATGACCTCGACAAAGCGCATGTGAAGATCGAGGAGAAGAAGAAGCATCTCAAGAACAAGGAGAAGAAGCTCGAAAAGATACGGGAAACCTCAACCTTCGAAATTAGCAATTCCGAAGCACAGGCGAAGCATGCCCAGGATGATATCGTGCGGATGTCCGCTCAAATCGAGAACTTGGAACAGCAGATGCAGGCCGAAGAACAGGAACTTGCCAAGGTTCGAGACTCATTGAAGGGCAAGACCCAGGGCATCAGTGACGAAATTGCCTCCAAGCAAAAGCAGCTGGAGCCGTGGAGTGCCAAAATCAACGATAAGCTGTCATCGATAGCTGTGGCTCAGAGCGAACTTGACATTCTCCGAGAGCGTGAGAACGCTGGGGCAAAGGCTATCGAGGAAGTTCAAGCGAAGATCGCAACCCTACAAGAGCAACGAGACACCAAGGCTTCGGAAATTGAGGTTTGCAGGAAAGAGCACAAGAGCGCCGAGAAGGAGGCACTCGTTGTCCAGAAGCATCTCGACGCGATCAATGCCAAAGAACCTGCCGCCAAAGCAAAAATGATGGGTGTCAGGCAGAAGACCGAAGAAGCACGTTCCAGCCTGTCAGCCTCGAAAGCGCAGAGTGATGTTCTCGCAGGGCTCAACCGCCTGAAGGAGTCCGGGCGCATCGAAGGCTTCCATGGTCGTCTTGGCAATCTGGGTGCCATTGACGCGAAGTATGATATTGCCATTTCTACTGCTTGCCCTGGTCTGGAGAACATGGTCGTCGACACTGTTGACGCTGCTCAGCAATGCATCGAGCACTTACGGAAGACTAACCTAGGCCGCGCCAACTTCATTTGTCTTGACAGATTACCACAGCGTGACCTCTCAGCAGTCGACACGCCAGAGAATTGCCCACGCCTGTTTGACCTCATCAAAAGTAAGCATGAGCGCTTCCGGCCTGCTTTCTACAGTGTGCTGCAAAACACGTTGGTGGCGAAAGACTCTCAGCAAGCAGATCGTGTCGCGTACGGCGCCAGGCGATGGCGAGTGGTTTCACTCGAGGGCAAACTGATCGATAAGTCCGGTGTGATGAGTGGTGGTGGAAATACGATCAAGAGGGGAGCAATGTCGTCCAAGGTCACATCTGACATTACCAAAGAGCAAGTGCAGAGGCTCCAGCTCGACAGCGATGCAATCGAGAAGGAATATGCTGCCATCCAAGAGCAGCAGCGAGAGCTCCAGGGCCAACTAAGAGAGCTTCAGAGCAAAATTCCTAGGCTTGAGACCCAAGCTCAGAAGCTGGGGCTTGAGCTGGGCAGCATCGAGCGCAACACTGAAGACTCTCAGAAGCGTATCGAAGAGCTCGTGGCGGAGCAGCAGACCTCAAAGTCCGACAAGAAGAAGACCAACAGCCTTGAGAAAAGCATCGTTACCATGCAAAAGGAGGTCGAGGACCTACAGTCTGAGACTGAAGACATTGAGGCGGAAATCAAGAAGCTCCAAGATAAAATCATGGAGATTGGTGGAGTCAAGCTCCGCAGTCAGAAAGCGAAGGTCGACGGACTCCGCGAACAGATTGAAGCGCTTTCAGAGCGCCTTAACAACGCAGAGGTGGCTAAGACCAAAGCAGATAAGTCTCGTCAGAAGCACGAGAAGGCCCTCAACGAGGCCGAGGCAGAACTCGTGAAGATCGTTGAAGACCTCGAGAAGGTCGAAGAAAGTGCTCAGGCCCAGAACTCCGGCAACTCAGAACTCCGACGCCAATACGATGAGGCCAAGATCGCTCTCGAAGAGAAGAAGGACGAGCTCGAAGAGGTGAAGCACCGATTGGACGAAATGACCTCCGAGCTCAACAATACCCGCGGCGCTGAAGTCGAAATGCGCAACAAACTCGAAGATAACCAAAAGCACCTCGCCACCAATCAAAAACAAATGAAATACTGGCACGAAAAGCTCTCCAAACTCGTCCTCCAAAACGTTGCAGAAGACGGAGAAGAGAAGGACCCAGAACCCGTGCCCGAACTCTCCCGCGACGAACTCGCCGACCTCGACAAAGAGTCGCTCAAAGCGGCCATCGCTTCCCTCGAAGAAAAGACGTCAGGCGCCCAAGCTGATCTCAGCGTCCTTGCAGAATACCGCAGACGGGTCCAAGAATACTCTTCCCGCCTCGAAGACCTCAACTCCGCCCTCGCCGCGCGAGATTCCGCCAAAAAGCGCACCGACGATCTCCGCCGCATGCGTCTCGAGGGCTTCATGGAAGGGTTCAGTCTCATCTCCATGCGTCTGAAAGAGATGTACCAAATGATCACCATGGGCGGCAACGCCGAGCTCGAACTCGTTGATTCCCTCGATCCCTTCAGCGAAGGCATCCTGTTCTCCGTCATGCCTCCAAAGAAGTCATGGAAGAACATCGGAAACTTGTCCGGAGGAGAGAAGACACTGAGCTCGTTGGCGTTGGTGTTTGCGCTGCATCACTACAAGCCTACGCCCCTGTACGTCATGGACGAGATTGATGCGGCGCTGGACTTTCGGAACGTGAGCATCGTGGCGGCGTACATCAAGGAGCGCACCAAGAATGCGCAGTTTGTGGTGATTTCGCTGAGGAATAATATGTTCGAGCTGGCGAGTCGGTTGGTCGGCGTTTACAAGGTCAATCATATGGTGAGTCGTCAATGAGCTTTTGTGGATGGTGAATGATTTGCTAATGCTTATGATGCAGACGAAGAGCGTGACGGTTGAGAATCGGGATTATGTTGTGCCGAGATTGGCTGGTGGAGGACGGGCACAGCAGCAGCAGCAACAAGAGCAACAGCAGACGGTGGCTGTCGCATGATGAGATTCTGTACAGCCCGGCTGGAAGTCGCTTGCGGACCTGTTCGGAATTACGATGTTTAGTCGATCTCCTATATTCGCTTTGTGGAACGAAGGACAAATGAATGACATGAGATTGTACAGCAGGAGTTTTCTGGCATCCGGGCTTGGAGCGGCGTGGTGGACGATTGCACGACCCATCCCTTTCGAGGACATACTTTCCGTAATTGGCCCCAAACTCTTACGATCTCCTTCCTTCTCCCACTCGCTTACTCTGTCATCGAAGTCACCACACTCCCTCTGACCACTGATCATTCCCAACGAACCTGAATGTCGAGGCACAGCGTCGCTTGTGAGGATGGGAGTAAGTTAGACTAAGCAACGCCTCGGAACCAGACTGTCCGTTCCCGCTACACAGCCTATGCTGCTGATGGGTCTTCCTCCTGTAGCTTCTTCCTTCGACCTCGCGCGCAGTGAATACAGACGCAAAGCAGATTGCTCGAGATTCTCGGGATTTTGCCTCAGGTGAGATACAGGCTTTTTTCAGAAATCGTACGCTTTTATTTTCTGCCTTTGTCGAGTGGATCTGAGGGGGACTTGAGAAATCAGCATATAACATATTTTTTCCTGGAATGCGCGCTTCACGCTTTTCTCGAGAGTGTGGACTGGATTGGATTGGATTGGATTGGATTGGTTGGATGAGGTGGGAAAGCTTGCATGAGGTGAGCTGTGCTGTTGTGCTGCTTATGACTTTTTGGTGCTTGGCACTGAAGAGCTGGATGAAGAAGAAGAAGAAGAAGAAGAATTTTTGTGCATTTGTTCGTGGGTATTGGTGTTTTTGAGCAGGTGGTCGTTTCTCGCTCTACTAGGGCATCCGTTGATTGAGACCCCGCCAGGTCATCAGCAATGCATGATTTTGTGGGGTTTCGTGAGGTTGGGAAATGCGGCTGAACGATGGTCATCTATGCTAGCTCACGACCGGCGCGTACAGTGTATAGTACGTGCAGCAGATGGGAAGTGGGCCCGTCGGCGGTACAGCTCGGTCGCGCATTGTAGCATCACAAGTATACATGCGCGACAGCACCGGTTGGTTTGTGGAATGATGTTCAAGCTTTTCCTTCGTCCATGCGGCTGTTGCTTGCTGAAGCTTGATCAGTGACATTGGGATATATCGCTGGCTCACCTCACCTTCCTGTGGAACGCTATCTTCGTCTCTAGTTGGTATCGCCCAACCGCGAGGACATAGATCTATAGGGAACTGCGAGCTGCAAGGACATGGGGACTTCCAACGACGTTCCCGCGAACGGCAGCCATGCCAATGGAGCAGACGATAATCCTCTCCAAGTCACAATCATCGGCGCCGGTATTGCTGGGCTGACCTGCGCCCTCGCGATCCGCCACAACAATCCCGCCGCTCGGATCACTCTTCTGGAGAAATCAGCATTCGACAAACACAAAGAGACTGGAGCTGCGCTGTACGTGGCACCGAATAGTTCCGGCTCTCTTCTTCGAATGGGCTGGAAGCCAGAGAGCTCCGGATCGAACAAATGTAATGGCTTCATTGCCGTGGATGGGCCCTCGGGCGTCCTCAAGAAACAGATGAATTTGGACTTTGCCGACGAGAGATGGCGAGGCCAGGATGGGACGTACAGACCATGGTTGTTGAGCCACAGGGTTGACTTGCATCACGAGTTGAGGAGGCTGGCGTTGGATGAGAGCGGTGAAGTGCCTGGGCGAGCGGGAGTGCTGCACTGCAGTATCGTGATTCGAAACATTGATGTTCAAAATGGGATTGTGGAGCTGGAAGACGGTAGCACTTTTCACAGCGATGCCATTATTGGTGCTGATGGTAATGCCTCGGTCTGCCGCAAATTCATAGATCCGACGGCGAAGCTGAGGCCCTACGAGAAGAGCTGTTATCGATTTCTGCTCGATCGGGAGACGCTGTTGAACGACTCAGAGACCAAAATGCTTGTGCAGGCAGATGGCTACTTCGCTGATTTAACGGCGCCCGATCGAAAGATCGTGGTCTACCCTTGTCGTGACAACACGTGCGTGAATCTTGCCGCCTTTTGTCCCGGTGAGATAGGAGGAACTGGCGAGGGTGAGTATTGCGTGAACGGTAGTAAGGTAGCTGCTGATGAAAAGACAGATTGGAACCAGATGGGATCGAAAGCGAAAATGGAAAAGTCTTTTGAAAGCTATTGGCCGCCAGGAAGAAAGGCATTGAGCTACGCTGGAGATGATCTCAAGGTCTGGCAGCTGATGGACATGGACCCTCTGCAATGCTTCAACCGTGGTCGACTGGCCCTGATTGGTGATGCTGCCCACCCATTCTTGCCATGTGAGTCCAGGTTCATGCTATAGAAAGGCGGTGCTGACCTACTGTCGTGCAGATCTTGGCCAAGGTGCGTCCCAGGCCATTGAGGATGCCATATCGATCGCAATTCTGCTTCAGACGGAGACCAAGCCAGACGAAGTGGGAGATCTGCTCGAGCTCTACGACACGATCCGCAGAGAGCGTGTGCACTACATCCAGGAGAAGACTCGTGCTAATGGCAAGGATGAAGGCGAAGGCCGCTTAACGCGTAAGTCACTAGATGTCTGTGTTGTAGAGCCCTGAAGCTGATATGGAGCAGCGCAAGAGTTGTTCGGAATGCTGGACTTCTGCTATGTGCACGATGAATGGGCAAACACCAGCAAGAAATTAGGGGTTTGGCGACAGGCGTCTTCGAAGGCCAGTGACCTTACTGTTCCAGCCTGAATGGTTGCCATGCGTAGACAGGTGCAGTGCTTGTCGGTGTGCTGACAATCACCGTCAGCTGCGGGATTATTAGCACCGCCATAGGCGCTCATCCTAGATATTACTTGATGACAAGCTGGTTACCAGCATCAGACTCCAGACGGGCATTGAAGCCAAGTTGCGTTACTCGCTCTCACCGTGACAATGCCATTGAGGGCCCCTTCGGTAGCACAACGCCATATACACCCCACAAGGAGATGCATAACGGCAGTATTCTTATCATCGTATTTGGTTGATGTGTTGCACGACGACAGGTCCGGCCAACAGAGACATCCCACGCCCGCAAGCGACTTCGGCCCCCAGTCGGCCAAGATCCCTGCCAACCAACAGGTACTGGAACATCATTGTTACATCGTGGCTAGAGCATCATCTTCGTCCAACCCACGAACAATTCCTCTCTCCAACAACTAGACTACGTTAACCACCGGAAAAATGGCAGAAGAACCCAAAGTCACCGAGTGAGTAACAATCGGCCCTACATCTTCCTGACGGCAGAATTCAAGCTAAACAAACATCGGGTGCCAAGGAGGAAGTACCAACTCAATTCTGGGTACGAGATTCCTGCTATCGGGTTGGGAACATGGCAGTCCGCACCGAACGAGGTCAAGAATGCTGTGGAGGCGGCCCTGCGAATGGGCTACCGACACATCGACACGGCGGCAGCATATGGCAATGAAGCCGAAGTTGGCGCAGGCATCAAAGCGTCAGGAGTGCCACGAAGTGAGATCTTCCTGACCACTAAGCTCAAGGAGAGCCACCTTCACCGTGCCGCAGAGGCACTCGAAGACTCGCTCCAAAAGCTCGGCACCGCCTACGTCGACCTCTATCTCGTCCACTGGCCGTGCCCGGTGGATCCCACTGATTCCAAGAAGGCCTATCCCGACTGGGACATCGTGAAGACATGGACGGAGATGCAAAAGCTCCCCGAGACCGGCAAGGTCCGCAGTATCGGGGTCTCCAACTTCGGCCAGAATCATCTGGAAAAGCTGTTCAGTGCTCCCGACTTCAAGATCACACCCGCAGTCAACCAGATCGAAATCCACCCCTGCTATCCCTCCCGGAAGATTCTTGCCTACAACACCTCCAAGAAGATTCACACCACGGCCTACTCTTGTCTGGGCTCGACGGACTCGCCGCTGTACAAGAATGACGCCCTCTTGAAGATCGCCGAAGCCAAGGGCAAGACGGTCCAGCAAGTCCTCCTCAGATGGGGTCTGCACCGCAACTACTCTGTGATTCCCAAATCCGTCACCCCAGCGCGTATCCAAGCCAACTTCGAGCTTGACGGCTGGGCATTGACGGCCGAGGAGGTTCAGGCGATCGACTCCATCTCCGAGCGATTCAAGGTGTGCGATGGCACGTTCCTGCCGAATGATGGCAAAGATGCGGAGCTGTTCGTCGACGATGAGTGAGTGTTTGAAAAAGATGATGTGGTGTGAAGTTGGACGGTCGTGCTTATCGTTGTAGCTATTCGGCAACTCAAGTCGGAGGGCTCGATGCGGCGAACAAGACCTTGGGCCACTCCTCGCAACGCCTTCTGAAGGCACAGTTGTAAGTGTGTTTGGGTAGATAGATTCTTCGATCATGTCACATCGTGCAAGAAGACTAGATTTATGACCTGTGCTCAATCGATGGCTCGTACTGTCTAATACACGTATGTGCTGCGCGAGACGCAATCCATGGCACTTTTCAGATTTGCGGAGTTTCGAAATGCACCCACCAACCAAAGCCTCATGCAGCCTTACCCGCTCCATTTTCCACATATCGAGGAGGAGAAATCTACTCATGTCTGGTCCTGCTACAAATCGAACGTAAATCTCCTTGGATTCTCCGATTGCTTCACGGCCCTTCACAAAGGTGACCAGAATGTCAGTCTTTTGGACCGGTCACACAGCTTGTGCAAGAAGCCAATGACTGTTGTTGCGTATTCTCCCGGTCGTTTGCGCTACGCAGACGCTGCTTGATGTCGACCTCCGATGCATAGCAGGCTCGTGATATGGCTGCTGATTGGGGCCAGAGAGGGAGGGTTCTTGTTGGGAACACAAGTCGAGCGTGAGGGGAGGTTGGAAGACATTCAAAATCATCCCGTGCTTGTCGAAGCGAATGAGAGGTCGGGCAAGCAAGTCAGCGCCGGTTCTGGATCGTCAGAAAGCCGCATCCGTGCTGGAGCCTGGTGGTGTTGTAGGCTGGCAGCCATACACGAGGAGGGCGTCAAGATCGCGCGAAGTCTTGCGCCCGGCGTAACGCCCGACCTGTTGCATTCGGAGGGTTCTGTCCCGGTCATGAACGTGGTACTGCTACGGCAGAACGTGGCTACCACCTTACCGCTGTATAGTGAACTATTCGTAGAACCCGTCCGACGACATCCGGACTGGGTCTGCATGTTTGCAGCATCAGCCACCGGATTCTGAGAGCAACGATCCGAAGTTGAGCGTGCTTAGTAGAGGGTAAGCGGATGGTGACCGTGAGCTCGTGTTCTACCTCGTGAGTTGAGTCAGGAGGAAATTGAAGCGCTTAGGATGGTCTGCATCAAGGACAGCTAGAGCGCATACAAGACATACAAGCGTCTGGGCGCCAAGCAGGAGGTGGTGAGATCTGGGGAGGAAGACTTGGTGGGTCTACGTTGTGAACGGCGGATCCGCTCTGCATTGTGGCCCCAGAGTTGGATGTCTGTGGAATCGCAGCAGGTCTTCGAACACCCATCGACCAGGAGTCGGTCTTCTTCACTTCAGAAGTTCATCTTCGTGTGCGGCTACTGTCTTCACAGCACGCCATGACATCTGTCACCTGCGATTTTCCACGTTCATTGTGGTGGTGCCTTGTGACGAGAGAGAGAAAAAGTTGCCGGCATGCAATCTCCACAGGCATAAAATAAGCATATCCGTTAGTCTTGGCACGTGAAAGAACTACCTCAAACAGGCTAGAAGCTAAGATCCTCCACATTTGTTATGTAATGCGGGCTCGGTCTTGAAACCTCGCTCCTTTTTATGTATCTGGCCTCCTCCATCCCCTCCTCGCAAGCCACAGCTGGAACACGAGCGCCGGCATCTCCACCCGTCTCTCATCGCCAATCAAGACATGGCGGAAGACTTGAGTGAGTCTAGCTCCAGGCACGGCCGTACCGGTCATCTCCAGATGCTCCTGTTGTTCAACTTAGCAGTCTGGGGTCCCTTCTCTGGACGCAGGTCGCACTTTTGTTGGTCAATCTCCACGTTGTCAGACAGCTTCTTGGCATCTTCTAGAACACACGGCGTCGTAGATCACGGTGGCAGGCAGCGTGTCCCGCAGCTCTGATATCGCCCTTTTCCTGGGAGCAAGTACTTGTGTGGAAAGACGCGGCATACCACCATTAGCACAGCATCACAGTCTCCACCTCGTGTCCAGGGCTATTTTCCCATCCCATCTTCTGTACACGTCCTGTCAACAGAAGCATGATGGAGTCACATAGCCTTGGCGAATTTCCTATTCTGTACAGACTTTCTCCCCCATTGTTCTAAAACCGCCCGATCAGCCACCACGTGCGGCCTATAATGGATAGCATACTACCTTAGTCTCCCCTGACTACCAAAGTCGGTTCATCTTGTTTTGGTGTCTTCGAATTATTGGCCACACTCTGCTCATATGCGGCCTAACAGGGGAACGTGCACGCTTGCTTTCAGCAGCCAAGCAGCCCACGGAATGCTAAGTGCTTCGCTCCCGTCCGAGAGCAAGGACCACCTGAAAGCCTGGCCACAGCAAAGACGAAGTCGTCTGACACCCAGAGTAGCCGCGGCTGGCAAGTTCCAGGCGTCTTCACTGGACATCGCTTCTCTACGCCGCGAACAAAGTCTTGAGTCGCCGTTGCAGCATAGGCACGCCACAGCGCAGAGCAACGTCGATGCGAGAGCCGTCCGTTCCCCATTAAGGGATACGGGCTTGGAAGAAAGCATCAACGAGAAACGGTTGACATGGCCTGCGAAGAAGAAGCTGTATAAGTATGAACATCTTCTCCCACCGATACCACCTTTCATCTTCATCCACTACCATTCCAATCTACACACTACCACTCCTTTGTTTTTCTTCCTACATTCATTACCCAAACACATTCTTTCCAAAATGAAGTTCTCCCTCTTCACTGCTGCCGCCCTCGTGGCCGGCGCCATGGCCGCTCCAACTACTCCAGCTTCTTACGACTCCAGCAAAAGCTGCGATGCCGTGAAGCAGTCGTACCTGAAGTGCAAGGCTATCCAAGACAAGGATTACAGCGACTTGCAGAAATACAAGAAGAACGAGGAGAAGCAGAAGAAGGAGTACGATGTTTGCATCTCCTTCCAATACAAATTCAAGTCGGAATACGATACATGCACGAAGGATGAGGGCGACAAGAAGAAGCACTTCGACGAGTGCAAGGTAAATCTCCATTCCACCACTTTCTCGTTTGGACGCCTGTGCTAATAGTTCCCACAGAAGGAGGAAGACTCCTGGGCCAAGAAGTGGAACGAGTGAGTGCCCCCTTAAATGCGCGGCATCGACGCCCCCAGGTTTCGGCTATTGCAGTCAGAGCTACATCAATCTCTCCCAGCGCTGACATCATAATCAGGTGCAAGTCCAACCAGAAGCCAGAATACAAGAAGAAGTGGGATGCCGCTAAATACGCTTCCAAGAAAGCCTACGAGGCATGGAAGGGATGCAAGTGCGACTCGAAGAAGAGCATCTGGGAGGGCCAGATCACCAAGTGCAAGGGCGAGTACAAGGAGTGGCAAGGTGAGCATTTCCAACCAACCCTCTCTCATGACCTGCCCCACCCCACCATGCTGACCATCCTCTCTCAGACGCCAAGAAGCAATCCGGCAAGAAGGAGGACGAGTACCACAGCCAGGTCAAGATCTGCAAGGCGAAGAAGGTCGAGTGGGACAGCTGTGAGGCCAAGAAGGACTCTTACGCCCCCAAGAAGCCCACCGGTTACGAGAAGCCATCGGGCTACTAGACGGCCTCATCTTCCTCCCTCCCTCCCCTCCCTTCCGTCGCTGCAAAGGACTCTTTCCCCTTGACAGTGAGAAACTTTCTTAATTCGGGGGGCCAAATCTCCGGGTGCAGACAGGACCGAGAATCCTCCCCCTTTAATGGCTAATCTCATGATACGCCGAGTAATGATGGCATATTTTGTGTTGATAGTGGAAAAATTAAAAGTGGAGATTTTGAGATGCAAAATGATTTTTTTCAACTCCTTACCTTTTCTGTTCTCTTCTGTTTCGTCTTTCTTGCTGGTCGTGCTCTCTCGTGTCTAGTGGTGCATTTGCTTCGTGCGACGGATGGTAACAACCAGCGGCGAGATGGATATATCGAAGGATTGGACGGATGTAAGGTGCACGTAAGATTTTGTAGAAGATAAGCACCTTTGCTCTGGACGAGATGGGATGCGAGAAAAAAAAGCGAGAGCCTAATTGACATTTTTCTTTATTGGAGCGAGATTTTGTGAGCTTTTGGCTTTGACCTTCGAGGAGTGGGTCGCGAGAGTTTGGTACGGACACCTCGCCCTTCTCAATATTCTTATAAATACTTCAACATGTTCCCGCCCTAGCTCAACATCCTTCGAAGCAACGCACGATCGACGGACAAGGACCAATGAAGAAGCCAAAGCGTGTGACGCGAACTAGACGGGAGAGGGGAGAACGAGATCAAAATGTCACATGCTGTATTTCTGAGGTCTACCGACTGGACCACAACACCGCTCGCTCCGCCCGTATGTCTGGCCCTTCGCAGACTATCATGCCTCGACGGATGGCGCTTGCGGCGGAGGCTTGTGGTGATGTGCGTTCGTCCGGGCATCAGCACCAGCGAAAAGGGTCGAGTCATCGGAGAGGATAGTCGGACTGCCAAAGCCATCTTGGGAAAGGCGTGATCTGCCTGTAAACCCATGTTAACGCCGGGGGTTCATGTACGCCCTTCCGCTACTCCTGAGGTTTTCCATCACCGGACTATGCGACGTGTGGAGGGTATCACCCCTTGGACGCCTCGCCCTCAGAGATCCTTCGAATGCATCATCAGTTTGTACTTTCCGACCTTTTTGGTTCGTTGACAATCGATGGCTTGTGGGCAGTCTGGCAGGACTCAAAGACGATCGATTCTGGAAGCTGTGTGTGGGATGGAGTGCTTGTCTTGCCGATGATGAGAATAATGGCGTGGATGCTGACACCGGTAATGCCGGTGGCTGCGACCTGCCGAGAAGCTGAGGCTCGAATGACAAGGACTGGGGCGGTATGAGAGAGTTCGCTTGCGTTGTATGCAAGAGAGAGCTGTAGAGGGAGGTTGAGTGGAGGGACAAATTGGTGAGTGATAAAGGAACAAGAAAGAAAATAGGTTGGGGTTCCGTCCAGCTCATTTAAATAGTGGAAGCAGACTGCGGCGCAGCTGGCATTGTTCATTCTCTGTCCAATAACCTGGGCAAGGGGCATGGACGGGTAGTAGGGGCGACAGGTATTGACAGGTAAGTGATACCGCATTGACTGGCAAGAAACACCCTTCGCTAAGCAGGGTGAACGGTATGGTCACGAGCCGTTGCAACTCCCTGCACCATGTGTGCCTGCACCATCTGGAAAAGACTGCCGTGATCGCTGGAGAAGCACTCTTGCACAAACGTGCATATCTCGCTTCCGCGACTTCTCGCAGCACTAGTTGAGATGCGAGGGTTGGAAGTCGTCAATCGAATTGATGGCATTCAGCGAGGCCAGAACGCAAGGTGACTGGTGACCTCCTAAAGACGAGTATGGCTGAGCTCAGTCGAATTTCGCTCGGAGAATTGAATGCCGCGATCCTTCGCAGCGAGTACTTACTTCTGATTGACACCAACCACTGCGCGTCATTCTGGGCGCAACCGATGAACGGTGGAGGACACACGTGCAATATCAAGGCTTCACGTTTAGAAATGGTTTGTACTTGCGTCTCAGCTTAAGCTTCAACCCGCGAAACCTCCTCTAGCCATCTTTCTTGCTCGCTGGTCTCGCCGATTGTGGTTCGCGCGGCTGCTCTTATTCGCTTCTTTGCTCCGTTGTGCCTGGGTAGTGCTCGGGTCACTCGATGGTCCCGCAACACTTGCTCCTCCTCGACCACCGCGTCCTCTCCCACGGCCACGACTTCGACCGCGGAAGCCCCCTCTACCACCTTGTGCGGCATCAGAGTCTTCTGTCTCTGTTCCCCCAGGACTCTCCCGATAAGAAGTGCGCGCTAGCTCGGGCTGCTGTCCAGCAAAGCCATTGCTGGCTTGTGCTTCGAGTCGTTTCAGCCGCTTTGGATCACGTTGTAACATTACCGCCCATCCTTCTATCTGCTCGTCTGACATGCCAGTCTCTGACTTCAGTGCTAATCGTGCTTGACTTCTCCTCACATTGAATGTGCGTCCGAACATCTCAGGCGTGGATTTGTAGACCGTGAAGAGCGCCATTTCATTCTCCTCCCCAGTCATCTTGGCCGCGGGACCTGGTTCGCCGTCTGGGTTGGCAGAATCGATGGTACCACCAACATCTTCGCCATCATACGTGTCATCGCGTTCATCATCATCACTGTCGAATGCAGCCAAGGCGGAAAGAATAGCTGCCTTGTTCGGCTGGTCCGAGCTCACGGTACTCTTGCTACGCTTGCCGATGTGCAACCGGCTTGTGTCAAAGTCCAGGCGGTCGAGCTCATCATCATCAAAAACGTTCCGCCTTTCAGAAAATAAGGTCGGAGGAGCGGGAGGAGGGGTCGATCGAGGCACGAGAGCATCAATATCTGCTAGGGAATTGGTGTCGTAAATCTCTGCTTGTTGAGACCGGTCAAGCGAAGAGAGATGGGGAGGCAAAGAATCGTCAAGCAAGTGTGCCGTCGCCTGTTCGACGTCGTCGTTGTACTCGTCGAGAAGCTTCAGCACGAATCCAGACCCAAGATCTGGAAAGAGATCCTGCACTTGCGTCACCAAGCTCATTTGGTGCACATGCATGTCAGACTTGGAGGTGGGCTGCTTGCTCTTCGCCCTGCTACGACTGCGTAGAGCACGCTTCCTCGGTCGCGCCACGCTCGGCGTACGGTAAGTCTCGAGCGTATCGATCAATCTGATCAGCCTATCTGGAGCCTTGGCGCCAAAGGAGTGACGGAGCTTTGATAAGAGAGGTGTGTTTGTGACGATGTCTGCAAGCACCGACTGGTTCGGTGGAGACTTGTCGCCTTGGCTCTTCAAAGTATAGAGATGGTCGGAAAGAATAGAGACATTGGGCGAGTCTGTCCTTACCAGAGAGAGCAGGCCTAGATATACCACAGATGATATTGGCTTCTTTTGCGGCTCTGTCGTAGCGTGACTGTAAGCTGCCACAAGGGCGTCCAAGAAGTCCGAACCTGTGAGAAAGAAACTTCCAACGTCCGGCGATGCATACATTATAGGAGCCAATTGCTTGAGGAAAGGAATGGCAGGATCCACATTCTTCGAGTCAAGCGCTCTTGTAATGACATCCTTCTGCTTCTGGAGTCTTGGCGTCACGAGATCCGATCTCTTGTTCCACAGCCTTGCCATCAGCTTCTGCAAAGCTGCACTTTTCATATGAGCATGACAGAAGTTCGCAATGAAGTTCCAAGCGAGCAATGATAAAGGCGGGGCCGCATTTCCAGTGAACGTGCGTGAGACCAGCTTGAAGCAGGCTTTCCGTAGCAAAAGACCTTTGGATGTGCTTAGGGTGTCGTCCTGGGGCTGAATGCTGTCAAGCTCGAGGTAGAATGACGCCAGAAAGGTTGGCAGAGGCCCATTATCCTGAGCCTGATCCTCATATTCGCCCGTGGGTAGCCTGAGAGCCTGTTCGGAAAGCGTGAGCCAAGCATCCAAACAAGCCTCCCATTCCTCAGGTCCCAAGCTCAATCGAACACTCGACGGCGGCAGTGGAGCAAACGGTAGAGTTGACATATTGGCC
Source organism: Pseudocercospora vitis (assembly GCA_026120125.1). NCBI lineage: Eukaryota > Fungi > Ascomycota > Dothideomycetes > Mycosphaerellales > Mycosphaerellaceae > Pseudocercospora > Pseudocercospora vitis. Next base: position 33,823 of record JALRML010000031.1, on the reverse strand, counting down.
AGAGAGAATTTGCAAAGCTGACTGTTATTATTGAAACTCATTCAATACGGCTCGAGGTCGGTCTTGCGATATAGGAGACTTGATGGCTCACGATGACGAGATGAAGTCGAAGAGACACCGTGCTTTCCACATTTGTGTTTGTGCTTGAGATCAGAATAGACTTTCGGGGTCCGGATCGCGGCTGAACTTCGGACAGATCTCCCACATCCCAATTTCGACCTTTGCGACCACGAACAAATTCCCTTTCTTCTCTATCGATCATCACTTTGCCGCGTGTCAGACACCGAGGTCAGCATGTCTCGAACCACATCTGCTAATCTTCACGGTTCTAATCATATGACAGTCGTGATCGAACTTCCGCACCGACACCACAAAATCTCAACAACCCCAAATCGCCAATCACCGCTAACATGTCTTTCCAAGACGCAAAGAAGTCTTCCCAGCTCGACCAGCCAAAGATCCACAAGATCCGAATCACCCTGACGAGCCGCAAAGTCCAGGCCCTTGAGAAGGTCTGCACCGAGCTGATCGAGCGTGCCAAGAGCAAGGAGTTGCGCGTCAAGGGACCAGTCCGCATGCCCACTAAGAACCTCAAGATTTCCACCCGTAAGACTCCTTGTGGTGAGGGCTCCAAGACTTGGGACATGTACGAGATGCGGTGAGTGCATTTGATTTGAAGGCGACATTCGAGCGGGAAGACTGATGTTCTATAGCATCCACAAGCGTCTGATCGACCTGAACGCCCCAACTGAGGTCGTCAAGCAGATCATCATCAACATTGAGGCTGGTGTTGAAGTTGAGGTCACCATTGCCGCATAAGGTGATCTCACTAGAGGTGCGAGGATTGAGGAGAGACAAGTCGCGTGACAACGCAGACATTTCTCACTCTACCCGAGCAGGTCAATTCAAGACGAGCATAGTTCTCAAGTTTGGCCAAACTGCCGATTCCGACGCTTTTCCTATACCCTATCATAGGGGAAGTATATTCCGTGGTGTCTCGCCTTCACATCGCGCCTTCACATCTCAAAACGTTGTACCTTCTTCCGGAATTCCTCGTCTGTGTGCGAGCAATGAGGACAATCCGGCGCACAGGTAACCTCCCACCGCTCTAGCAGTGTTGCCCTCGATCCTGTGTGCACGATTTCCTCGTACTTCATTGCCAAATCATCTTCCTGCTGTTCCGATCTGGCGAGCCCAGAAAACAGCCCTGAATCTTGTGCATTGCCCGAATGTCTTGCCTAGGCTATCGACTTGGGATGCTCGCTTTACCTCCTCGGTGTGTACGAGCGCGTTAGGGTCACCGAAAGGGTTGTTGAATCTGGCGTTCTGGGGTCAGGTTTTCGACGTGCCACGCTGACGTCTGGAGACTCACTCTTGGTGGAGATCTTCAAGGCTGTTGATGGAATGTCAGCGAGTAGGATGCAGTATTGATACAAGAACATACTTACTAGACTTGATGACACCAGAACCGCCGTTCGTCTTTCCCCCACAAGTTCCACATAGCTTGGGCCCTCTTCTGTACCTTCCAGATGCGGTAACGGGAGCTAGTGATATCAATGGCAGACAGTGCAGCGTATACCAATCCGAGCGATTTGACCGTGCTCCAAATTTGATTCGCCATGTTGAGCCACGAAAGTGAAAGGCACTTCTCTTGCGGTCAAGAAGAAAGGGATATGGAACCTCCAAGGATTTGCTGTGTAACCAGAGCCCGCATTCATGATATAGTATCCTGTCACATCGATATCCATAATGTACCTTGTCCATACGTGGCCCCTACACTTTTGCATCTGAACGAGGTTGTGCAGGTATGCAGCTGTTATTCGAGCGAGTCACTGGCTGTGCTCTTCCGGTTTATAGCCTCTTGCGATATGTTACCTTGCTAGCAAAGACCGATACCTTCCCGGATCCACATATCATGCACTGGGGTCATAGACAGTCGTCCAATGAATGGCCAGCCAGCAACACCAATTGGGCTTATGAGATTACTGAATTGGGCACTCGTTACACGGCAATCTTTGCATCAGACCTGCACAGCCATATGCGAGGTACAGATTCTGATGACTGGAGAGCTGAGTTGGTAAGAATCGTAGGGCATGCCACTTGCGGCTGAGTTCATGACCTGTTCATTGAATATGGCTTGGAACTGATTTGTGCGAGCAACCGCACTATCGGCGAGCCAGCAGATTTCTGCTTCGAGCGCGATCCTCTCGACTCCTGTAGCACTGTCCTCAGCTTGCCATGGCACCTATGGGCCGAGACCCATCGTATCTTACAACGACATGCTCTACGCATCTCGTTCAGCATGCGCCACATGCCACATGAATTATATCCTCTCCACCGCTGTTCTTAAGCCGTTGGCTGCGTATCCACATCCATCTTCTCGCCCACGCCCGCCTCACCATCGCCAATATCTTGCACCGTTACGTACTTGCTGATCTCCTCCTTTGTGATGATCTTCTCGTTGAGCACCGCCGTGGTGCCCCGCGCAAACTTATAGTCTCTCTGCTTCTTTTCTCTGGTATTAGGAGTCTTGTAGTTCCTCATGAGTGTCGTCTTCTCTTGCGTAATCACACACACGTCCACATTTGAACCGGATCCCAGATCGTTCCAGATACCGGCCTCGATCGCATCCGCGCACAACTTGACTGCCTCGTCCCGCGTCAAGCTGCCCTTCCAGCTCGTCTCAAAGACACTCATGGCTGCTAATGAACCCGATCCCATTGTGACGTAGGGCAGTTTGTCTGTACTTCCGTGCGCGTGGACCGTGAAAAGATGCGAGCCTGTAGGATCACAGCCCGCTACGACGAGGTATGCGCCAATATGTCCCTGGTAGCGGAAGAGGTGTTGCTTGAGCATCGTCATGACTGTCACAACGCGTGGTTTCCGGCCTGTGGATAGCGCGTGGAGTTCGAGGTTGGATGACATGAGGGCGGTGGTGAATTCTGTATCGGCGGCGGTTCCGGCGCCAGCGCACCAGATTTGGGGGGCGATGTAGTGCAGCTTCTCGCAGTTCTGGGAGGAGAGTTAGGATTTGATGGTGGAGGGATGGGTAGGACCAAGAATAAATACCTTGTCAGCTACTATGGGACCGCTTGTAGCTCTGGTGTCTGCCGCGATGACGACGCCGCCATCGTAGAGACAGCCGACGATGGTGGTACCGGTGGATGTGGCCTTGGGGAGCGGAACACCTGCGGCGTGCAGGGCAATGTTTCTGTTGTGGTTGCTGAAGTCGAAGCCCGGCATTGTTGAGTTATGTCGTGTGGAATCCAATCTTGTTCTGTTGGTGGTGCGCAAAAGGTCGGAAGGTATTGGTGTAGCTGTTGGATGTTTGGGCGATAGCTTCAGTTGTTCAGGCTGCTGGAGATGATGCGTCGGAGCCTGTGACAGACTGGACTTCCGATCAAGGAAGTGGCGGGACGGCAACACCATCAAGAGTCGATGCACGCGTTGCTGCCCCCTCCTGAGATGTAACCATGGCTGGATCGTTTCTGTACAGACCCAGGCAAAAATGGAGAGCTAACCCATCTTTGACATACGTGATATCGACCCAAGCGGAGTTTGGTCGTAGCATGGCCTTCGACGTATGTACTACACATTCTGACACCCCGTCACGTCCATGCTGAAGCTTGGACGCGCGATCACGTTCGGCTGTTTAGCTCTACTCTGCGAAGTGAATTACTTCGGTCTGTTGCTATATTCCTTCATTCCTTGAGTCGCGCTCGTTCCAGCGCAATCCAGCGACAATCATACATCGACTCGGACTTTCAAGCTCCAATTTGCCGCCTGTGCAAGTCCGCTCCTTGAACGAATCGCTCCGCAGTTCCATCACTTCGCAGCCATCTTCGCCCGTCACCCCAAAACACAGTCGCCAACACGGACACAGCGACTCGACCGACAGCACAGGCATTGCGGACCCAGTGGATGGCAGGATGGACTTTGGCGACAGCGGCAGTAATGCCAAGGCAGGAGAAGAGCTTCCAGAAATTGAGACCGATGACATTGCCTTTCACGATATCAGCCTGCAGAAGGGCGGCAATCCGGTTAAGGTGACTGAGCCATGGGAGAAACATCCGCCCTCTCACGCATCTCTATTCAGTGTTGCGAGTGCGAAGGGCCTTCTCGCAGTGGCTGGACCATCATCACTAGTCATAGCCTACACGGACTCTGTTCGGACACAAGCCATACCCAAGCGGTTGGCAAAGGGCGAAGAGCGCTTAATCAGGGAGAATGGTCGACCAATCGAAGGCAAGGCATATGCTGTACGCCAGGACGAGCCATACCCAATACCTGTCAAGGCATTTTCGACCATCGATTCACCCCGACTGTCACATGTCGCATTCAGTGCCGACGAGAGCTGCTTGGTCATTGTGCAAGAGAACGGCGGAGGGCTAGCGGTGTACGAAACTCAAGCCCTAATCAGTGGCAACAAGGACTACGCCTTCACCATCAGCACAAACGGCGTCAGCGTGCGACATCTCTTACCAAACCCTAACTCACAGTCGGCACACCTCTTCGCCGTCGTCTTGACGAATGGTCAGTTGCTCCTTGCTGATTTACAGTCACGGGGCCTTCGTCGAGGTCAAAGCAGTGAGCTCTTCGCGGACAACGTATTTAGCGCATCATGGTCAAAGTTGGGCAAGCAGATCATTGCTGGAAAGGGCGATGGCTCTTGTGCTCAGATCGATCAGCAGGGAGTGGAGAAGGACTCCATACCTGTGGCACCTCAGCTATCAGAGCTGATACAAACAGACTACCAGGATGCTCAGAATATGCCGGTCACGACAATCCTGTGGCTGGAGAACACCACGTTCCTTATCATCTACTCCCCAGTCTATGGACCTCAGGATCCAGACGCTATAGCGCCGATGAACGACTCTGTCCATTTCCTGGCCGAGAAGAAGAAGGGCGAGCCGACTATCTTCCACAAGCTTCTAGTAGATCCATGTCCACCCTTTGGGCTCGAGAGATTACCTGCTAACCACTTTCTATCCCGATTGCGCGGTTGGGAGCCAAACGTCGTCGATCTCATCATCGCTTCTTCTACGGCGTCCACTGATATCGGCCTAATTGCTAGTGGAGAGTTCTTTGTTGGATTTGAAGGAGACGACCAGAAGAACAAGAAAAAAGTATGGAAGAAGACGGATACGTACGGCAGCATCGCGATCAAGAGCGAGGGTGGTCGTGCGACTGTGCCTACGAGCTACGTGGAGGACTCGGCCGAGACTTCTGCAATTGGCACTGCCATAGACTACGGTTCCAGAATTCTGGTCGCAAAGCCCATCCCCAACGAGGCCGACACAATAGAGCAGTCACCTCACCCACTGCCATGCTTCTGCTTTGTGAACACCGATGGCCTGCTGTACATGTATTGGGTTGTTTACCCTGATGGCATTCGCCAGAAGACGCCTCATCCTGCTATAATCCACAAGGAGGGACCATTCACAACGTATGAAGACCTCTCCACGAAGTATATTAGGCCGCTTGACGACAATAACAATGGAATCCCGCCGGAGATAGTCGAGCCTCCAGCCTCTGAACGTGGCGTACAAACCCCGGCAGTGTCGTCGCGAGGGCTTCCGTCAACACAACCTCCACCCAAACCACAAACGAAAGTGGCGGACACTCCTGCCAAGTCTGTGTTTGGTGGTACATCCACCCTTGGTGGCAACAAATCATCACCTTGGGGTGGTGCGTCTCCCGCTCCCAGTGGATCAGGGTCAGCCTTTGGCAAGCCTGCTTTTGGTCAACCGTCCAGCTTCGGGCAGGTTGGTGGTCTTGGTCAGAACAATAAGTCACCATGGGCGGCAGCTGGCGGTCAGACGTCGGCCTCATCAACGTTCGCTAGTGCTGGAAAGACCAACTCCTTTGCAAGTGCAGGTCAGACGCAGGCAAGTCCTTTCGCCAGCGCAGGCCAAAACTCAGCAAGCCCTTTCGCCAGCGCGGCTCAGAATAAGACAAATCCCTTTGCCACTGCTGGTCAGACCCCTGCTAGCCCTTTCTCGAATTTCGGGAACACTTCAGCATCGCCTTTTCTGGGAACAGGTCAAGCCACATCGACGCAGTTTGCCAATACGGGTCGGACTGGCCAATCCCCTTTTATGTCAGTGGGCCAGAACTCGACCACGAGCACATTTGGAAGCGGGACATTTGGCAAGCCATCACTTTCGAATGAGGCATCTACTGGATCGACAGCTACACTAGGCTCGACCGGCACTTTTGGAGCACCGTCAACACCTTCCGGTAGTTCTTTTAACAGCAAGCCTGCGCTTTCGAAAGAGTCCACATTCGGCGATGCTAACGGAACAGCTCCATCAGTCGGTCTTCCCAGCCTTTCTGGAGGATTCAAGCTTGGATCGACGTTCAAAGGTGACGGGACTGCACATGATGACCTTCCCAAGCCAAAGAACCCAGGCGGCGACTGGTTCGGATCATTGGACAAGTCAGTGGGGGGCTCTGAAAACAATAAGCCAGAGATCAAGCAAGAGCCAGGTACAGAGAAACAGCCTTCGCTCCAAGACTTCCCTCCTGCACAGAGCAGTTCTGGAATTCTCGGCCAAAGCAAGGGACTCTCTAACATGTCGCTGCCATCTGGTCTCTTCGTTAAGAAAGAAGAGCCGAAGGGAGCAGTCGATGCGCCTCTCCCGCCTGACCCATCTGTCTTCGACTACAAAAAGAAGCAAGCCGAGATGCCGTCGATCCTTGGCAATGCCAAACAGGACGCTTTGGTCGATGCTGCACCTCTACCTCCCGACCCTTCAACCTTCAACTATAAGAAGAAGCTGTCTGAGATGGCTCCTCCGCCAGGAATAGACAAGACTACTCCAGAGAAAAAGGAGAAAGATGTGCCGATTGCGGGCAGTCCACCTCAAGACATCACACATAGCCAGACTTTCTCGCCGGCTGGGTCAGAAGAAGCGGGACCTCCAGAAGAATCAGGAAGCGAGGACTGGGATGACGAAGACGAAGAGGAAGATGCAGAAGGCGATGAAGACGAGCAAGATGAAGATGACGATCAAGAAGAGGACGACGAGGATCAAGATCAGGACGATGACGAGGAAGAAGAGGAAGAAGAAGAACAATACCAAGTGAGAGATCAGGCTGGACTCGATGCGTTTAGGCAGCGCTTGCGACCGAAACCCCCGCCTGCTGCACCTATATCACCAGACGCAAGCAAGTCCAAGACACCTCTCAAAGCGCAAAGTTACACACCTGTTGGGCTTCCCAAAGCCCCAGTCCTGGCTCCTATCGTTCAGCGTAACACTGGACAAAGCCCACGATCGCCTTCCCCACAACGACAACCCCAACAGCTTCGTTCCGTCACGAGTCCTATGCCCAAGCCAGCACCAAAGGGCCAGATGACATTCCCGCCACAAATAAAGACAAGCTCCGTGCCTCCAGCACCGCCTGTCGAGCGACCAAAGAAGCCAGCCGAGCCTCCAAAGCCCCGAGCTCCCACCGCGGGCGAGCTTGCCGATGAGCAGGATGCTCGTGTGAAAGCTCTTCTGGCGCAACCCATCGAGCCTAACAAAGAGATGCCTGTGTTCCACACACATCAAGACTACACTGGGGCAGTTGAAACACAGGGCATTGGAGGACAAATAGAAAAGGTCTTCCGAGATGTCAACAGCATGATCGACGTCGTTGGGCTCAATGCTCGTTCGCTTTCGAGCTTCATATCTGGACATGAAAGATTACGAAAGCCGGGCCAACGCACTCGAGAAGATCTCGAGGACGCTGATGCCTGGACCTTGGGTGAGATCAGCGAGCTCGGCAGAATTATGGATGACATCGCCAAGCAGCTTGAAGCAGGCAAACTAGAGAACGTTCGCAGGACTCTCGAACTCTTGGCAAAAGAGTATACTGAAGCCATGAAACTCAAAACCAAAACCTCCGAAATGCGAAAACAAATCGTGTCGTACACCGATCCTACACGCCGCGCCGAACACGAGGCCTCTCCCCTTGATGCCGAGACTGCAGCGCAACAATCCGAGCTCCGTCGCAAGTTGAAGGACGTCTACCAACTGCTGTCCGACGTTGAACAAAGCATGTCCCTCCTCCGTGCTGACCTTGCTTCCGCCGCTGCCACAGCGAACGGGAGTAAAGTTCCAACCATGGAGTCCGTAGAACGCACGATCCTCCGCATGACGGCTATGGTGGAGAAGACGAGTGGTGACATTGACTTGCTGGAAGCGCAAATCCGTCGCTTGCCGCCCGGCGCACTACGAAACGGCGGACTTGAAGAGGAGTACGAGGATGATCTCGTCAGTCGTCTCGGTGCAAGCAAACTCCTCACCGAAAGCCCCAGTCGCAAACGCACACCGCCGAGGTATCCTCGTATGGCAGCTGACGGGTCGGCTTTGGGGATGAGCGGCATGTTTGGAAGCAGGTTTTCCACTCCGCCGAATGCTTCTGTGCGAGGCTCGCCCAGTGTGCGCAGTAGTATGATCTTGAGTAAGAGCACGGCTAGTGCATTCCGACAGAGCACGGGTAGCTTGACTGGGAGTGCGCGGAAGGCGAGGAATATGAGTGATGTCACGGATGAGGAGGTCGAGACTTATTATGCTAGATTGGCGAGACGAAAGGAGGTGTTGGGCGCTTTGAAGAGGGGTGTGGTGCAGCAAGGTGCGAGGGTGGTGAGGGTAGAATAGAGGAGGGGTGGGCTTGGGAACATAGCTTGGGCATTGGAAAGGGAAAAGTCACGTGTACAGGCGGCTTCCACAAGCGTAAGTGAGGCTGTAGCCGTGCAGCTCTTCGCTCTCGTAGGCATTAACCAAAAGAAGTTAGGGATCATGCCAGAGGCGTGATGTTGTCCAATTATGTGAGCGATCAGCAGTCGCTCACTCGTCCACAGGAGCCAAGAGCAGCTCGGCCAACATAGTGACTTGTAGGCTAGTGGTGTCCGCTTGGCTCCTTGCTGGGTACTCGAAAGAAACCGAAGCGCCTAAAGCCGCCTCTCCTCCTCCAACACGCCAACAAACAGGTGACAACAATACACCATGGCCGCGGAGTGGTTCAAGGCGCCAGCAAAGCTGGAGCTCGATTCGAGCAGAGTGTTGACAAAATGCTGGCCCCGCATGCGTTTCCGTTCTTTTTGCACGGCGAATAGTCTTCGCACGCACTTTTCCCTTTCAAGCCTCCCCCAGAACAATAACCGTTAGGGTAACCGTCAGTGGGCTTTGTGCACTGTCCTGTGTACACTTGCTAGAATGTTATCAGTCGAGTGTATGACTATTATATCAAACAAACGTACCGCAGCATGGACATAGGACAGGCACAACGCCGAGAGTGCGAGAGTCTTGAGGAAGAACTGCATAGTTGTTATTATTGTGATGGTGTAAGATGTTCTAGGTGTGGCAGAGGTTCTTGTTGACTTGTTGGGCAAGAGGCTTAGGGAGGGCAGAGGCTGTTGTCGACTTGCTGATCGAAAGGCCGGAGGAGGGCAGAGAGAACGATGCTCCTGTATACTCGCGGACTGCACCCTCGGCGTACCTCTACGCAATTGACCAACTTGAAGCCTGGCTTACAGTCCCCAAACATGTCATGTTGGTCTCTGCTTTCATATTTCCATCCGGATCACTACGAAGCAAGGAGAAAAGGAGAGTTTTAAATCATGAACGTAGGCTTGCTGGGCGGCACCAACTCGAATCCTTACAGATTTATAATTCAATGTCTGCTGAACCCCTGGCGTGGGTTTGGGTAGTCAGCTCGGATCCTGACCCATGAAGAACTGTTACAAGCATCGCCGGAGCACATTTGCCGGTGCCGGCGTGGAGATACCCAGGACAGTAGTCTATTTCGTCGGCACTCGATGCACGTGCGAACGACAGTATACTGGAACGTGGTTCAGGTATTGGTCTAGTCTATACCACTAGCATGTGCTGACTGCGTGCCGAAGCCTGCCTTTCTGCCTTTGCACATGTTGATTCCGTTGGAGCTACCATGGTCGGTATTAATCCCTGGGCAGTACTTGAAAATAGAAAAAGAGAAAAGAAAAGCTAGAGAGCGATATGATGATTGCATAGAAAGACGACTTTATAGGGGAGACTGCGAAAAGCAACTGAGGAAGACTGCAGAAATGTCCGGAAAGCAATACAAATGCTGCATTGCATACCCGTATTAATCGCACGCTGGCGTGGAAAAGCTTGTGACGTTCGGTACAAAAGAATGCTTTGTTCGCACAAGAAAATGGTTGAGAACAGGCCGTCTTCTCCGGGGATCAAGCTCGCAACAGAGGAAGACAGTATACGAGTGAGGTTGAAAATCTTCCATTCACCATTACATGTCGATAGATCGATCATATCTCACAACAGGCTGATGAATCCATGGTCATCTTGCGGTCCGACTTTCTCAGGGAACTTTGTTTTGTTGTCGATTATAAGATCTAGCGAGTACTAAGCTAGGACGATGCGGTATGAGTCTCCGTATATTCATAACCCGGAGTGGGACACTATTCAGATCGAAATATACTGAAACGGAAGTGCTAACATGCAGTGACAGAAGAGAGCCGCTAGCCGAAATGCACCTATCTCCTTTCCGATCCTCTTAGGGAACCTGCGCCTTGAACCCTGGCTGTACGAACCTGGGGCACGATATATCCTAAGGCCAAGTAAGCGTCCGAAGGTATACAGAGAGGCTCCATCATACATGAATCCACACCAAACGCTGAAGAACCATCATTGTAAGATCCGCCACTTCCAAAGCGGATCCCCTCGTCTTCCAAAGATGCTACAAATCACAAGCCCAAGTCAGCACTCCCAGTCTGTCTCCCGATAATTCCATTCTCCTTTCGAAGGGAAAAACTTACACCTTCCCAACAACCTCTTCAGCCGAACTTCGACCCCTGCCGACCACATTCACACTCCTCCAAAACGTCCTGATCGCAATCCTCTCCACCTCCTCACGCCCGACCAACAGAATCTGACCGATCTGCTCCCTCATCCCCACATGCTGTCCCATCCGACTCAGACTCTGCTCCATTCGGGCCCGAGTCGGATGGAATTCCGCCCAGGTCATGCCCTTCCACACCCCGGCCCCTCTCTGATGAACACAGACGAATTCGACCTCGGCCACAGCATTCCCATGCCCGTGAGGAGGGGGAAGGTCGCGATCCATATACTCGATTCGCCAACCGCCTCGGAAATCGATCAGCGTCGCGCGCAGGGTTCGGTTCGCGACCTGCGTGGTGTGGTTCAAGATCGTGAGGCGCGTGATGAGGTCCAGATCTCGTGGGTGCAGAGCCAGGAGATGACCGGGCAGGATTTCGCCTTTGCGGATGATGAAATTGCTGTCCATCCAGAGGTGGGCGCGTGCCTGTTCGTAATAGCCGCGAGCTTCGTGGTAGATCTGGCGGCACGTCAGGAGGAGTTCGGGAGTGGGGTTTTGGATGTCGAGAGGGCTGCTGGGGGATTCTTCGTGATGGATGGGGAAGATTGTTCGGTAGATTGTATTGCGGAGTTCCGGGGGAAGGTCTAAGAGGTAGCATCTTCTTGGTTTGGTGAAGCGGGCTTTTCCCAGTTGTGCTTTCTTGTCTTGTGCGGCATTGTGAAAACCGGTTGAGGAAGAGACTTGGGCGAGCTGTTCCAGGAAGTCTAAGAAGTCCTGTCGGGTCGCGATGGATATTCTGTTGGCGCTGCTAGCCATATTTAGTAGTGGTCGTTTGGTAAACGACATGATCATCAGATGCTCTATGTTGCGATGGGTACAGCTAGAATGAGCCCAGAATGTCAGACGTCTCGACGGGAACACGGACTACTCGGTGCTCCCTTTCTGCGTAATATCGCAGTATCTGCAAGTTCAGTTTTCCCTTTGGTGCTTTTCCACAGGCGAGGTCAATAGATCACCCTTTGTGTTGCCTCCGAAGAACATGGCAGAAACACATAGGCTTCTTTGGAATTACGTTGGCCAAGGAAGCTAGAGTGCTACGAAGTGATTATCTCGAGGAAGCAGTGCTCGATGCCCTGATAACCACATGTGAAGTGGAGTAAACCAGCCTCGTGATACATAGATATGCACCAAGCCGGCCTTGGCGAAAACTGTTGCAGTAAGCAGGCCTCCCCGGAAGCACAGTGGGCCGCGATCCGGAGAATCCATGCTGATTGCGTTATGTCCAGCTTCGCGATCTTGCACATGGCCTCTACATGGAGCACTGTGTCCAGACCGCCGGACTAGGCACGTCGAACTGGTTTGGAACAAGTGGTGCAGAGTCTGATCTCATCGGCCTCATCGCGAATCATCGAACTCATTCCTGTTATGCACACTGTGCATCGCCGTTCAACCACTCACATCGACAACCATCGGATCCATCCTGCTCATTCAGCTGTATCGTCACAGCGTTTAAATCCGCATCCGTAACCCAACTCGAAGTTCCGTTGTTTTCGATCTGAAATTGTTGGCAATATGTCTCATCACTAGATATTGGCCCAACTCGGCGCTCTTCGAGTTTGACTAGCAGCGGATATCGGCTCAGGTTGTTCACGGAAGCCTCCGAAGTCGTAGAGGCTGTTGAGCTCGTCACCGACACTGATAAGGTAGATATGGTGGAGGTAGGTGCAAGTGTGGTCGTTACAGTCGCGGTATAGTGGTCTGCGGGTTTCTCCAGATAAATGAATACTTCTACCAATGTCGTTTTGAACACGCAATACCAAGCCTTGTCTCCCGCCAAAACCATTCCAGTATTACGCTTGGTCCGCAAGTCATTCATGTGTCGCCCATTGATTTTACTCCAACTAGCATTGCTCAAATCCTCGTCCGGGACGATGACAATCTTGTCGTAATACTGTTGGAAATATAATGCCTCGCCATTCTCGATAGCATTATTGTCTAAGACAAGCAACGTCTCGGCGAGAGAGGTGCTCGCATTTTGAAGCCAAGTTCCATAATGCGAGTGTTGATCTTCTGGATAGTAGAATACTCGGGCGGCTAGACCTTGGTCGGTCTGCTCGACAATCAGGACAGGCTCAGAGCCTGTGGCAATTGAACGGCCCCACGCGGCGGTTTGCTGAGTCAAACACGCGGCTTGCTTGTCTCGAGCGTCGCCCAGAGCAACAGCGTAAGTGCCTGTCGGAAGTGCGACAGTGCTCGTGGGTGACGCGATCACACTCGCATCGATGAAAGTTGTCGTGACTGTTGTTCCAGCTCGTGATATATCGCGAGAACTGCTCTCAGGAATAAGTTTGCGGGCCAAGCGACATAGTAGAGCTTTCATCCCACCTTCGATGTAGTGCGACTCCAAGGCCAGCTCCGAGCGCAACGGCAACCACAACCAAAGTTACGATGACTGCTAAGGCCCACCCTGCTCTCTTGTGATCTGTAATGCAATAACCTGATCTCAATCTACGGGGACTCGGCTCCTCTGGCTGTAAGAATCCCAGGACGACCTCTTTGTTTTCCTCTCCATCTATTGCTTCTGGTAGGCTTTGGTCATATTTCACCTGCAAGTAGTCTGCAGGCGCCGCTTCTTTGCCTTCTTCCGCTACCACCTCCTTCCCGGGAGGTATTACGACTTCTTTCTCATCAGACTGTGGGACCTCTTTCTCGCTACAGATCTCGACTTGAGGCGCCTGGGTCGCTGAGACTGAGTCCCGCCACTGTTGGAACGGAGGAGGCTCCCGAAGAAGTGCGTCTCGCTCTGACTTGTTGGATGTGCGCCGTTGAGATGACATTCTGAGACTGTTTGCCGTCGTTGGGAAGCCATGTGGCAAGCAGTGGAAAACAGACAAAAGGAAACATTCTCACCTGAGGTCGATAGCATGGATAACATTTCGGCGCATGCCACTACTAATCGCAAAGCGTCCTCGGCGATGTTTCTATAGCGGTCAGCGATTGGGCGGGCAGTACAGCACTGTGAACTGTATTGTTCCTGGATCCTGCACATGCTTGATCGACAACGCATCTTTGCCCGTTCCAGCGGAAGCTGAAGACAGGATGGTGGCAATGAACCGCCCAAGAAGCTGCCGACATCCACAGCGCATGCATCTAAGAAGGAGCCGTAAAGCAGAATGCAGAATCTGATGGTTGAGATGCTCCTGTGAGAATTGCCCCAAGTGAGGCTGAATGTCTTGGCGTGAACGGGACGGGACCAGGAAGGCTGCTGACAGATCATGTCATCATCCGCATCGCTCGTAGGCGCGTCCACTGCCTTTGTTCCATCGACACCATCAATATGTGAAAAGCAAGATGAGCACGCCCAACAAGCGGCGTAAGAAGAATGATCATCAATCGCCTGCTCAACCAGTGAAGAGTTTGGACTTCTTCTTCGGCAAGCAGCGCGAAAACGGAGCCAAGCAACATGGCGACGGTCATGGCCTGGGGGGAGATATTCAGCATGTCAGGGAATCAGAGAAAGAATTGACCGATGAAGAGCTAGCACGGAAACTTCAGGCGCAGTGGGATGAAGAGGAACGAAGAGGGCAAGCGAATGACGAACCTGCCAGTGAGAGCGTCAATGCAAACGTGAAAGATGGCCATACAGATCGAGAGCCCAGGGCAGAGGGAGAACCAGACGTTAAGAGCGAACCTGTAGAGGACAGAACACACCCTTCGAATGCTTTCGCAGCGCTAGGCAAGAAGAACACGTTGTCTCTGCAGTCCGCCACGGCTGAAGAAGACACCATTTCCCACGACATTCCCTTCGACGAGTCGCCCCTCACATTCGAACCCCAAAAGTACATACCAGAGCTCCACAAGCAATGGGCACCTGGGGGTGGCAGTTCGACATATGCGCTACTCACGCATTGCTTTGTGCTGGTGAATAGCACTCAATCCCGCATCAAGATTGTAGATACATTGGTGAATCTACTGCGAACGTTAATAGAAGGAGATCCGGATTCTCTGTTACCTGCAGTATGGCTGGCTACCAACTCGATAGCTCCCCCGTATATCGATATTGAACTTGGCCTGGGAGGGTCGGCCATATCCAAGGCGCTGAAAAAGGTGTGCGGCCTCGACAACTCCAGTCTCAAGACACTATACAACAAGCATGGCGATGCCGGCGATGTTGCATATGAGGCAAAGAAGAAGCAATCCTTCACCCTACGCAAACCGAAACCGCTCACCGTGAAGGGTGTGTATGACAGTCTGCACAAGATTGCAAACGCCAAGGGACATGGAAGTCAAGAAGCCAAACAAAGAATCGTGGAGAGACTCGTACAAGATGCGAGAGGCGCAGAAGAGTCTCGATACATTGTGCGCACGCTTGTGCAGCACCTTCGCATTGGAGCCGTCAAAACCACCATGCTGATTGCGCTATCGAGAGCATTCCTGTTGTCGAAACCGCTCGGCGTGGAGTATGCGACGAAGTCTGCTGCGGATCTGCGAAAACTGAGCAAGCAAGAACTGGCTGAGGTGTGGTCACCGGCTGAAGAGCTTGTGAAAGCATGCTTCGCCCGGCGACCAAACTACAATGACTTGGTACCAACCTTGCTTGAAGTTGGCATTGATCAAGAGCTTCTCATAAGATGTGGCTTGGCGATGCACATTCCTCTCCGTCCGATGTTGGGAGGCATTACGCGAGACCTCGGCGAAATGCTCACCAAACTTCAAGGCCGCGACTTCAGCTGTGAATTCAAATACGATGGGCAGCGTGCTCAAGTGCACTGTGACGCCCACGGCAAGGTCACCATCTTCTCACGCCACCTGGAAGTCATGACCGACAAGTATCCCGATCTTGTCGCACTTGTGCCTAAGATTCGTGGCGAAGGTGTGAGTAGCTTCATCTTGGAGGGAGAAGTCGTCGCTGTCGACCGAGAGAGTGGAGACCTCAAGCCTTTCCAGATTCTTGCAAATCGAGCCCGCAAAGACGTGGTCATTCACAGCGTAACAGTCGATGTTTGTCTCTTCGCTTTCGATCTCATGTACCTCAACGGCGAGGAGCTCCTCGATCGACCTTTCCGCGAGAGGCGAAGTCTGCTTCGGAGCCTGTTCGTTGAGATCCCGAACCACTTTACCTGGGTCAGAAGCATGGACGCGACTTCGGAAGATGGAGAAGCAGTCAGCGATTTCTTCAAACAGGCGACCGACATTAAATGCGAAGGCATCATGGTGAAGGTTCTTGACAATCTCCCGAATCCTGACCTGCAACCTCCAATGGACATCGACATGCCAACTGATGAGCCTGTGACACCAGCCAAACCAGAACCTACACCTACAAAGGGCAAGAAAGGCAAAAAGACCAAGAAGACAGCCGACAGCTCGAAAGTCGCAAATGGCGACGACGCAGCCGACGAGAAGAAAGGCGGTCGCAGAAAAGCTCTTCTGTCAACATACGAACCTGACAAGAGGCTGGACTCCTGGCTCAAGGTCAAGAAAGACTACCATACTCAAACCGACACCATCGATCTCATCCCTGTCGGCGGCTGGCACGGCCAAGGCCGCAAAAACGCCTGGTGGTCACCCATCCTCCTGGCCTGCCGAAACCCGGAAAACGGCACGCTCGAAGTCGTGACCAAATGCATCTCCGGCTTCACCGACGCCTTCTACAAAGCCAACCGCGCCAAATACGATCCCGACTTCGAAGACAACGACGGCGTTCCCGTGGGCAAAAATGTGCTCGCCGAGAGGCCGAACTACGTCGAGTATGCGGGCACGCCGGACGTCTGGTTCGAGCCGCAGGAAGTGTGGGAGATGATCTTCGCGGATATCACGTTGAGCCCGACATATACTGCGGCGATCGGTTTGGTGAGTGAAGAGAGGGGTTTGAGTATGAGATTCCCGAGGTTCTTGAAGGTGCGAGAAGATAAGTCGATCGAAGAGGCGAGCACGAATGAGTTCCTCGCGGAGCTGTACCGGAAGCAGATCGCGAAGGCACCTGAGAAGGCTAAAGAAGGGGATGCGGAGGTGGATGAAGATTTGTACGATGACGGATGAATCATGTGCTTCGTTGTCCTGAGGAAATCTGCGCTGGTAGCTCGTCAGACAGACTGAACTGAGGCATCACATCCTAGGCGCCATGGACCTCATAGCTGTCTATGCCACAGAGGGAGCAGAGGGTGTGAAAGTCACCGGCAGGCTTCTATGTTTCGACCTCGAACTGATACGGAGTTGTGCGCCGCCTGGCTGGCACCAATTCTACGCCACCGACTCCCATCTGCCTCATATATCGGCACATACCTGAGACCTCGTTGCTGTGTAATCCAAGCCCTCAAGAGTATCTCATCTGCTTGTGAACTGGTGAACTCACCACCATGCCCGCTGTCCGAATCCTCGTCGTCGCTCGGCTCTCCTGACTGATCGCTCGCACGCCCAGGAGCGGTGGCATTTGCAGCTATGGACCCGGCCGTATCATCTCCTGGGCCTTTCGTCGCTGAGCCATGAAATTGCACTCCAGTCTGCGAGGGCGACTCACATTCCGCTCCATTTAGCGACCACTCATTCATGAGAGCTCCAGCTTGAAACAGCAATTCAAAGCCTCTACTCCCGCCATCGTCACCAGCGCTTGTACCATGAGTCGAAACTGCCGAATTGCTTCCTATAGACTGCGGCGGTTCCCAGTCCACAGGACTTCCAGCTTGCAAAAGCAACTCGATGATAAGGGGCCAACAGTCTCCTCGGGAGCGCGCGAGCGGGATTATGTCTGCGTCCGGGACCAAGCCAGACTTGAGCAGCTCTGCAACAACCTTGTGGTGAGCCTGACCGTCGAAGCACTCTGTGAGGTAGACACGTAAGTGGGAAGAGTCGACCGCAATGCCAGCGCGCACGAGGGTCTTGATGGTCCAAAAGGGATCAGATTGCTTGCTCAGGCAAGCTTGCATCAGACCAGCTGTGTCTGTCGCCAGACCGAAGAACTTGAGCAGACGGCGTGATCGCGATGGGGCCAGACATGCTTCGAGCTGTGATGTGTCAGAATCCGAATCATCGGGTTCTCGCTGTAAGGGATCCGTATCGGATTCGAGAAGTGCATCTATCACTTCGAATGTGGTCCTGGCATCCCGAGCACCTCGAACGAGAAACAAGGATTCGCGATCCACACTCGCACCACACTTGATTAGGTGATGAACGAGCAGGCCACGGCCTTGGCGAACCCGCAAGCCAAGCCTTTGCCGGCATGCTAAATGCAGAGGAGTCCCATGTCTCGGCCATTCGGCATTGATGTTCGCTCCGGCGGCGAGCAACCGGTCGACGATAACGCAAACGGGGTCTCGCTCCTCACGCTTGACGGGGAAATATGCCTGTCTCCGGTGCTGGCACACGAGGTGCAAAGGCGTACCACCATCCCTTCTCCGGGCATTCGGATTCGCACCGGCATCCAAGAGAGCTCCCACGGCATCGATGTCGAGTTCGGCGAAGTCGGATCGTGAACATGCGGAATGGAGGGGAGTCTCGCCATCACGATTCGCAGCTCCAACGTCGGCTCCTGCTCGGACAAGTTTCCTCACTGTCCTGCCATGATCGCGTATCCACACGCACGCAAGATGTAGAGCGGTAGAACGCCGATGATTTTTAGCATTGATATTGATCTTGGCCTCGATTAGCATATCCACAATCTTCCTATTGACTTTGCTTCGGGAACACGTGATGCAAAGTAGATTGTTACCTTTGTGATCTACAATCTGTACATCAGCTGAGGCCTCGAGTAAGACTTTGACGATATGGGATTTCTGCTTTGCGCACGCTATCATCAAAGGAGCCGGTCGATCGCTCGCTTTCAGATTCACATCAGCTCCAAAATCGATGAGGTGTTCGACGAGTTCGTGGTGGGAGCTCGATGCGATCTGAAGCGGTGTGCCATATTTGCTGCTAATGGCGTTCGGATCAGCACCAAGCTGAAGGAGCGTGCCCACCACGGACAAATGACCGAGCCTGCAAGCGAGATGTAAAGGAGTGCCATTGTCGCCCCACTCAGCATCGACGTTCGCTCCAGCCTTGACAAGGCGTTTGATCAATTTCAGCTTGCCAGTGAGTCTGACTTTGTCGCCTTCAAGGCATGCAGCGTGCAAGACCGTGCCATAGATGGGATCGCACGCAATAAGCCGCGTCGGATCCGCCGAAAGAATCCCGTCCGTCGCCTCGACTTGGCCATGGAGAGACAAGAGTGTCAAGGTCGTGCGGCATAGGCCACAGCACGCTGCATGGCAGGAGGCGCGGTTTCCGACGTGTACCTGACCAGTCTCATCTCCAACCTCGTCTCGCCGAGCCATGTCCAGTAAGAACTTGCATTGCAGCCCATCATGTTTGTCGTAGGAGGGTGCACTTTCCGCCAGCGACTGGTGCGCCGACCAGTTGATTTCGGCGTAACAGGTCAGATCCGATCTTGGAGACGAGGCTCCATCAGCTGAAAGGCGAGCGATACAAATTTGGGCCATATCATAATGGCAAGTTGCCTCGTCCAACGCGAAGTGGGAGACATTGCTAGACTTAATCCTGTCGGACAAAAGATATTCCCGCACGGTGAAGTGGGCGAGATCAACTCTCACTTCACATTTCTCGACAGTGACGACGACAAGGGAGGACAGATATTCGAAAATCCGTTCGAAGGTTTCTCTGTGTTCATCCCAACGGGTGCGGTCCACTTTCAAGTTGACGAGACAAGCATCAAGCAACAACGTTGCCTCATCACGCATTCGAAGATAAGTCCAGTCTCCATGGTATTGCCGACGGAAGATGAGCCACTGAAGGACAATACGAACCTCTGCAACGATGTCTGCGCAACCCAGAAGAATGCGATCGTACGTTTCATCCAGGGTGGTCGGTAAGTCCGAGATAATGTTCCTAACAGCTTCATGAGTCAAAAGTTTCTTTCTCTTCAGCACATCAAGTTGACAAGCAACCCAGCGGAACCTGGAGTGGTTAGACAGACAGATCTCATGGAGACGCCTCACGAGCCACATACATGCCATCTGCCTTTCTACTCAGAGTGTCTTGGATTTCTTGCCGTATCCTCTGAGGAAGGCGCTTTAGCTGCGGAGCGGAGGAAATCATCTTATCGATACAGATGTCTATGTCATTCGCAACTTTGCTCTTGAACTCGCGGAGATCCAGGCTTCTGAAGTCCCAGTCACTGAGACTGGATTTGATATCAGGCTCCGAACGACTTGACACAAACATGTGAAGGTTGGTGGTGCGTTGCAAGAGAGCTCCGATCCCGGACAGGATCTCTTCCCGATGGTCATTCTCATTTGGGCACTCGTCAAGACCGTCCAGGAGTATGAGAATGGTTGCATGCTCCTGGAGCATCTCTTGAAGTGCATTTTCGAGGACTCTCGGATGCTTCTGGTTCTTGTTACTTGCTTCACGTATGGCATTCAGTCGACAAGATTTGGTAATCAGCTGAGAGAGCAGCGATAAGAGTAAACCCTGGTATGTATGCTTGCGATCATCCCCAAAGGAGAAGTAATGGTATAGCACCAAGCGGCCGCTATCAGTGAGCATACGACGCTGAAGATCCTCGATGAGGACGGAACATATCACCATCTTCCCGGTTCCAGGTCCTCCGTGGATCCACAGATGCCGCGTATTACCTGCGATCCACTCACGGTACGGCTCGCAGTCGAATATCCAGTCTCCAGTGCCATAGGAATGTCTAGTCCGAGCCTGCAAGTGAGCAAATGTGTAATCGGGAGCATCGAGCCAGCGGAGGATGCTCGATCTTTCACTCTCTGTTGAAGATGGAGCTTGTCAGCTCCTTCTGTCATATCTATATGACACGAACAGACCTTGATATATATTAATGATGTTGCCATTGTGCTGCCGGGAATTGTCTCCTGCGATATTCCCTGTAAATGATTGGAAGCCAGGGACCAACTCCATAGTCATCTAGGACTTAGGCAGGGCGTCGCGGACGGCCAGCACAGAGAAGGGCATCGTCAAGTGTACATTTGCGGCGAGGCTGAAGCGCTCTCCTGCTAAGCGAAAGGAGTGCTGTTATCAGGTGAGTGGCTTGCCGCAGATCGTGGCTTGCATCAATGCAGATACTGAGGCTCGCCATCTCGCCCTCTCACGACTCGCGTCAGTACCTGGTGTCGACCCTGATATCAGAGACAAACCCTGATGGAGCTGATGCAAGGCGAGATGGGAGATGGAGCCGAAGCCTCTGTGATCATTTGGCAGAAAGACGAATGATGTCCCTGGTCTTGGCGTAACCCAGGGGTCCTCGAGAGCCATCTTGGCACTGCATATCTTCACATGACAGTGGCCCGATTGCAGCACATCTCTCCCGCACCCAACGCAATGGCCGAAGGAACCTCCACCTACCTCTCGCCCGCTCTCCAAGCCGCAGACTTCTCTCCCACCGCGTACGCGAACGCCCTCGTCCTCGCGACCAACAACGCCTCCGACACGCCGCTCGACCTCTCCACACCCCTCTCCCGCGCCCTCTTCGACGTGCAGGAAGTCGACACCCACATCGACACGCTCACGACGCACAACGCCCTCGCGATAGTCTCGCACACCCGCGATCGCACCGAGAGCGCCACCCATATTCTCGACACGGTCGAGGAGCAAGTGCAGTCGCTGAACGACAGTTACAGACGGCTCGAGAAGGAAGTGGTGGAGCGGTATGAGGCGGCGGAACAAGTGCGGCTCGCGGCGGAGCGCATGGTGCAGACGTTACGTTTAGGTCGGGCGGTGCAGAGGGTGGTGGGGTTGGGGAGGCAGTTGCAGAGTTCGATGGAAGAAGTGGATCGGAGGGATGGGCACAAGAGTATGCTTCCGGCCGCGCGGACGGTGCTGGAGCTCCGGAGCTGCTACGAGGGTCGTGAGGGCAAAGGGCTGTCGCGAGTGCAGGTGGCAGCGACTGTGCGACAAGACATCGGCAGTGCGAGCGAAAGGACGCTGACGGAGAAATGTCGGGGCGTGGTTCGAGAATTCAGCATGAGCAGTCTCGTGGCGACGGGAGGCAGTGAAAAGACGTTCGCGCAGGCCGAGGAGACTAAGGCGAAAGCTACCGCGGCTTTGCAGACTCTCTACCTGCTCTCGCCCGTGAAGGGTTCGGGGCAGTTGACGGTGGAGTCGTTCGAGCCCTCACTACTGATTTCGGCGTTGCAAAGCTATCTACAAACGGCACTGCAGTCCAGTCTGGCGGCTATGGACCGTTCGCTCGCGACGCTGCCCACGCTGGACCGAACGCTGTTGGAGATATCTGCGCGATGTCAGAACATCATCGCGCTGGAGGCGCTGCTGGAGAATGTCAAGCCCCCTTCGCATCCGTTGCTCGCCGCTCCTGGGGACGCCTCGAAGCGAACTGAGAATCACAATCTCCTTCAATCACTCCTCCGCCATTTGGACACCTCCTCTCTCCCTTCCTACTTTTGGCGCAGCATGGCCAGCCAGCTCACGACTCGTGTTCAAGGCATACTTCAGCGCGGGGGTGTCAGTGCGAGGACTCTGCGCAGCAATCGCGATCGAGTGCGTGAGCAGATCCGCGATTGCGTTGATCGTGGGTATCGAGGCAAGTTCGCTGGTGGCAAGAAGGAGGTCGCGAACTGGGAGCGAGAAGCTGCGGTCATGGTCAGCAGCGTTGTTGGACCGCTCGGTCGTTAAGTGGGGCAAGTGGTGTAAGAAGCGCAGAGAGTGGGTGGTCGGTTGTCACTTATTGGCATGGAAGATACCAACGGATATGGCTTCATACTCAATAGTCGGGATCGAATAAGGTGAAATTACGTTTCTGGGTATCGTACAAATCGCATCCCTCCAATAGTAAGTAACCTGTTGTCCAAGATGCATATAACTTTTCCAATGTCCGCACACATGCGCCAAGATGATTTCATACCTGCCATTCATCCACCTCGTGAACATGATCGTACCCTCTATCATCAGATCAAAACGAACCCGTTCCAGGAAGGTGAAAGATAGCTACCGCCATGACACGTTGAGTGACAAAGCATCCATCCACAGACGGATGCTTCACAAGTAAGAGTCTGTTGAAAGCAATTGCTAGAATGTGATGTTGTGATCCACACCAACAAGCTCCGAACAGCCAGACACGCGCCACGCTCAGCACGGGCCACGATGTTGTTATCATGGCTCGTGGATGAGCGTGAGATGACCTTGTACTTGCCTTGCACAGTTCCCTTTCCCATACTTCCATGATGGCGAGGTGACACTTCGAACCGGTTGAGGTCCAGATCCGGGTGGATGGCCAGCCGATGTCGGGGTTGCTGCTGCTTAGATGATGTCCCAGACGTCCTCGGCAGCGTGGCAGAACTTGCTGCAGGCCACACTGGCCGACAGCGAGTAGTTGGAGATGGAGATCGCATCGTCCTTGAAGGCGTCGGCGAAGTTGTCGCTGCCCTTCGCCATGGCTCCGACGAAGACGCACATGCTCTCATTCTTGCCAAGATCTGAGATGTAGTCGCGGACCCGCACGACGGGGGCATCGAAGGAGAGGGTGACCTTGCGACAGTTTGGTGGCAAGTGATCAGTGATGGGGTTCTTGATCACCTTCAGAAGCTTCTCCTGTGACGTGGTGCTCCGGATGGATAGCTTGTGGAGGAGCTGGACCATGAGACCGGCGAATCGCTTGAAGGTCCGTGGGATACGGACGGTCGGCGAGACCTCAATGAGCACGCCTTTGGCGGTGTGGATGTAGATTTGCAGCTTGCCCGCCTTGTTGACAGGCGAGTCCAGAAGGGTGAGGAGGCACTGACGTCTTCCATCAGTGTTGAACGTGGATGGTGACCAGCGATGGGACACGTACCTGGTGTGTGATATCTGGTCGTGCATCGCTGATGTCACGATTCATCTTACGCATCACGCCGATATGTTCGTCGCTGTTCAGCAAGCTGTATTTGTCATCTTTCATGCCGTTGCGGCCATGGGCGGCTTTGTAAGTCTCGAGACTGGCGTTGGAGAGGACTACGATGAGACGCCTGCTGTCTTTGTCGGAGGAAGGGATGGGGTGGGCCTGCTCAGCGACGAGCTGTGGCAGCGAGGGAGGAGGTAAAGATTGAGTCTGCGTGCCTGCGGAGCTCGCGGGGAGCTTGTGGTCAGCCATTTTCATGCACGGTCCCTGTTGAAAGGGGCGATGCGCGAGGTCGAAGGGTTGTGCTGCTGTTGTGGTGGTCGTGGTCGGATGCGTGGGCCTGTGATGAGGTCGATGTCGACGGGGCGAGGCGAGGCGGCGGGTGGTCGTAAGGCTATCGGGGTGAGGGCACTGGTGGGAGCTCTCTGCAGCCAGCGACTGGCCAGCACCCGCACTTCAGATGCAGGCACCCGCGCTCTCATCGAAGCCAGACGGCTGGAGGGGGGCAGATGCACGATCAACAGCAATGTTAAACATGCGGTGACGACTCACGAACTCTCTTGGTGTCCCTCCCGGACGTTGATGGCCGCCTGCCGATGTACTCTGTGGTGGCCGACGCATCGAGCAGCGACTTCTCCATCTGCACGGCCTCGGGCGAGACCGAGCCAAGACGAGCGATATCTGGTGCCATTCTGTCCGAATTTGCGGTGCGTGGTGGTGCTCTGGGAAGAAACGGGGGGATGTTGCTCTGGGCTGGTGGTGAAGGATCCGCGCACTTCAAATCATATATAGCCCACCGGACGATTTGGCTGCGTGGAGCAGTGGCACTAACACTTATGGTCGGTAGCGAACGATGTCAGGGACTTTGTTAGTCGTGGGTTAGGCTGCGACGGTGCGGAAGAGGAGGATGCTTCTGGCTGGGGAGGTGCTGATTTTGACGCTCGTGGCCGGAGAAGGCAGTGGCAGTGGCAGTGGCAGCGGGGATTGATCCCCACCTCAGAATGTTCGCCCAACGGGTGATGAAAGCGATGCGGTCGGGTTGATGGAGATGGAGATGGAGCAGCAGCGTACGGCGACATTCCCCTCCAACAGACTTTTTCAAGCTGCCTGTCTTGACGCGTGACGGCGCTAAGAGCGCTAAGAATGGCGGCAGCTGCACGCACTAGCATGCCTCTGTGCCTAGCTTAGCTACAGGAGATACCGCACAACCCAGCGTCGACGGCGATCCGAGATCCATTCATCTCACGCCGGCGTCGGTATCAGTCTCTCATCATCACAGGCCATTGACGGTCGGCGGGAATGTTCCTGTCACTGACTTCCACGGCCAGCATGCTCATCCGCCCGTGGTCTGCTGCGGCCCCGACACATTCCCGATCGCTGAAGCTGCTGCTCGCTGCCACCCTTGCCCTGGCTGCGGGTCTGACGAAGGTGTGGAGGTTGCTGAAGACATCCAATGCTGTACAACCGTAATCACGAGCA
Organism: Pseudocercospora vitis; assembly: GCA_026120125.1. Classification (NCBI taxonomy): domain Eukaryota; kingdom Fungi; phylum Ascomycota; class Dothideomycetes; order Mycosphaerellales; family Mycosphaerellaceae; genus Pseudocercospora; species Pseudocercospora vitis. Next base: position 8,670 of record JALRML010000031.1, on the reverse strand, counting down.
TCGGCGAATCGGCAATCGCAGCACTCCATCCCCCGTAGAGAATATCCACACCCACCACGACTACAGTACAGTACAGTACAGTACAATACAGCATACATACACATATCCGCCGCTGATCGGTCGGCCCCTTCACGACGCCCTCACGCGAGCACGACGGCCAATCGCTTTTGCGCAACACCGCCGTTTCGTCCTCCCATGCGAGCGCCAAGAACCGTCCACGCATCGCTATATCTGCACACCTGAACTCAATGCACGCCAGAGGCCTCGAATGCCAATGACCTCACCTGCTGGGCCGTACGGTGCCATATTGTCCCCGCCAACCTCACATACCGTAGGCCACATCGGAGGTCCTCCCGCAAGGCCCAAAGTCTATGTACATAACCATGCATTGGCGCTGAAGTTCTACCATAACGCACACACACACACACACACACACACACACACACACACACACTTACACACACACATGTCTCCCCAGGTCAATCGCCATGCTGAGGCGAATCCAGCGTGCGGAGCCATCCACATCGAACCCTGTTGCACCCGATCCCACCCATCACCCCGACTTGCTTTGTACTGTACCTCGCCGCCTGATGAAACCTCTCGGCGACAAGCACAACGCCCGGGGATAAGCACTAGAACGGATGGGGCGCACAGGTGCCTTCGGGCTTTCCGCACGAGATGTCTCGAGACCGTGAGCCCCCGTCCCCCCCCCCCCCCCCCCACATAGATGTCCGAGACCAATGCCATTGACAGCGACGGGTTCATGCTTTTCCACGAGGCAATTCCTCCACCAACCTGCACCCACCATGTCGATGGAGTATCACGCCAACGCAACAACCCACACACCCCCCCGGGTAGCTCGTCTGTATGTATGTATGTATGTACGTACAGGATGCAAGCCATCGATCTAGAACCCGTCGTGTCCGCACGTGTGTTTCCAAAAGGGAAGTCGCATCCTCCCTCCCTCCTTTCCCGACCTCACCTCCCCCTCTTCACGCCAAGCACGTACGTGAGTATATCCATAATTCATTACGCACCGCGACACATGATTCCAATACCCGTTCCACACCAAGAGCAATAGCCGTGTCCGAATACAAGCGTATTCAAGTCACGGACAGGAGCGGAATGTAGGCGGGGAGTCATGACTTTCGTTCATATTTCAGCTCAGCTGAGAATCTCGAATGGTGTCTAATAGCCTAGCAGGGGAGGAGGATTACCTTCCCACGCCAGCCGTCTACAAGAAGGCTCAAACGAGCGCCCCAGAATCATGTGCGAAGACAAGCCAAGCGACCAAGCAAGCACGCAACAACTCCAGCAGTCCCAAGAGCCCCAATTCCCTCATGTATCGGCAGTATCCCATTTTTTTAACCTGCCCTGCGTGTGATGAAACTTTCTAGCAAAACCCCAACCCATCTAACAACGAGCGGTGAGGGGGTATCATCTCATCTCATTTTCTCCCGTCGTGTCGTCCCAGTTGTGCGCGATGGAAAGAGCAAAAAGCAGATCAACAATGAAAGTAGTAGCATTTTTTCTCCACCAGCGCCTTGCGATACGTCAAACTCAAATAACGGAGACCCCAGTGTCGTAAAGTCGTGAATAACGATATGAGAAAGTGTCGATCGTGGTCCTCCATGGGTTGGAGAAGTAGCTATCGGCTTAGCGTGTTGTTGTTCTCCTTGCACCTCGGCGGCGGCATCAATCCGAGAATCCATAGCGGTCTGTGAAGCCATCCTCTTGCCCAATCTCTGGGCAAACATGCTCTTGCAGTCCTTCTCGGCACTTACGTTGCACGATATGTAGTCCTTTCCCTCGCGGTAAGATTCTCCGAGAGTTTTTTGTGAGGATCTAAATTGCATGCTCAAATTCCCTTTTGCTTTGCTGCTTCGACGTGGGCAGTTAAGTTCCGAGAGGCCGCCACTCTCACGAGTTTCTCCGCACACTCGTTGCACGTGCGTCGGTCAGATCTTGCGCTAAGGGTTCCACTCTTACGCTTCTGGCTTTATAAGCCATGCTTGTGCCTTGTGATTTCACATATCGGAGAAGACGTTTCGCTGAAGTAGGTCCATCTCAGCCTCGTCCAAAGCCGTATCCGGGCTTCCGTTACTCTCGGCCTCCGCACCATACGATGGATGGGAAAGGTACGTTGAGCGTAGAGCCTGATCATTCGACGCGACGCGCACCATCCGGATCTCAACTGTGCTCTGTGCCGGCCGGAGTTGTCCCGGAAACTGTGTTAACGACGAAGTACATTGGTCGTCAGATTCCGCTGCAGCAGAAGCTCCGAAGCGCTGTTTTGCCAAGTCTTCCCGACCAGAGTTCCCATACGTGCGAATCGCGCCTTCATGTGATCGAGACCGGAGCGTCGGATCGAGGACCGGCAATGCTTTTCGCTTCATCGCGGCTGGACGTCGCGCTGTAGCACTCAGCACCGGGCATCGACGTTCCTTCTCTTGCTGACTCTACCTAAACTCAAGCTGGAACGGCTTGTACGCACTATCCATGGCATGACATTTCGGACATCCTGACATTCTGCCTCTCGACTGCTCTGCTATGATGGCATCAGTACAGGCTGAACAGACGGCACATATGCAGGACGTGCACGCATAGCACTGTTTGACGTCGTAAGCCCGTCGACAGCCCGCACAATAGATGGTGTGTTGGCCGTCACCGTCGCCAGAGGTTCCTGCGGAATTGAACACGGGCGAAGAATTGGAGTCAATCGACGATGGGTTCATGATGTGGAATTGTGAGCCCGAATCGGTGCTGTTGTGATGTTGATGTGATGATAGACTGCTGTCGACAGAAGGGAACGGCTGGAGGCCGAGACCTCCGTCGTCAGCAGTCGGTGGGGTGAGAGCTCGGGTCAGGGGTGAAGCTTGGAAAGATTGAAATTGGGAGCCCAGCGCGAATGGTGGTAGTGACGTCCGGGAGTTGACCTGGGGAGATTGATATGGCGATGCTGGTATCTGAGGATTTGATCAGCTGCTCTGAACGACGGTAGGTACTGGGCAATGGCGATGAACCGGGGCCACCTACCGGCGTGAGGTCTCGAGAGCCCTCCTCCTCTTCTGTGGCACTAGCAGCAGCGTCGATGAGGTCTTCCCACCTCTTGCCGTACAGTGCAGCCGGGGTGGGATCGGTCGAGATACCTTTTCTCTCGCCACTCCGTCTCTTGTACTCGTTCGATTTCCGTCGCTCGTGCTTACCTAGTCTGGCTTGTGTCAAGCTGGACTTGCGAGCTCTGTTCATGGGACCGGATCGTGACATGCTGCGCTGCAGCGGCGGCAGTGTGTTGGACCTGTCCGGCGACCGTGCGAGGCTGGGCAGGAGGCTTGACTGCTCACCACCCAGCGTCACGGGATAGGCTTGGGCGGCCATGAAGCTGGCGTCTTCTAAGGCAGGGTCCACGTGCAGGTGCGGGTTCTTGAAGTCATCGCTGCCGAAGCCGTAGGAATTCTGAAGAACATCGGCCTCAGTATTGGTGGGCGAGTCTATGAGCAGGAGGGAATTCACCTGTGCCAAGTTATCACCTTCCCAGTCCGGGTCGGCCTTGTGCTGGTAGTGCAGCGACGCAAGGGCCTGGGCAGCGGAGGCCATGGGGATCAGCGAGCCGCGACGGTACTCGTCCGATGTCCTCGACGTCTCGAAGCCGTTGTAGACGGCTTGAGCTTCGGGGTCGGTATTGGTGTAGTAGCCGCCATCATGACCGCTGAACGCGGCGTATCCTTCAAAGGATGTGAGCCCTGCAGCGCCATAGTGGTACTGGTTGGGAGACAGACCTGACGGATCAGAGAGCTGCTGCGTGTAGTTGTGCTGGCCGCGGTTGTGGTTGGCGTGGTTGGGATCAATCTCCGGGCGCTCGTGAGGCGGGGAGTTGATCATCAACTCGAAGCTCTCCTTGGTGGCGGGCAGCTTGGGGATGTAGTACTCGGGATGGGCTCGGCGGATGTGCTCTTGCATGGAGCGGTACTTCTTCTCCTGTAGGAAGAGGCATTGTCAGCACGGTCTTGGAGACAGGTCCGAAGGTGGGGTTGGCGGCAGCCGGGGCCCGTCGCCGTCACAGGCATTGAGGTGGTGGTGGTAGTGGTGGTGGTGGTGGTGACACAGTGAGGAGAGGGGTACCGCGGTGGGTGGGGTGGTGGTGGTGGTGGTGGTGGTGCTCACTTACGCCCAGACATCTTTTCCGACAATGCGAGCCATCTTGGTTCTGCAGTGGGCAGGTGACATCGTTCTCGCCCGTCTGGCTCAGCGAAAACTGGCCGGTGAGGTTGTTGGTGGTGGCCCTGGGAGGCATCGCAATAATGCAGCACCCCGGCTAGGTGTGGACGAGAGGAGGGGAGGGGAGGGGAGCTCGAGCTGAGCTGAGCTGTGTGGAAGTGACTGCTGTCGCCGGCTTTGCTGGGCGGTGCTCCAGTGTCGAGCTTGCTGCCGGCGATGTGTGGTGGGAGGTCGGGCTCAGCTCACAGGCTCCGCTGGCGGGGGGCGCGGGCGCACGAACTGAGGGACTACTGGCTGACGTCGGGTATCTGCCTCCACCGCCGCGCTCCAGCTCGTGGGTTTGGGGTTGCTGGCTGGCTGGCTGGCTGGCTGGCTTAGTTGCGTAAGGTGCTCGTGCTGGCACCGAGCTCGAGCTGTGCTGTCCAGATCGAGTAGCTCGCAATACCAATAACACGGCCAAGCGACGGCCTAGCCTGCGGTGGCGATGTGGTGCGAGAGCTTCCACTGCTGTCAGAGCTCACGCCGACCGCGGTCTCCTGGTCACGGCGAGCTCCTGCTCAATCAAAGCGGGTTCCAGGTTTGATTGCTTTGGGGCCGCTGCGATCGCTCTCCGCCGCGCTCAATCGGCGGCGCGTGGACGGTGTCGTTGCAGCAGTTGAGGGTGCGATCTGGTGTGGGCGGAGAAGGCTGGCGGGGGAGGGTTCTATCGAGCGAGAGCGGGGTCGTGCGATAGCAGCAGCAGCAGCAGCAGCAGCAGCGCAGCAGGAGAACGAGGCTAGTCTACACCCGCATCGACCTCACTCTGACATGCACAGTACTTGTCCCTGGGGCTCGGCACGTGAAGGCGAGGCGAGGCATGGCATGGCATGGCATTGATGGCATTCAGTGTTGCATTCCTCGGTCCGGTCTGGAGTCAACGAACACCTGCGGGCAGTGACAGCGCTTCCCATCACCTCCGTGCGACCGCACATTCGCTGGCCGGACGGCGTGCCTACCATACCTACCCTACCGACCGTCGCTTTTTGGCTCGGTAGCTTGCTTCTCCGCAGGGATCGTGTGGATTCTGCCGGCCATTGGCGTGCTCCCATTCCGAGATGCGGCTGGTCCACGGCCACGCTGCGTGCGAAGAAAAACATTGATGAGGAATTGATGGTGAGATGGAACTTCCGACGACGAACACGTCTCGCGAAGGAAACGGGAGTCGTGCCTCTACCTGTACGTAGCACCAGGAAATTAGATGCGCGATCGTGGCATTGACCACCATCGAGCGAGTCCATCAATATTTCATTCAGCCCCGTTCGAATCCCTCTCCACGACTCGCGTCCCCTTGCCGCTTCGTCGTCAACAAGCTTGTCGAGCCGACAGCATCATCGTGTTTGCTTCCCGCCAAGAACGCGCTTTCACTCCTCCTCCGCTCGTGGGTGGGTGGGTGCAGCGGCCATCAGATGCGGCGCGGCACACGACGGGGCGCCTTGTAATCTATCGACACCATGTCCGCAACCTGCGCCAGTCGTCTGACTCCTGCTTTCCTCCCTCTCTCCTCCAATGACCGCCATCCCTCGCATGACACAGCGTGACAGCGCCTCGTCGTTGTGCGCGTATCTGACTTCGGTGCTCGCTTCGCCAGCATACCACCCAGGTCATCACGTATTCCGGATATCGCCGGCGTTGGCACTCTCCCGTCATCACCAGCAGCAAGATGATGAGTGAGACAGCAGGCCATTCTCCCATCGACTTTCTGTTGCCGGCTGGCTGAAGAGGCATTCGCCATGTCTCTGACAGTGCAGCAACTGAATGCCGATACCTCATTCATCTTGACCTTTCAGCCGTCTTTCGCTCCGAACGACTGCAAAGCCAGATTTCCTGGATCCTACTCGATCCTGCTTGATCCGTGGCTCAGTGGTAGCACGACGATATTCCATTCCAAGTTCGCCACCAGCACGCACACTGCCCCATCGGCGGTACACTCCTTGAAAGAGCTGGAAAGCCGCATCGATTTGATCATCATCAGTCAAGACAAACCAGATCACTGCAATGAAGAAACATTGTGCTCCTTGCCCAAGTTGAGCAGGACCCGAATCCTCGCGACTCCCAAAGCCGCGAAGAAGATCCTCTCGTGGAACTACTTCGAGCGTCCAGGTCTCGTGGAAGAGTTGAAGCCATACAATGCTGCTAAACCCGACACAATCACAAGGATCCCCATCGACCCGTACAGCTCCGCGAGTGCTGAGGGCGAGATCACAATTGCAAATATCGCGACCAAGGCAGACCTGACGCGACTCCACAATGCCATTGCCATCACGTACTGTCCGCCCGGAGCCTTGATGACGCAACCGGATGGCAGCAAAGTCAACCTTTCGGAGCTGCCATTGGTCGCTCGTGCGGGGGCAGCGCTGCCACCGTCTCCAATAACTCTGCGCAAACGACCTCTGGTGGCCAGTCCCCATGGCATTTTCAAGGCCATCAGCAACTTTCCGCCCAGATCACCAACCAGCCCTGGTTCGCTGGACAGCGCCATCTCGGACGCCGAGTTTCGCAGGCGACCAAGCACGGGCAGCACGCAGCGACCGAGCACCGCAACGACCCTCGACGAGCGACAGCCAAACTACGAAGACGTCCTCTCCGTTCTTTACACCCCGCACGGTATCGACCCTGCCTTACTCAGACCCTACATCGACAATCACCTCTCGCTTCTGCCGCGTGCCATCCCAATCACCGCTCTCTTCCATGCGCTGAATATTGAATCGAACCCCAAGATCCTGGGGGGCCTGGTATCGAGCGGAGCTCCAGGAGGCATTGAGCTCGTAAAGGAGGTGGACGTGAGGTATTGGTTCGCGGCGCATGATGAAGTGAAAGAGAACGGCGGGTGGGCGACCAAATGGATCACCAGCAAGAATTACGAGGTCGAAGAGGTGATACGGATGCTGCGAGGCATTGGTGGCATCGCTGGTGATAAGGGCAAGAGGACAATGGTGGAAGTTCTTGGAAGTGGTGGAGTGAGGACACTCCGTGGAGGTTGAAGAAGTCCATCGAACAGGACTTGAAATGATCTGGAAGCGCGCCGATCGAAACGAGACACTTCTGCAAGCGCATGAAGTTATTTGCCGAGTCGCCGCGGAGCTGAATCCGAGTGCACAGTTCAGCGACCAGGAATTTGACCACCTACGGGTCACGTCGCTGGGGATGCAATGCAGTCTCGACAAAGACACCTCACTGAACACTGAAGCCTGCTTTACAACAGCGATTTCATTCAACGCGGGAGCAGAGCCCGGCACCTAGACAAGCGTATACAGCTCATGGTACCTTTAACGTCACCAAATCGAGCCACCCTCCTCTGCAGGGTTCCACCTCCCTTGTCTCATCACCCTCCTGCAGCAAGGGAGAGCTCCACAAGCTTCTCACTAAAGTACGCAATGTTGCGAAGCCAGACCTCACCCGCAACCAAAGCACGAACTTTCGCCCTGTGGACTTGATCACGGCCAATATTTCGCCCTCGCGTACTCTGTTCCACGCAGCCCTCCGGACGTCACTCACCTGGCGTCGAACTCAAACACGCGTCCTCGGCCGCCACCATCACTCTCTCCGGACATTCTTGGACGTTGCTGTCCTCACCCTGACCCGCCCACTACCAACGCCACTCAAGCACCACCACCACCAGCAGCAGAATGACCTCCCTCTTCTCTCCCAAACTCCAGAACCTCTCCACCTCGCCCGAAATAGCGACGAAATCTCCTCCTCTTTTGTACGTTTGGTCGATCCACGCCTCACAGCCTGTTCTCGCAGAAAGCTGATGTCTCGGGGTTGTTTTATAGTCGATTTCCTTCCCTCCTCTTCACGCCTCGGTTGCCGAAACCAAGGAAAGCGTGCCAGCCTGAGTATCTCACGGGGAAGCCTTCGGGGGGCGCTGCACAGGAGAAGAGGACTCCGCGTGAGGAGAAGAGGTTTGATGCAGTGGGGTTCTTACCGGGGCATGAACGGGTAGTGGATGTAGTGAGAGGTCAGAAATCGCCTGTATGATTACGATGTAGGATGGGAGAGCGAGAAGCGAGAGCGGGAAGACGCCTTGAATTGCTGATGTGTATGCGCAGGAAACCTGTGGTGGCGAGGGAAGATGGGTGCCGGCGCCTTGTCTGTCTATAATTGATCATCTCCACGATCGAAATGCTTGCGCCATCTTTGCCAACATCCCGGGCCCAAATGCTCTATCCCCCCCTCCCTCCCACCTGCGACTCCAGCATATTCCTTTGGACAATATATAAGTTTTTCTCCTCGCTGGGAATATTTCCCCTAACATCCTCTTCTCAAGCGTGGGTATCATAATCAAGTTCTCACCCTCATTTGCGTCCCTCCACCCACCCACATCATCAATAGCCATTCCACTTTTCTAGAGGCCTGCTGGGATCGCTCACCAACTCTATCCCATCCAGTATCGAAAAGCGTGTCGCTTGCGCA